>BSBK01009270.1:335000-342541 GCA_027943335.1 Chamaecyparis obtusa
AAGAACCCCTAATTTGCCTCTCAGATATTCATGAGCTTCTTTAGGTAAATATTTAGTGAATATGTTTGCTAGTTGTTCCTTTGTATTCACATATTCCATTCTGACCTCTTTATCTTGTACCAATTCCCTCAAGTAATGATACTTGATGGCGATGTGTTTGGTCTTTGTGTGCATCACTGGGTTCTTTGATATGTTGATAGCACTTGTGTTGTCACAATAGATAACAACTGGTTCAGTGATCTCTTCTTTCATGCCTACCAACAATTGCTTTATCCATATCAAGTTTGAATAGTTCACTAATGCAGCCAATTACTCAGCTTCAGTTGTAGATTGGGAAATGCAATTTTGTTTCTTGCTTATCCAGGAAACTAATCTACGTCCAAGAAAGAAAGCTCCACCACTAGTACTCTTTCTATCATCCACATTTCTTGCCTAAACCGCATTAGTATACACTCTCAGTTCAAATCTTTCATTCTTCTTATAGTATAGTCCATAATCTACAGTCCCTTTCAAATATCTCATTATTCTTTTGATAGCCATCATGTGAGTTTCCTTAGGATTGGCAGAGAATCTTGCCACAATCCCAAATGTTAGAGCAATATCTGGTCTGCTATGAATAGCATACTACAGTTTTCCAATCATGGACCTATACAAAGTCTAGTTTACTTTAGAAAAATCATTATTTTTAGACAATTTTTGTCCAGTAGCCATGGGAGTACTTACTGGCCTTGAATCCTCCATACCAAAGGTTTTTAGTATCTCATGAACATATTTAAACTGGGTAATGAAAATACCTTTCTCCATCTGATATACTTGTAAACCAACAAAGAATTTGATCTCCCCAAACATACTCATTTCAAATTCAGTTTGCATTTCATTTGAAAATTTCTTACACAGGGCATCTTGTCCACCAAATATAATATCATCTACAAAAATATTAGCTAACAAGATCCCTTTACCTTCTTCATCTTTCATGTATAGATTGCTGGTGTCATTTGTCCTTGAGAATCCAATTTGTATCAAGTAGTTGTGTAGCCTCTCATACCATGCTCTGGGGGCTTTCTTTAGTCCATACAACGCCTTATTCAGTTTGCAAACCATGTGTCTCTTGTTTGGATCAACAAATCCTTCAGGTTTTTCAATGTAAACTTCTTCTTCTAATATACCATTTAAAAATGTAGACTTGACATCCATTTGGTATACCTTGAGATCTTTGTAAGCAGCATATGCAAGTAGAGTTCTTACTCCTTCCAATCTTGCTACAGGGGAAAATGTCTCCCCATAATCTATTCCTTCTTCTTGTGCATAGCCTTTGCATACCAGCCTTGCTTTGTTCCTTGTGATTTGTCCATGTTCATTCAGCTTATTTATGAACACCCATTTTGTTCCAATAACATTTTTTTTTCTGATCTCGGCACCAGAGTCCAGGTATCATTCTTCTCTATTTGGTCTATCTCCTCATTCATGGCTAGGATCCTGTCTTCATTTTCTAATGCCTCCCTTGTTGTCTTAGGCTCGAATTCACATAGTAAACATGTAGGATCTCTTAACTTTATTCTAGTCAGAAATCCAGTTTCTTTGCCTCCAATGATTTGTTCAGGCTTGTGATGTCTCCTTACATATTGTGCCAAAATAGGTTCTGCTCTCTTTTCTTCTTGCTCTTTAGGTTCACCAATAAGATTTTCAGATTCGGCTTTTGAATGCTAGGTAACCTCTTCTTGATACTTAACAGCTTCCACCTGTTGCTCGACATGTTCTTGTTGCTCGACATGTTCTTCTTATCACTCAGCATTGTTTTCCTGATGCTCGGCATTGCTTACCTGAGACTCTGCATCAGGTGCAAGTTTGTCACTTGCCTCTCCTTCTATGTATACAAAAGATCTATAATCTTTCGGTTCTCTCTTGCTTTCCTGTTCATTTTTCTCTACATATTCATTAACCTTGACATTTACACTTTCCAAAAAAATTTTATTGTTAGAGGTCAAACACTTGTAAGCTTTGTTTTTTGTGGAATAACCTAGGAATATGCCCTCATCACTTTTAGCATCAAACTTTCCATTTCTATTGTCTTTAAATATATAGCATTTGCTCCCAAAAATTCTAAAGTACTTTACATTAGGTGCATACCCATGCCATAACTCATAAAGTGTAATATTTGTACCCTTTTTGATCTATACTCAGTTTAGGGTATAAACAACTATACTTACAACCTCTCTCTAGTACTTTTGTGCAATATTCTTCTTGATCATCAGTGTTCTTTCACAATCCATGATAGATCTATTCCTTCTCTCTGCTATACCATTCTATGGAGGTGTTCTAGGTGCAAACATCTGTCTCTTGATTCCTCTATCATTGCAGAATAGATTGAACTCATTTGATATGAATTCTCCACCTCAGTTAGATCTCAGACACTTCAGGTTCCTACTTGTCTCCTTTTCAACCTTAGCCAGATACCACTTAAAAAATTGAAAAGCATCATATTTTTCTTTTAGAAACATTACAGTCATCATTTTGGTGTAATCATCAACAAACAGAATAAAATATCTAGCACCACAATAGCTTTGTACACCCATAGGTCCACAAAGGTCAATATGAACCAAATCTAAAACATTTTCAGAAGTAAAAGTCTTGCTCTTGAAACTAGACTTTGTCATCTTACCCAATTGACATTGTTTGCACAATACATTATTAGGTTTCTTCAATCTCGGAAGCCCTCTTACTTTCTTCTTTTTACTAATTTCTACCAGATTATCAAAGTTAACATGACATAGCTGCTTATGCCATAACCATATATCATCAAGTTGTGCAATCATACATGTCTCTTCAGATAGGTCTAGATAGAACAAATCACATCTTGTTTGTTCTCCACTTCCAATCAGTTCACCAGTGGCATCAAATATTTTAGCCTTCCTATGATGAAATTCCACTCGGTAGCTAGTGTTATTAAGTTGTGCAACACTTAACAGATTATAGTTAAGACACTCAACCCAATAAGTATTTTCACAAGTGATCTTATCAGTCAGCTTAATCATTCCTTTACCCCTAACAAAACATGGTGCATCATTACCAAATTTAACATTTCTACATTTGTAATGATCTAGGGTATCAAACTTACTTTTATCACCAATCATGTGGTGTGAGCAACCACTATCAATAATCCACTTATCATTTTTGTTCACATAGGATACCAATGCAGTTTTCTCATCCTCATCAGACTCATCTTTCATAGCAACATAGACTACTTTAATTTCAAAATCATCACTGTCAGTGCCAGTTCCTTCTTCAACAATATAGCAAGATTTCTTACCTTTTCCTTTGTAGTCCTTGTACCTTCGATAACCTATATCTTCTCTCTTGTCTTCATGCTTGCTATCTCTTTTCTCATCCTTGTCATCCCAATTAGGACATCTTGCAGCTATATGACCAACTTTATTACATGAGAAACATATGATAGGGATTTTACCTTTATACTTTCCTTTTCCTCTTTTTAATCTTTGGCCATAAGAGCTTCAAGATCGTCTAGTTCTTCATCAGAAGTGTCACTTTCACTTTCACTCTCACTGATGCATCTTTCCTTTTCTTTCTTTGACTTACTCAAAACCATTTGTGACTTAAATGCATATTCAACATTAGCAACAGTGAAGTTATCAAAATTAGAAAGCTCAAAAGTAGTAAGCTTACCAACAAGACTTTCCAAAGTAAGAGCATTGACAGGGTTACATCTAGATTCTTTAATTGCTGAAATTTTGATGGCATAAATAGGATGCAAAGTTCTCAAAAATTTTCCAATAACAATCTCATCATCAATAGTTCCATTAGCTCCTCTAATAGCATTTACAACTTCTTTTATTCTACCACAATATTGAGCAATATTCTCACCTTCTTGCATTTTCATTTCATCAAATTTACCTCTCAGGATTTTAGCTTTTGCCCTTAGTACATTTATGTCACCACCATAGATGTTTGCAAGAGTGTCCCACATTTTCTTTGCATTTGTGCAATCTTTGATGTCTTCAAATTCCAGATAGCTTAAAGAAAATGCAATCTCCAACATTGCTTGATTGTGTTCTTGTTTAGCTCTCATCTCCTTGATAGTCAGAGGTGCAATAGGCGTAACATAGTCATGCTCAATGTAATACTTTGTTGAATCACCAATACCAGCTAGATGCAGTTTCATCAGACTCTACCATGTAGGGAAGTTCTCCTTATTTAGCTTTGGTACCTCCTTCTTATACATCCTAGTCATTTACTTCAAGTGCCTATAAACTTGTTCTTTGTAAGCACCAACACCTCTGATACCAATTGTTAATATGATTTAGAACAACAAAGAGGGGGGGGGGGTGAATCAGTTGTTCTCAGGTCCAGATGTATAAAATAAACTTTCAAAATCTTCAAAAACTCAGATCTAACAACCAACAGCTACTCAGTCATTACTGAATGCATAACAGAAACATATAACAGTGCAGTCCACTATCCATAGTATTTAACTAGTAAAACACAGATATGTTCAAACCAAAACATTCACACAAGCATTAACACTAGGATTTATAGTGGAAACCCAATTTGGGAGAAACCACTTTGTAACATGTTATTGATATTTTCACTCTTCTTAAGTGAGCTTTGTGAAAAGCCAACCCTGTCAAAGGTTACAAACATATTGTCAGGTGTGACCCGGTTAAAGGATTTCAACCACTCTATTAGAAGTGTGCCTTGTTATAGGACTTACATACATTCCATTAGAATGCAACCTTAATCAAATGATTTATACAAATGACTGTTAGGTCAACCTTGATTAAAGGATTTCAAACCGATACAATGGTTAGAAAGTAACAATAGTGTTTGATCTGAAAACATACAACTCACTTTGCAAATAATAGATCCAATTCCATACACATATGCTGGCTTACTGACTGTGATCCATTTCCATCTCCATCACTGATCTGCTTAGAAATCCCTTCAAGCAATCACAACTCCTTCTCCTTCATCCTTTTCTACTTATACAGTCAATAACAACAATTCTAGCATCCTCTTTATTCAACCTCACACTTACGTTTCCTTAATACCTCTTCATTTAGGTCGATCCAACTTTTATCGCTTAATCTCCTCCGTAGATCTTAGGGTTAGGTCAGATTCATTGAATCCTTCCAACTTTATGTTCTTCATCCATCCTTCTAGAAACATCTCAAATCTCTTTATGGAATCACAATAAAATGGTTTATAGTGCATTAAATACACCCATACGATCAATAAATAAAGTCAACACATTTTACATAATCCAAGAATTCAACTATGTCGGCTAGGAATCTGAAATCTTCCTCAAATGTAAATTGTTGACGCTCGATCAATACTATGTTCAACTCCTTGGTCTTCACTGGGTGGCCTGATCACACTGAAACTGTTTCCTCGACTAATATTGTCTTCCTCAGCAATTAACTGATGTTCAGTCAACACTGGATTCACTCGGCATATACTGGCTTCGTCGACACTAACATCACTCGGCTTAAACTAGATTTCTTCACTTTTGCTCGGTTAAGCCTACTTGTTTAGTATTACTTCTTACTTAGATAAGAAATACATTATCTTATCATTGTGCCACATAATCAAGCACCATTAAAGTATCAAGATAACTCAACCTTTCCTTAGGTGTTATTGTTATCAACCTTGCCCTAATCCTTTTCAACAATCAAATAGATATAATACTTTCTTAGATACCAACAGTCTTACCAGTAAGTTTTGACATCAATGACAATACAACAATTGCTTCAATTGCAGTTTCCAACAATGTATATATATATATATATATATATATATATATATATATATATATATATATATATATATATATATATATATATATATATATATATATATATATATATATATATATATATATATATATATATATATATATATATCTATATCTATATCTATATCTATATCTATATGATTTGACATAATTTTGTGTATGAGGATGGTTCTAGTAGAAGTCGTGTGTATTCAGCTAAGGGAAGAGATCACAACTTGGTGTTTATTGAAAGTTTTATGTATCAACACTTATAATTTATGTGTATGCGTCTTCTCTACTCTTCTGAACATTATGATCTGTGTGTGATCATTATATTGGGAATGAGTCATTTCATTTGTGTTGGTTTCTTCAAGATATTGGAGGATTATATTTTCATAGCATCGGTTGTTCTGCTGTGATATTGAGCGTGTGAATTTTGATAAATGTTATTTGAGATTATTTGCAGTGCATTCTTAAGAGGTGTTGTTTGTTTATGATTTCTATCTATAAGATTCATAAAGGAAATTTGTATTCTTTAAGTGCTTAGAGAGTTCCTGCATATATATTGTAATCGATAAACTTGAGAAGATTGTTAACAAGTTAACAATATCTAAGAAAGTTTTATATTAAGAGCATAGTATTTTAGAAGTGATTGGGGCACTCATCGCTGCATTTCAAGTGGTTCAAAAAATTATTTCATGAGAGTTACATATACAAGAAGCTCCAACAGAGGTTGGAGAGGTAGATTTTATATGTGTTGTAGTTTCAAAGCAATCCCAAATTCATTTTTACATCTAATCTATTGATTTTGCTACTAACAAAGGAATGATTGGTGCATTTGAGAGATAAGTATAGGCACTCTTGAATTATTTTATGATTATACCTTTGAATATTGATCATGAATTCTATACAGTTAATAATATTGGTGTATAGTGAATCTTGTATATTTTTAGCATTTGTTTGTATGGTTCTCTTCAAGATAGTTTGAATCCATGAGCTATTATTAATCTCTCTAAAATGCTTCCAGGACGGATTGAGAAGAAATGAGATGATTACATAAAATCTCCTAGTAACCAAGCACCTCAACCGAACACTAGACTCATCCAAAAGAGAATCGAGAACATATATTTAGATCCGCACTTCCTCAAAGAGCTTGAACCACATATGTCAAAAATTACAATGACAAAAGGAACAACAACAAGCATAATAAGGCTCCCATCCTTTTCAACACGCTCCAAAGAATAAACTATATCCATACCACAATCCTCAATTAATGGTCCATTATGAAAGGAGATAAAACATCATTGTTAAAATTGGTAACTTGCAATTCTCGATCTATCATAATAGAAGATGGTTACATAGTTTTGTATGTTGTGATTTCTAGAGATGATTGTGTGTTCTTTTTTTGCATCAACGTTTTAGATCACACTTAGTAATCCATCATTAAGTGACATAGTATTTTGTTTCAATATAGAGGCAAAAACTTTAAGACTCATTGACCACTTTTCATTCTCAATTAATATTCTTAAAATTAACATTTATTCTAAAAACATGTAAATAATTTATTTAATTGATTTAAGACTATGGATCAATGAATTTGGCTCATAAACTATAATTGAATTATGATATTGATATCACAATTTTACTTACTCCCAAAAATATCTCCTACTTATTAACTATTTTCTAATTTATTTTCACATTTAAATAAATGAGTGAATAACTTAAGAATACATTTTTCGAAGGAAATTGTGTTTTT
>BSBK01009271.1:0-62500 GCA_027943335.1 Chamaecyparis obtusa
TTGTCAGTACCCACAAAACCATGGACATATATGAACTTGGACCTTTGTATTGTGGCTACCAAACACACATTGAGGTAATGATTCTATCTTTGTTGTTGTTGATAGGTTTGTAACAGTGACTTGTTTTATTGCTTGCAAGAAAACTAGTGATTCTACTAAGGTGGCAAAACAATTATTTTCAAAAATTGTAAGACTGGATGGTGTCCAAAAATTATCACCTCTCATTGAGATACCAAGTTCTTGATTCATTTATAGGGGACTTTATGGAATATGGGGATACATTTATAGTTTATTTGTGTCTATCATCCTCAAAAAGATGGGAAACTAGAGGTGGCCAATCAATGTTTGAGTAATGTATTAAGATGAATTGTTGGAGAGAAGTTGAAATAGTAGGATTTGGCATTACCCTAGGCATAATTTTCCTATAAATGCTCAATGAATAAGTCAATAGGTAAATCACTATTTAAATTTTTTTTATGGTAGGAATCTAAGGGTGTTCTAGATAAGAGATAGAATCAATGATGATGAGGAAGTATTTGTAGAACACCTTCACTAGTTTTAGGAAGAAGTAAGACATAATTAAGTTACAAGAAAGTAATGAGAAGTGTTAAAAGCTTCAAAATATATTGGTCAAAGACACTAGGTATTTAGTACAGGTGATCTAGTGATGGTCTATCTACAAAAGGAGATGTTTACTATAAGGACATATCAAAAATTAAAATATAAGAAAATTAGTCCATGTAAAATTCTCAAGAAAATCAATGGTAAATCTTTATGAGGTAGATTTACCCACTAGTCTTGATATTTCCACTTTGTTTTAATGTCTCTAACTTATATACTTTCCATGGTGAAGATCATGCTACTGATAGTGAGGATGAAGTGAATTGGTAGTAGACATTTCCAAGCAAGAAAAAGGAAAAGATTTCACAATTTTAGATAAGAAGACAGTTCATACTCACGAAGGTGAATACAAAAATATCTGGTATAGTGAGAAGGATTAGCACCACAAGAAAACCCATAGATTATATAGTGGGAATTTAAGAAGCTAGATCACTCTAAATGACAATAGTGTGAGGATAGGAACTTGTAGGAGCTGTGTTCTTTTCAACTAGAGGAGAATGATGTAGGGACTTTCAACAATCATAAATTTTTTTCTTAGTCATTTGTTTGGGCTAAAATTTTATAGGAAATTACATCTTTGAGAGTTATCAAATATGCCAATGAACCTATTTGATTGGACCAAATCTTGACACATTTTTAGGGTCAAATTCCACCATATGAGGCCTCAAAATTAACTTTTACTATTATTTTCAGGATTTTCTAGTTTTTGTTTTTTAGCATAGATTCTTTTTATGCATGTAGTTTATTAGCAAGTTCACAAGTGATGTCACTTGAGTTAACTCTAAATAATTGGAAAATTTTGTAGTCTTTGGGATAGTTTTAGAAATTACCAAAAATAGACAAAAATGGATTTTGTAAAAATGTGCCAAAATTGGTAATTTTGGATGGTAGTTAAATTGGTGTTTTGTCTCATTATAAAAAAAAAGTAGTTTGGAGAATAATAAGCAACATTGAATTATTATCTTCAAAATATTATTGTGTATCTTGCTATCTCTTATGATTTTGTTAATGGTTAAGATCTCATTAGATCATTTGGTATTAAAGGACAAAACTTATGCATTCTTGTTGGCTATATGAGAGAAAAAATTATCAGAGAGCTTCATAGAGGTGGTATGGTCGGACATATTAGAAAGGATAAGACAATAAATTTAGTAGCAGATCAAAACTACGAGCTAAATATGAAATGAAATATAACTAGGTATGTGGAGGTGTAGAATTTGTCAAGTAGCTAAAGGTCACTCACAAAATACATGGTTGTATATATCATTTCTAGTACCCACAGAACCATAGAGAGATATCAGCATGGAATTTGTAGTAGGACTTCCAAAAACACATTAAGATAATAATTCCATCCTTTTTGTTGTTGATAGGTTCTAAAAAATGGATTAGTTTATTGCTTGCAAGAAAACTAGTGATGCTACTATGGTGGAAAAATTATTATGTTTAAAAATTTTTAGACTGCATGGTGTTCCTAAAACTATCACCTTTGATTGAGATACCAAGTTCCTGAATCATTTCTGGAAGACTTTATGGAAGAATGTGGGGACAAAGTTAGAATTTAGTAGTGCATATCATCCCCAAATAGATGGGAAACCAAAGGTGGTCAATTAGGGTTTGAGTAATCTATTAAGATGCATTGTTGGAGAGAAGCCAAAACAGTGGGATTTGGCATTACACCAGGCAAAATTCTCCTATAATAGTTTAATGAATAGGTCAATGTAGGTAAATCACCATTTCAAGTTTTTTATGATAGGAATCCTAAGGGTGATCTAGATTTGGTACAACAACCACTAGCTAATAGAATTAGTGATGATGGAGAAGCATTTGCAGAACACCTTCCAGTTGCATGACAAATTAAGATAAAAGTTATAGGAAAGTAATGAGAGGTATTCAACGGATTCTATTCAAAGACATCAGGTATTTAGTGCAGGTGATGTAGTGATGGTCTATCTATATATTAAAGGAGAGATTTCCTACATGGACATATCCCAAATTAAAATATAATAAATTAGTCCTTGCAAAAGTCTCAAGAAAATCAACGACAATGCTTATGAGGTAGGTTACCCATTAGTCTTGATATTTCCCCTATGATTAATGTCTTTGATTTATATACTTTACATGGTGAAGATCATGCTACTGATAGTGAGGATGAAGTGAACTTACAACAAACAAATCTGAGAAAGGAAAAGGAAAAGAATGTACAATTTTTAGATAACAAGACTATTCATACTCACGAAGATGGATACAATAGATATTTGGTATAGTGGGAAGGATTAGCACTAGTAGAAAACACATGAATTGCAATTATGAATTGAAGAAGCTAGATCAGTCTAAATGAAAACATTTTGAGGACAGGAACTTGTAGGAGCTACGTTCTTTTCAACTAGAGGACAATGATGCAGAGACTTCTAATGGTCATGAATTTTGACTCGATTGTCAGTTTGGGATAAAATTTCATAGGTAGATGTGTCTTCAAGAGTTGTCAATATGCCAATAAATCTATTCAATCATACCAATTATCAACACATTTCTGGGGTCAAATTCCATCATATGAGGCCTCAAAACTAACTTTTACTAGTTTTTTTGGGGGTTTTCTAGTTTTATTTAGTATCTTTCTTTTTATGCATGTAGTTGCTTAGCGATTTGACAGGTGATGTCACTCGAGTTAACCCTAAATAATTGGAAAATTTCATAGTCTTTGGGATGGTTTTAAAAATTAACAAAAATGACAAAAAAATGGATTTTGTGAAAATTTTCCAAAAATGGTAGTTTTCACATGGTTGTTAAATTGGTATTTTATCTCATTGTAGAAGAGAGTAGTTTGAATAATAATAAAGAAGCATTGAATTTTGATCTTTAAAAATTTATTTTTTATCATGCTTTCTCTTATGATTTTTTTAATTGTTCAACTCTGGTTACATCATTTGGTATGAAAGGAAAATAATTATGCATTCTTGTTGGCTCTATGAGAGAAAATATTATTAGATATTTTCATAGAAGTGGTATGGTTGGACATTTTAGAAAGGATAAGACAATAGCTTTAGTAGTAGATAAATTCTATTGGCCAATGATAAAATGAGACTTAACCAGGTATGTGGAGAGGTGTATAATTTTTCAAGTAGCTAAAGGACACTCACAAAATACATGGTTGTATATGCCATTGCTAGTACCCACAGAACCATGGACATATATGAGCATGGACTTTGTATTGGGGTTTCCAAATGCACATCGAGGTAATGATTCCATCTTTATTTTTCTTGATTGGTTCTAAAAAGTCACTCATTTTATTTCTTGCAAGAAAAATAGTCATGCTACTAGGGTGGTAGAATTATTCTTTTTAAAAATTGTTAGATTGCACGGTGTTCCAAAAACTATCACCTTTGATTGAGATACCAAGTTCTTGAGTTATTTTTGGAGGGCTTTATAGAAGGTGGGGAGAAAGTAAGATTTTAGTAGTGCTTATCATCCTCAAATGGATAGGAAAATAGAGGTGGTCATTTGGAGTTTGGGTAATATGTTAAGATGCATTGTTGGAGAGAAGCCAAAATAGTATGATTTGGCATTATTGCAAGATAATTTTCCTATAATAGTTTAGTGAATAGGTCAATAGCTAAATCACCATTTCAAGTTGTTTATGATAGGAATCCCAACATCCAACATCATACTCCTAGCCTTCTCCATTAGTTTCTTATTCATTCTTTCTATAAATCCATTCTATTATGGAGAATATGTAGTTGTCTTCTATCTATGAATGCCATAGTCTTTACAAAATGTATCAAAATTATTAGATAAAAATCCATCACTTTTATCAATCCTCAAACATTTTATTTTTATTCTAATCTATAATTCAACCATTTCTTTAAATTCTTTAAATTGATTGAAAATATCATGTTTAAACTTTAGAAAATATACCTATGTCCTTTAATCATCAATAAATGAAACACAATATGTGAATTTAGAAGGAGTTGCATACATATTTTCATATTTTTTTTTGATGATGTGAGGTGAGGAGAATTTGTAAATGATGCATTTTTGAAAGCCAAAATAGTTGTAACAACTAACTACATAACTGTGCATAACACTATAATGCACTAACTTTCTCCCCTCACTACATTTATCTTGAAAACATAAAATTTGTCTTACTCTAGGGACACCCCCTAAGGCTTACATGACAAAACATGTTGATTACATAACATGAATACACATTATAGACACCTATAAATGTTCAATTTATGAAATCAATAAAACTAATTTATTAATTAAATAGGAATTTATGTTTAGTTAATTAATTTATTAAATTCTATTATTATTTAAATAAATATTCCGCTTTATTTGAAAATTTCATTAGCCTTTTCTGTCCTAAAAATCAAATAAGTTCTTATTTATTTAATTAACCCATTTTTCATTTCTTATTCTTTTATTTATTAAATAAATACCTTTGTTTATTTTATAAATTCCTAAATCCTGTTCTTTTCATCTCCACCAATCACTTGCAATCACATGGATCAACTCCTAAACCTTGAACTTGTGATACTTGTCACATGTCTCTTCATTTGATTCTTATTCTTAAAGTCAACATTTCTAATGTCTCTTATGTTAGAAAGTAAAGTCCACCAAGATAACTGAGAGGGGGGGGGGGGGGGGGGGGGGGGGGGTGAATCAGTTATCAGATAATTATAACTTTTATCAACTTCAATACTATTAAACCATGTAAGCAATTTAATTACCAACCATAGAAAGATATTCATACACAATAAGTTATCAGATAATTATAACTTTTATCAACTTCAATACTATTAAACCATGTAAGCAATTTAATTACCAACCATAGAAAGATATTCATACACAATAACACAATGACACAAGATATGTTGACTAGGGAACCTCTTGATCAAAGAGTAAACCCCAGTGGGAATGATGCCCCAAAAAGATGCACTAATATGAATATTCCTTGTGAAAGGATGGACTCTGTTAGGAGTCTTATGAAATACATTCAGTACATATGAATCCCTGTTAGGAGATTTTGAATCCCTGTTAAAAGATTCTAACCTTGTTAAGAGTTATGGAAGACAGAAGGACCCACTGCCCAAATAGCTTCAGGGTAAGATCATTGAACACACTGTCCAAATAATCTTTGTATTACTCAATAGAATAATATGTTACCTCTTCTTTGACTATTGCAAACCGCACTCATTGTTACACCAGATCTCAATTTCAAATCTTTGTACTTCGCATGTCTTCCTTCACAAATTCGCTTTCACATTTCGCTCTTTTCTTCACTTCATATTCATCCACTACTATACAAAAAATAAAAACATTCCTTCCTTTATACCACACTCAAATAATTACAAATGAGTCGGCATACAATTACAAAATAAAAGTTTCCATACACTACATCAAAATTACACAAAACTATCGGCTTCCAACTATAATAATTCTCCACTCGTGCGACCTCAAAGTTTTCACTGTCATCCACATCACTATCAATGTGTCTTCAACTTCCCTTTAACTACACAAAACCATATTCCATCCCGATTAGGAGATATCATCCGATTTCCACAAACTGCTACTCAGGAACACTGCCTGAATACTACTTCCACCAAAATGCTCATAACTTCCATGAATAAATGAATTACTGTCTACGCTCTTAACCATAGACATATAACATATCAAAAGGTATATCCTCAACATCACATAGCTCCAACTACAATATCCCACGTGCGCTAATTCAAACTCTGTCTGCTTCTCTCCAAGTCTCTGGTAAATCACTGTGTTGACATCAATGACAATCATAGTCATGAATGCAACAACAACTGCTACAGAATGACTGCCAAACATTCAACATTCATTCCTAACATCTTAGTCTCCTTCACTCTCCTACTCTCTACCTACTCTTCAATCCTATTCACTCTCCTAACACCTCTTAATTTGCTAGTCCTTGATTTATACTTCTATAAAAAAGCTTTTTCTCCTTGCATTTGGACCCTAATGCTTTTGTGATCTTGCTTAGTTTATTGAGAATTTGCATAATTTATCCTTTGGAGAACTTGTGCCCTTACATGCTAGTGATCTATGAGAGCCCATAACTATCATATCATCATCAATCCATCACCATTATTCCATACCTATTATCATATCCTTAATCAATCAACCATCTCCATTCTTTCATATCTCTTGTGCTTGTGCTACAAAACTGAGAGAACCCACATTTCATCCACACAATATCTTGAAGATAAGAGGTCAATGGAATCAAGTGTTTCATGAAGGCATTTATTGTGTTTATGCTTATTTTCTTTGTTTTATACTTTTGTGAAGAAGTTTTCCATTAATATGATGATTAAACACTTTGTAAATTTCTTTCTTATGGATGAGAAAGATTAGGGTTCACATATTTGTTTGTTCATTTTGTTTGTCATCATTTTGGCACACTTGGTGGGACCTTAGTTCCTTCACTAACCTTGTTTTCTCTTGTTGGAAGTCTTTTATGAATTTGTAGGTTCAACATCATCGTAGTCGCCAAAACTACATATATGACACCCATGCCTATGGTTGTGCTCTCTATTTTCACTATTCCTAACCTTATTTTCTGCAAATTTACTATGTTTGCACGTCTGATTAGGGATCTTGTGCATTTGATTGTGGTTTCTACACTTTTGCACTATGTTCTTACACTTTTGCACAATATTCTTGTGCTTTTGTACTTTAGTCTTGCACTTTTCTCACTAGATACTATCTCCACAGGGTTTTCTCCTGTCATGGACTTGTGTTTCACCAATTATGCACTTCTATGAAGGTATACCTCTATATTTGAGTTCCGTTTCTATGTTTTTGTAAAAATATACAATTATTTTTTTATTTATACTTAGTTTCCAGCTATCCTTAATAGACTAACAAGTGGTGCAACTTGTCTATGTGGTTCCAACACTTGATTTAAAACTACAAGCTCTTTTTGGTTGTAGATTTGGATATGGTTTTCATAGATTAGATAATATTTGGTTTTGGTTATTAAAAAGAAACCACTTGTTTGTTGTGGACTACATAAAATTTGGTTAAATTGGTTCTTAAAAAGAACCTAAGCGTTTGACATGTTTGGTACACGTGCACACTAAGTAGATCCCAAGATAGTGCACAAGTATCCTCTCCCCTTTCCTTCGTGGATCTTGGGTATGAGAGAAAGTGTACCTATGTTCTTATTTATAAAAAGATAGAACAAGAGTATCGTCTCCCCTCGCCTTCCTGGATCTTGGGTGTAAGATAAATCACATATATCCTTTCCTCTAGAGGGATTTCCTTGGTTGGGAAAAGAGATACTCACCACCAAGAGAACAACCCAAAGTGGTGTTTTCCTTCAACCCACTATATAAATTGGTCTGGGGTGAAAACCCTACACTTCTTAGTGTTGATTAATTCCATTAACTCTTTGCATACCCACACTTGTGTGTGTTATATCAAACTTGCTTGAGTTTTTAAGGAAACCCTTTTGAGGGTTATGAGACCTAATGCTTGCATGGACATGAAGTCCTTGATTTGCAACTAAAAACCTTAGGTTAGAAGCTACCTTTATTTTTCTTGGCATGATGGTTTCAGTGCAAAGAAATTGTGTCGTCCCTTGAATACACTCACCATATGTATTTCCTTGACTTGACATACATTTTTTGGCTTTGCATAAGCTATTGATAGCTTTATGGAAGGAGGATGATTGGGTCATGCCTCTAGCCCTAAGCCCCCTGCCTATCCTTATCCCACAAAAATAAATGTGTAAGATTACCCCCTAAAGGGTTGAACACTTGAGTCAAAGAAATACCAAATTTGTGGGCCTAATTCATGTCACATTGTCATCCAATGACCTTAGGTAGATTAGGCTTGTGATAGACCCATGGAAATCAGGCTTTTAGGATCCTTTGAACATACACATTGCACTTATATTTTACATAATATTAGACTTTCAAATATTGTGTTTGTGTTTGAAGTGTTTTCTTCTCACAATTCATCACAAACAACATTATGATTTGACCAAAACTTGAAAACATAGAGAAAAATAGTCACTATCACTAGACCTACACTTTTGACAACTAAACCTACACTTTTAATTAGTAAACCTACAGTTTTAATGGATAAAATTGTGCTTCTATGACATGTTCATGGGTTTATGAAATAGAGAGCTCAAAACTCAGACACAATATGCTTTTCATACATGAATATTTAGTTATGATCCTTAGGTTTTCTTTCCATTTAGTTGGGAAATTCATTTAGTGCATATTTGACCCTGTGTTCCAAGGGTTCCTTGGCAGGGCATCACATCTCTCCCTTTTCATCTCCCCCTCTATATTTTCCTCTTTCCCTCTATCTTCATCTAGATACCGAGCTATCTTCCTTTGTCCTCCTTTATTCGGAGACATGTCTCCTCCTCTCTATATGTCCATCTCTATCTCTTAATATTTATTTTTCTCTTTCTCTCCCTCTGTCCCTCTCTATATAACACTTCAAAACCATATATTTATCTTTTTACCTCTCAGTCCCTTGCCTTCTCTATATATTTATCTCTTCCATATATATCTAACCCCCCTCCCCTTGTCTCTCACTCCCTCCTTTCTTATTGAAAAAATAACACCCGCTTATTGGTAATGGAGAAAAATTATCTTCATTATTTAAAGGTTTTTCTTGGGTTGTGTTTGGATCCTTCCAAGTGGATGCATAGTTCATTTGAAACTCACTTCTCCATTAATATCTTTGTTACTCATGAAAAAATATTTACTAAATGACCTATCACTAGACCTCATATATGTATTGCACAAACATATGCAAAAATAAACCATTATTTCCTAATTAACCTTTCACTCCTTTTTGACGTACCCATTGCACACCAATATATGATTGCTAGTATTTAAAATATTAAAAAATATATAACTCTCATTTTCTTTTCCTTGTGACCCTTTGAACAAAACTTCTCAATTAGATATGAAAGAAAGGACAATTGTTAAAAAGGAACATTACAATTGTCCTTTTCATTAAAAAGCAATGAAATCTTTACACTTATGAAATGAATTTTAACATTATGAAAAATCAGACATCTTCTTCACAAAGAAAGAAAATTCATTCAATCAAAATCACCTATCAAATAATACCTTTTAAAGCTTCAAACCACAATAGATCATATAATTAAATTTCCCTCTATTTTGTCAACGTAATGATACATCAAACACTTTCAAATTTTGACATAAGAGGAAGGGTGGCCATCAAATTTTGTGGCATGTTTCACTTGTCAAGTCTTCTAAGACTTATTTATTGGAAATTTACTAGAAAACAAAACACTATTTTAGATTATTATTTTAGAAAGTCATTCCGTTGTAGACTTTTGTTGTATAGTGGGTCGACAATAATTTCGGTATATTTTACTAAAACTCCGTTTGGACAACGTTTGTGGCGCCAAATATTTGACCAATTAAATTCATCAAACTTTACCAAACATTTAAATGCGTACAAACCGAAGGTAAGTTAATAGGGACAAAATAGGAAACTGAACAAATACCTAATAACAATGACATACAAAATGAACCTATGGATGTAGATATTTATTTAAGTAAAAATACCTCACTTGATTGGTTTAGGTTAATTAAATTTATATTGCTAAAATAATTCGTGTTGGGCATTGATAAATTGAAATATTGTTTTTAAAAATTAAATATGAATACATGAGATATTTAGTTTAAAATTTTTGAGGAAGAATGAGATTATTGTTATGTAGATTTTGATTTGTTAATATTAATTAAAAATTTAATATTTTTAATGTGTTTACAATTTTGAATATCATATTGATCCATGATTATTTGTAGGTTGATTTTGAGTCGATTATAATCAATTCTATTTAGTGGGAATAGATCTCGAAGGTGAGTATTTAGTCTATAGGAATTGTATGTTAAGTGTGGTTTACTTTTGCCTTACAATTGTTTGTGATGTTGACAATATTTAGAAATTTGTTTAGATAAAAATTGTTGAATAGTGAGGGTCAAGCTCTCCTAGGTCGACATTTTTTTTCTTTTATGGCCCATGGAAAATGAGGAAGCAGAAAAAGAAAGTGTTAGAAATTATACCTTGACAAAATATGATATTGTAATACTTTGTCTAGTGTGGTAATAGTAATGTTGTATGACATGTGCCTATACTATTTTACCTTTATGTAATAGTACATAAATGTGAAATTGGAAGATGAAAGATTAGCCAACTTTTGTACCCCAATGTGAGCAATAATAGGTGTATATGACTTTACACAACAAGAAATAGTCAATCACATATGGTAGAATTGGTTGCAAATTATAAAAATAAGCATAAAATAAAATAATTTATTTAACTTGTAATAAATAAATAAGTGAAGAGATTAAAAAATGAAGCCACTATTAGGTGGATCTTGTGCTGAAAATTTGTGTCACTATAATCTACTCCCCATGAGAGACTATGCATTAAAAACTTAATACACTATGAGCTTAAAGAGTCTATTGGTTTATAACGAGGAAAATTAATTACCTTATTACTATTCTAATATTAGATGTGGATGCTTTCTCTAGTCTAATGAAATCTATGAAACTCTTTTATTTGATGATTAGACCTATAATCATCCTTTTTTCCTTCATTTTCTAAGTGTGATGATAAATGCACCTTATGAGAATGA
This sequence comes from Chamaecyparis obtusa, assembly GCA_027943335.1. Classification (NCBI taxonomy): domain Eukaryota; kingdom Viridiplantae; phylum Streptophyta; class Pinopsida; order Cupressales; family Cupressaceae; genus Chamaecyparis; species Chamaecyparis obtusa. The sequence continues at coordinate 11,288 of BSBK01009271.1, forward strand.
GGAAAGATATATATATATATATATATATATATATATATATATATATATATATATATATATATATATATATATATATATATATATATATATATATATATATATATATATATATATATATATATATATATATATATAATGCTTATACTTGGATCTATTAGTACATAAACCTAAATAAAATTTAAATATCAAAATTTGGTAATGTGAAATTCATTTACTAACTAAAGATTGAAATATCATCATATAATCTTTAACAAAATCTTATTCTTCAATCTTAGAGGGTATAATTTTGTGAAAAAATATTGTCATTGATATCAAGATAAGTAGAAGAGTGAAATTATTGTAATTTCTTTGTTTGCGCATTTGGGTTCTAAAAAGAGCGTGACTAGTTATGATCGATATCTCTCTCAATGTAGTAGATTTCTTCAAAGACCAAGTTGTTCATGATTTCAAGAAAACACGTTTCCACTTCAACAAAGCTAGTATCATATTTTCTCTTTGATGTTATGGGCTTTAAGTTATCTTTTTTGTATAAGTGACTTATATGTCACTTACTGTAAATAAAACTTAGATTTTGGGCTTTATTTATGTAAAGTTAGGTAAATCCTAACTTGTTTCCCAAATTTAGTAACTAGAAGTAATTGCTTGATTATTTGCTAGAAGGAATTACTCAAGTTAGGTAGTTATTTGAAGTGATTACCTAGGTAATTAACCTAAGTAGTTACTTGAGTGGTTATCTTAAGTGATTACTTAAGTAGTTGTTCCAAGTGATTACTTAAGTAGTTATCCTAGTTAGTTACATGAGTAGTTATCCTACGTAGTTGCTTAGGTAGTTATTCTAGGAAAACCTATAAATATGTAAGAATCTTCTTATTGTAAAGGAGACTTTTTGTAGAGAGAAAATTTTATCCAAAATTATCTAAAGAAATGTTTTTGGCAAACTTTTGTGTTCAAACTTTGTACCTAAGGGAATTTGAACTTGTGTACTTTCAAAATAATAATGAAGAATGTGCTTGGTTCATATGTCCAAGTTTGTTATTGAGTTTTTATTCCTAATTTATCATATGTTGAGTTGGTAATCTCTAGCATATTTATGAAATCCATTGATTTATGATTAAAATGACATGTAATCAACAAAACAAAATCATACTTTGGTATCTTTGTTTGAATGTGAAAAGACAACTTGTTTCCAAGGTTGAAATTCTTTATTCTTATTTCAATATTGCATATCAAAACTTAATTTATGCTAAAATCACCTTCGTAATTGTTATTAGTCATAACGTTTGATTTGGTATTCATATGTCTACCAGTAAGAATTATTTTATTTATTCTTACACTTTTTTGCAGATCCCAATTTTTGTTGAAATTGCATGTTTTTAAGAAAATATAACTACTTCAGCCTTTAGAGGTCCCATTTGAAGGAATCAATTGAAGAGGGTTAGATCAAAGCCTCTTAGAGAAAAGTATGTTTGATAGAATCTCTCTACTCTTAAATCATACCTATAATGAGGTATCCTTCACACCTATCAAAATACTGACAAAAAACCACTTTTACATTAGCTTTTGGGGGATCAAATTAATTCATTTAGAAAATTTGGTTTGTAAGTATGTAGTCCTTATTATTAGCTTCAAAAAAAGTAGTTTTGAATATGTTTAGCTTCAATAATATATTTATTTTTTATTTCTTATGAATGTAGGGTTTTCATCAAACATATATGTCTTTGTTTCACACATGTGGAAAATCTAAACAAGAGAGAAAAATATTGTAAAAATATATTTTCTCTAGGTATTCATATCCTCATTCTAACACACAAAGAAGACAATTCAAATGCACAAAAGAAAAATTAAATGCATCATAGAATACACCTCTATCCAAATTACAATTACTTTGACTCCAAAAAATTTATACAAAAAAAATAAAAAAAATATCCATATTGGTGTGAAAAATATATATTTTAATATTAAAATCTTATTCTTTCTATAAAAAATATTATACATTACACACTAAATGTAACTTTTGATAGTATAGGGGAACCCAATGTGATCATGCCTCCTTGAAGAAAATTTGAGTCTTTTAAGTTTTTTTTCATATTAAGGTCTCAAATAAGATCATATGGACCATTTTGGTGATGTTTTCAACTCCAGTAAGGAGACATGTTGCTTAATGGGCCTAGAATGACAATGTTGTCATTGTAATGGCATAATGTAACAAAGGTGTCAAATGATGTATCCATTTTTTTAAATCTTGTTCCAAGGTTAATTTGGACCTCATTAGACATGTTTTGATGTTATGAAGTCATATTGGGTTCATTTACAAAGTTTTGTCAAATATGAGAAAAAGTTACAAAAGTTTCTTGACAACTTTGCAATAATGTAATGTTGTGCATCTTACAAGTATAATGATCACCAACTTAAAAATTGGTTGGGAACCATTGATAATGGATGGAAAAATGTTTAAAAATACTCCATGTGCATGAGGCTTGATTTTTGTTGAAGTTGACAACAAATTGCAATCTGATTCCTTGCTTTTATTTCTAATTTTCTCACATTGCAAATAATTGTATGAATTAGTATGATCATATCTTGATTTGAGACCCATGTGATTGAAAAGAGGAGAGAATATAATTTATTTTGGAATTTATTTTACTCCATTTCATCAAGGAATAAGGGAGATATAAGGGTTTTTAATGAAAATAGTCTGTAAACCCTAGGAAACAAGGGTTTGGTAACAAAATTATGAATAACTTCCCATTCCACCATTGGAAATTGGCCTAAATTAGTGGAATGGAGGATTAGGAAGTTTTCTAGATGATTTTGGTGACTGGAGGGAAGGGGCTTGCATTTGGATAATTTTTGAGTGATCCCCAACCTTACATTTTCAATGTGACAGGCTAAAAACATTGTCAAAATTGAGAAATTTGAAGACCTGTTCAAAACCAAAACTATTAGGAACCCAAAACCTATGAAATTATTTATTTCCATATGAATTTTAATTGGTGAATCCATTTTTTTTCAATTTTGAAATATTTTTTAAAGGGTTTCTTTGCAAAATAGGGCCAATTAGGCCAAGGAAATCGTTACCAGTCCATTTTTAGGGAAAGTGTTACAAAGCACCTTATGTTGTAGTTTAAATATGTTGTGTAGAATCCAAATGGGTATCCTAATATGCATTAATTTGGATAAAAGGTCACTATGATAAAAGTTATAGGTCAAAAACCCCATTTTGAGGGTTACTAGGAGTTGGTCCACATTGTGAAGGAATTCCTATTGAACCTTGTCAAGGGAAAATGTATGGTGTTTGGATGAGTTATTGGGGATTAATCAAGCATAAAAGTACCCTTAGATTAGTCACTGATTCATTTTCAAATCCTCCCTCAAACTTATGCATTGAAACCCCATTTAGTTTTCATTAAATGAGATAGTGCATTGGGTGGAAGAACTCCCTTATCAAATCTAGTTTCATGGCGTCTTTTTGGTTGAATAGGATTGTAATTATATTTCCAATCCATTATCTAAATCTATTGGTATCAAATATCAGAAGGTATTGGAAAGATAGTTTGGTGTTTGTGCAGGTTGAGAAGAGAACCTCGTTGCCAAAAGACTAGGCAGAGAAGAGAAAAGTCCTAGGTGAGGAAAGGACAAAGTGGAAGAAAGGTTAAAGGGAATTTATTGAATAAATTAATTTTTTGAAGAGGTATTTGTTGGATGAGGATTCATCAAAGAGGAAACAAGAAAATAAAAGAGAATAAAAAGAGAGGAAGAGGAGAGAGGAAAATATGAGGCAAATAGAGCTTGAGAAAGAGATAAGAGAAATAAGGAAAGATATGGAAAAAATGGTAGAGGATATGGAAGAAATGGAAGAAATAAAAAATTAGTTTCTCAAACAAGCCACACGTTGGCATTTGATAATTAAGAAGAGAGTTGAGGGGCCTAATCAAAGGTTGATGCAAAAGAGAAGACAAACGAAGGCATCAAAACCAACTATGAGGGAACCTTTCTTGATAAAATAAGATAAAGAGAAATCCAAATAAGTTAATTTTATGACATTTTATAAGGAAGAGCAAGAGCCACTAACAGATAAAGAGGTAAGCAATGCATTGCTAACTGTCATAAAAACAACTAGAGTTGATCAATTTCCATTAGAGGTTCAATAATTGTTGCAAGAACATATTGATGTGGTGATATATGATGTTTCAAGGAGAAGTATCGATTATCATGAAATATTTCTTGGATGGGAAGAAAAAACCATTGAAGACTCTCCACATTGGCAATTAGGGTATGAAGGTGCAACCCACTATATGTTTGCATGGATAAGCTAGATTGGTAAAGAGGAAGATAAGGGGCCCAATTTCAAAAAAGAAGTTACATGTTTTTTTTTGTAGGTGTGGCACAAGGTGATAAACTATAACTGATTGAATAACTTGAAGGAAAGTTTGACAATGGAATGGATATTTGAAAGACAATGATTGAAGATCACTGAGATACTAAAGTGTATGTAAGACATTAAATCCATTAATGTATTATCATTGATGTCAACTAGTTTTGACTGTACTTATCATGATGGTTACAAACATCTTAAGAAAGAAAAATGGTAAAGGAATGAATATCTACATGAAGATGAGATGGATGAGAAAGATATGGATATGGTATTCATTGGGTAACTTATTGATGAGTCTATGGAATTATGTTAGTTATTTGATTGTATTGCATGAATCTATTATGTATTGAAGATCAAGAATGAATAACTTTATGTGGTCGGTAAATGAAGAACTATGTATACACTGAGAAAGTGTAGTGTATATCGAGTACAATGTTAATCGAGATAATTATCACCAATGCATTTTTGTATTGACTGAGTGAAATAAATAAATGGAACTTATGAATGCCGACTGAAGATGATGAGGTGGAAAATTGTTTATGATTCTGAGGTAAATGATAATGTTTGTTATGATGATCAAATGACTGAAAAAATTCAAGGATGATCGAATGAAGAAGAATGAAACCTGTTACTGACAAAACTACCGAGGAAGGTTAAAGAGGCAAAATCAATGGTGAAGATTAAGAGGAAAAATCTATGGATGGAAATAAAATGGTTTACGATGTCTATATAAAGAGACGTGAGATTCATTATTGAGTTTGCTGTAGGAGAATTCACATGAAAAGATTGAATTCATGCAACACTGATCAAACTGGTTGAAGACAGAACTGAGAAAATATGCAGACAAACACCGAGCGACTGAGAAAGCAATTACCAAGAAGAACAAAGTTGGAGGAAACAAAGATATTGAATTGATTATTGATCAAAGGTATTTTGAGCTTAGCATAGATCTGAAAATATGCAAATCAAGTTGTATTTGAATCAGATTATTACAATATTAGTTTAACCATTGCTACAGATAAATCTCTTAACCGAGTGGGACTTAACAGTCTTTATATTTCAATATGACATTCAATTAATGTTGATTGTTTTCTTGTTGACCTCGTAGTGAATGTTTGGTCAAGGGAGAACTGTTAGTGATAAATCCTCTAACCAGGTCACACCTTACAATGTGTTTTGTAACCTTTAACAGGATTGGCTCCTAATCGAGCTCACTTCAGAAGAGTGAATTATTTTGGGTTACCGGTCCTAGGTGGTTTTTCCCCTAATAGGGTTTCCACGTTAAAAATCTATGTTTTATATATGTATGGATGTGTTGAATTGTTATTTTACTTTACACATTACTATAACTAGATTGATCAATAAACACACTATTTAATTTACTGGTAATCGGTATATGAAGAGAAAGGCACAGTTGTGTAATACCCCAAAATTGGCACCTTACAATTCTAATCAATTTTGGTGCATTTATTTAAATTTCTACATCTTTAAAGTCCTATTCTACTAGGCAATTCTGTCTCCTAATTGACTTTATTTGACTTGGTGTCAAATGCAAAAAACCCTAAATTTGCATTAATCATACACTATATTTAATTCCTAAAGATTTGACATTTATTGGCTAAATAATCCCTATGATTAATTAATTTAATTCTAAAGTCCTAAGTTCTTTAATTAAATTAATTCCACCCCCTTTAGCTAATACACATCAAAGGAATTAATAATTCTTTAATTCTCTACATGAAATATCCCACTTGAATTTAATTATTCAAAATTATTCGAAGAGTCACCCATATGTGGCAATATTTCATTTATTTTATTAAAGAAATCCTTCAATCTGTCTCACCTTCCTCCATGGAGATGAAGAGTCAGCCGTGTCTTTCCAAGAAACTCTTCATCCTTTACCCGGGCTCTTCTATATTATGAACCTCTTTTTTCTCATTTGAGGAGGCAATTTTGAGAGAACTAAAACTATAGAAAATTTTTGTCTCACTTTTATATCTTCTCAAGCTTTAATAATATTGCATTTTAGAATAATCTCATTTTAGCATAATCTTGCACTCATATTAATTAGTTTGTTTACTTTGCTTTAGACTAATTCTCCTCTTTCATTTTCAAGCTTTACATTAAATCTACATTCTCATATTTCTTTCAAGTTTATAGTTTAATTTGCACAATCATTCTTAGTTTAATTGCAATTCAATCTTATAAATTTTAAATCCCCCATTTTATTGATTAGTCTATGGTTGTTGGACTCTCATTTTGAGAGTAATTCAAACACCCCACCTAAATAGGAGGTGATAGGTCGATTCAATCGATATTGCGAAGTGAATAATTCATATTCATTGTCGTAATTAAAATCATTGAGCAATGACTATGTCATGTCTATGGTTGAATTAGACGTCAACATTCAGACATAAACATTTTAGCACCCACCGTGGGGTAGAATATTGATTTATGGCCTCATTAGATTCAAAACTTTTTTGAAAATTTTGCACTTTATTGTACGTCCGTACTTCACTGTGTACGAAATCTCACACAATTTTTCTGAGCGTGCTGCGTGAAGTTGTGCTTTCCTTAGCATTTTATCACACGAAGAAATCACTATCTCATGCAGGTCTCTGCATTTCCTTGCGTGGAGCCAGGCAATTGCTCGTGCGAAGCTTGCCATCAAAATTTGAAATTTCCTTGTTTTCTGTACTATTCTGTTGCTTTTTTTCTGACATTGTTATTTGCTGTTATTTTCATATCTCTATTTTTTGCCATAGCATAATAGTGGACTACAGGATGCTTGAGTAAGACATAAAACTTGCTAATGGTTTTCTTGCAGGATAGTTGTCGAAGACTATTTTTAAACGTTGTGCTTGTTTACTATTTTTACTCACATAGTATAGCTAGGGCCTTGTTAAAATTTCTTAAGGGTCTTGATAGCAGGCTAGGGTAATAGGCTCTTCATTACATGGAAGTGATGCCCATGGATAAATCTAAGACACAGATCTTGCTAGCATGATAGATACCTAGGGAAGCAAGGAAAGGTAGTGAATCTTTAACATGTCTACTTGTTAGGGGATTATGCTCTTCTCTCTTTGAGAGAACCAAAAACCCAAAAGCTTGTGGATTGGTTAAGGAGGAATTAGCTTGGTGATGAATATGTCTTGCATGTTTGGGTAAGGTGAAGAGGTAGAGAAGTATTCTCTTCTCTCTTTGAGAGAATCAAAAAATTTGACCCTTGGATCCAAGCCAAAGTCTGTGTCACCTTTAGAGGACTTGCCAGAAGTTGAACCTCCGGGAATGACCCAAGTGAGTACACACCTATTGCCGGTGATTCCACCTCACTATAATAAATAAATCTTTGTTGAGTCTAAAGACCCCAAAGCCATGTTAACTTCTTTCTCTTGATTTCAACTATCATCTTGAGAAATTTGTTTGTTGTACTGAGCGGCGCCGCTCCTAGACCTACTTGCGGGGGTGTATGACTTTCAAGTGTCAATGTGGCTATAAGGCCCTAGCCCTGTATTAGGGGCACCGAAGGTTAGTGTGAAAGAAAGCCCACTAAACACTTTCTTAGTTAGTTGCCTACCCAAATCACCTCTAAAAGGAGACATAATCTTTGCGCAGGGAGAGGGAAGAATCTTTCCCTTAGATTCTCACCATAGGCATGCACCTGGACATTTGAATGTGGTATATGACACTGGCCCTTGATTCAAGGGTAACCTTTGAACATATATTATTGAGTCCTTGGAAACACCAAAAACACGGGCGCCCTCTAGGGGGTGACACGACTGTGTGAGGTGAATGCATGCACATAATTTGTGAGGCACAAATTTTGTCTTCTCTACCATTTTCTTTGTAGGGATAACTAAGTGATTCTTTCAAGTCTTAAACTATCCATCATGATTAAACAAAGACTTCCATGATTCTGCCAAGTTTCTTTGTCCTTGGCAGAACTGTTTGTGACTACTTCTTGCGTTACTATTGCTTGATCTAAAACTTCATGCTTGTAAATGATTGCTTGCAACATTCAAACTGAGATTGCTGATTCAAACTATCCTTAAACTATCTAAGAAATAGAAATTTTGTCAGAGAACACTCCATGTTGTGTCTCGAAATCTAACTTTTGTCTCAAAAATTATGTCGATCTGTCAAAACCTGGTCTTTTCTAGTCTGAGATTTCAGAAAACTATGCATTTCCTCATGTGAGACAACATTTTCTCACACGAAGTTTAGCATTTCCTCACGTGAACCAACATTTCCTCATTCGAGCCTATACCCTGATTTTCAAAACAACGAGTTATTTCCCATTGACTGGTGAATTTTCTGCCTAATCTGATTTTTGTCTGTGGTCTATTTTCTTGTTCTCCTATCATCCACTATCTAAAATTGAGTGTCCCAACTTGTGAATGAAATGATTACTACTTAAACTCATATTGTCTCCCTATTGTTTATCCTATCTTATTGTGCTTTTGTACCTTGTGACACAATAGTCACATCTCGGCTGTTCTAGACATACTCTTGACGATTCGTGTCAGGTGCATTTCACATCTTGGCTGTTCTAGCCTTGATCTACTTTTTTGCTATCCTAGAGACAGAGTTCTAGCATAATCCCAAGTCCTCTCTCATTAAATTTTTTTCTATAACTATTATGACTAGAAGCGGCAACACATTCCCCATCTGTGGTATCGAACAAGGTAGACGTAAACCTTGTAATCAAGAAATAGGTCATTTTGAACCCATTATCCAATCTGAGTGTTGTGAGGGATCCTCAAGTTCCTCTTCATTGAGTACATTGAAAGATAACCCATCTCAATCATCATCTCCACTGTTCTAGGAGTGTTATAATCCATTGTTTCAAGCACAACCTGACTTATTGTTTCAAGAATAGAACAACCCATTATTTCGTAACTTTGGAAGACCACTTGCTCGGATTAGCCCTTTTAGCCTTATCAAACATATCGACCCTTTTTAACCTACTGACCCTTTCAATCCTGCTAACGTGCCAAAGGTTACCTTAGCCATGCCCTTTTAGCATCATTCACATCATTTTACTAAATTTGTGCATGCTACACAATCCCACACTGACATGATGGGAGGCCTATTTGACTTCCAACCGGGAAAATACAACAAAAATCATGAGCAATCCCAAAACAACTAGCGTCCTAGTCAATCTTGAAATGATCAATGTTATGATGAATCCCAAAATGATTAGAATCAACACCAATCTCAAAACAAATCTTAGGGCGACCAACAACCATATCACTATTGCCCTCCTCCACATGACAAAAATCAAAACCAAAATGACCAGAATCAAGACCAAGTCCCAAGCATTTATGAGATTCTTGGTAATGACGATGAGACGATAACCCAAGATGACATAGATGTTGTGAAAGCCAACAAGAGTCTTATCAAAATGATGGAAATCCTCCTTCTAGAGGAAAAAAAGAAATATTTTCTAGAGCTAGCCAAACAAGGGGCCAAATTACCCCCAAACTATCAAGTCGAGATGCTTGTAGCCAAAGAAGAGGAAACTAAGACTGCTAAGTTGCAAAAGATGATTCGAGACATGCAAGACCAAATTAGCTAACTTGCGAAGGATAAGGATAAACCCGTACAATAGTTCATAATGGAAAACATCTGTCTTTTCCCCTTCGATAAGAGTCTTCACATGCCACCTTTTCCCAAAGGTGTAGAGTTGCCTAAATATGACAAATACTTGGGAACTACTAATCCTTAGGATCACTTGAGGGAATTTGGCACTCTATCCATGGAGTTCATGCATGACCAGACTTATCTTATGCGCCTCTTTCCTTGTAGTTTGGGTGGGTCAGCTATGGAGTGGTTTTCTTAGTTACCCACTGGAATCAAATCTTTTGAAGAGATTGCTAATCTATTTATCTAGCATTATTCCCATAATATTCAACATCCAGTCAATATCTGAGATCTTTATAATCTAAAGCAACAATAAGGGGAGCCTTTTTTGGCATTTCTCCCAAGATGGAGATAACTATGTACAAAATATCCTTGCAAACTACCAGAGTCTGAAAGGCTCGACATATTTTTGGACAATCTTGTCCCAGATTTTGGATATCAAGTACAATTACAAGGTCCCCTAACCTTCAATAGCATGATTAAGCAAGCTGTACAAATAGAAGCATTTATGATCAAGAAAGGAGAGTTGACTTTATAAAAGGATAACAAACAAGGGTCTTCCACCTCAAACAAAGATAAAGGGAATTTTGTCAACAAGAATAGAGACATTGTGAATGATGGGGTGGTTGACACTGTGACCCCAAAGCCTGTGAAATCTATTTTCAATCTTACCTCTAGTATACAGGCGGTCAAAGCTACTGAAAAGGCTATAATGGACACTCAGCAGCCTTCAAGATTCGCTAAAAACAAGCCTTGGGCCTCTTGACCCAAGTGTGAGTTCACATCCTTAGGAGAACCCCTTGATGTGGTTTATAAGACTCTCATGCAAAACTAGATACTCACTCCTTTAGAAAAACATCTCTATGATCCACAACTACGACCTCATTGGTGGAACGACAATGCATACTATGATTATCACCAAAACAAGGGTCATAAAAATTCTACTTGTCTCCAGCTGTGCCATAAGGTCCATGATTTGATTGACAACGGTGACATTGTTGTGGACAACCATAACAAGAATTTAGATCATCAGGCATTTAAAGATCCCTTTCCTCCTCATGAGAAGGGTGAATCTTCCAAGACTAAGAATACCAATGCCAACGTTAACTACACGTACACTACCAATGACAATGTCATCAACATGATTGAACCTATTGAGGTTGAGTATTGTGATGTGATTACTATCAAGAGGAGTGAGGATGCTCCTAAGCCTAAGAATCCATTTGTCTTTCAAGGCCCCAGGTCTCATTCTTCCAAACCTAAATCATCTCAGGATTGCGTGAATGTCGTTACTCGCTCTCGTACGAAAATCACCATTAAGGGTCTTGACCCTTCTAGATCCACTTCGAAACAACTTGCGGATAAAACTACTGTTGGCCTTGCCAAATTTTTTTTGAAATTGGTCCCTATGCCTAGCGCAACTAATTATAGCATTCTAGACTAGCTACAATGTACCAATGCTCAGACCACTATCTTTGAGCTGTTGAAGATCTTGCTTGCTCATAGGCAGATTCTAGATAAAGCCCTCATTGAGGCAAACATCCCAAAAGATTTGGATCTTGTTCAGTTTCAATCTATGGTGGGTCACCTGACCTCACCCCACTATTTTTCCTTTTCTAAAGAAGATGACTATTCACTGAGCCATCCACACAATGCTCCTTTTCATATAGAAGTCATGATAGGCCCAAAGTGCATCCACCAAAACCTCATTGACAATGGTGTTGGCCTTAATATTTTCTTTGCTAAGCTACTAACCCAATTAGGCTATGGTGAAGATGGAATTAGGAGAGATAGGTACTGAGAGGGGAGGGGTGAATCAGTGCCTTCAAAACTTTACTTACAAAACCTTTCAGATCTATAACTGAATACTTGTGATAATCGATCAAAATAACTTGAATATAATTGTATAAATCAATCATCTAGTTAACTTAAGAAAGTAAACAATATGAAATCAATATGACAATCACATAACACAAGTATTTTGGTAATGCAGAAACCCTTGTAAGAAGGTAAAAACTGCAGTGGGGATGACACCCACAAATTCTTCACTACTGCAGATAGAAAAGGTTTGCTTGTTAAGGCTACAAGTTTTGATCACTTCTGGTGATCTTACCTTGTTAGGAGTAACATGTTAGATTAGCTAGATCTACCTAGTTATAGGATTTAAACAACACTAATGAATTGTGTACTCGGTTAAGAGATTTACATAAGACTGTTAAGTCTACTCTGTTAAGAGATTTATCAAAAACTCTATCACAATTGTCAAAAAGTAATAGGAAATTATCTGCTAGTTGAAAACTCAATTGTCTGTAATAGATCTATAAGTTCTCATCAAAATATCATCTTATCTGTGATGGTTTTCTACTTTTTTTTGTTCGGTAGCCTTCTCTGATTCTGCTCAATCTGATATCCTCTGTGCTCTGTTCTTCTCGGTAAACTGATTGTCTTGAAGATAGGCAATTTCTTCAAGTGCTCCGTGATTCATATATATTAGTTCACCCAACCTCATAAAATGGTGCGAACATACAAAATATATAGTGTTCTATTTTTGCCACCTTAGCAAAAATTAGGTTACAAAAATAATCATAACCCTAAAATCTACGGTGCAAAATAACCTAGATCAACTAATACAATAAGATAGACATTACATTTAATGAGTATCTATTTACAATAAATGCTCCTCGATCTTGGTAAACCATTTTATGATCTGTTGTAACCATTTGCATAGAAGAATGTGCCATTTCAAATTACTATACCATTTTCTGTGACCATCGGTAAACACTGTATAATTTGCTTGGTGTATACTGCAATGCTCGGTGTTTACTGATTGTCGATGTAGGTGTCATTGGTGCTCGGTTAACTGTGTGATGCTCAGTGTAAAGAGTTTATCGACTGCTCTATCTTACTTCTGGTTACCTACCGACTCTGATATAAGTAATTGACCGACCTGTTTACTATCCTTTGATACTAATGACAACCTTAAATGCTCAATAGAGATTAACAATCTCCCCCTTTGGCATTAGTATCAAAACTTTGAATGTATATAGACAAAAATGTTTCTATATATTCCTTATGTCTCTGCCATATACATATCCACAAAAGTTTCTAAGTGCAAAGTACTCCCCCTCGGTGCATGCTCCCAATAGTATGTAATATACATATCAAGGTATACTTATTTGGCATGTACATGGTTTCCCCCTTTTTGATAATAATGCCAAATGCAAAAAAATAATAATGTATACTTACATCTTATCAAAAATGTGTGGATGGGTTTTCTTTACAGACTCCAAGAGGTTGTCCCATTCGTCTTTCAAGTTGGTAAGAGCAATATGCTCAAGACCGACTTGTGCATGCATGTCAAAGATATTATCCAACACCGAAATCTCTGGCATTGCCACAAGTTGTTCAGCTTTGACAATATGTACTTCAAAAGTTTTCAGGTAAGGAGTGAGTTCTTTTTGTAACTATGTAACCTGATTGGTGATGTGTGCTTCTTGTTTCCTCAAATCTGCTATCAGCCGCCAGAGTTCCTGAACTCGGTTAATATGCTTTAAGAAAGCAGTTGGCTCAGTGATAGCTGCTTGTGTACTCAACTTTATCTCTACTTCTAAACCTTTTATCTTTTCACTGACTTCTACAGTGAAGGTGTCTGAAGTACAAAGCTTGATTAGAAGTTGACAGATTATCTGGGTGATAGGTTTTACCTCGGTAATGACCTCAGATAATTTTACCTTGTTCAATGCCACTTTTGTGCTAAGATGGGAGTATCAGGGGCATTGATTTTGTCAGTGAGTGTAGCAAGTTGATCTAAGATGGGAGTATTCTCATCAATATTTGTCTCCAGTACTATCTGTTGCAGAATATCCCTCACATCATTTAACACTTCTTTACATTTGTGTTCTTGCCTTAACTTCTCTTGTGCCACTTTCCTTGAACATAATTCCCCATATCTACTTAGTTCCTCAGGGCTTAGGGTTCTCGGGTCACATTCTGGTATAATGATAACTTCATCAATGGTGACCGGCCCTTTGGCTTTCTTCTTCTTCTTTTGTGCAAGAGGTGACTTCTTCTCACTTATGACAATAGATTTTTCTTCACTTTTCAGAGTATCTTTCCCAATTGACACTGTATCATCCTTCTTTTACTCCTCGGTAGATGGTGTGGGAGTCTTGGTTGTAGTGTCAGGTGGGTTCACCTTGATTGAATTTATTTCTTCTGGTTCCTTTGTTTCTATAGATTGTGCCTCTATTTTGTTAGGCTCATTTGTATCTATAGGTTGCTCAGGTGCTTGTATCTCAGTTGTATCTTTATTTGGCTCAGGATGAGAAGCATCGGGTTATACTTGTGAAATTATTTCAACTGCCTCTGCAAGTATAGATAGTTCACCCGGTAGAGATGTGAACACACTATCAGTGTCTAATGCTTCATCTTTGTATGGTGCAATTGTCACATTTTCATCATCCTCATCATCAGGATCACCGTTAGTGATGTCCTCAATGAGTGCATCATCATCGATTTTCTTTTGCAAGTGGATCTTTACTTGATCCGGTGCATCCTGTGAAATTTTGATTTCTTCCTTTTGTTTGGTGATATCAATTACCTTGGTAACTAATATGCTGGTGTCCTCTATTTTCTTTCCTTTGTTATCATCAATGAAAATACCTTTACCTTTTGAATTGTGTCTCTTCTTAGACAGTTTCAGGAATGCTTCTTGTTCAGCTTTCTCTTCTGCTTTCAAAATTGATGTCCATAGAGAATCACATATGACATCCAGATCATCCATATTCTCATCCATAATTTGCATTGCTCTATTCTTGACTAGAAATCTAGCCTGATACTTTTTCATGTATTCACTTACCACAACATAGCTAAAGTGTGAGGCTGCATGACTTAGTGATCATTCTCTTTTCCTTTTCTCTATATCTAGTACAATAGCCCATCTCTCACTTATTTTTTCATCAAGTTCCTTTGGCAATTGACATGCAAATTCCATCGGTACTCTCTTGAATTTAATCATCATTTGGACGATAGCATGTTCTAGCTTTGTCTTGTCCTCAATTGAGATTTTGTCAAATTTGCCTATGCTTGGATCTGTAAGATTTCCATTCTCAATTATGTCTTTAATTATTTCTTCTATAGTACTTTCCCTGTTACGAACTAACTTGAATTGATCAGGATCATTTTCAGTGTCAGTCTCCTTTGTATCTTCTTTACTTCTTATGTATTTCCTCTTTTTCTTTGGGGTCTCAACTACTTTCTTGTTCTTTCTCTTAACATATTTCCTAGTCAGTGTAGCTGCTCTTCTTTTAGCTACTTTTACTGCTTCTACTTGCTCGGTGGATTGTGCAGCAGTTGACGAACGTGTCTTCATTCCTTCAAGTTCTGGTAGCTGCATTTCTTGTTCATCATTGGTGGGAGGAACCGGTGTGTGATCCTTTTCTTTGTCAAACTCAGTCTCCTCACTATCATAGGGCTTTTCAGCCAACTGTAACTAACCTTCAATTGCTTCTTTAACTGGTGACTCCTTAGGTGAGTTAGATTCATTTCCATATTTTGCTGTGAGATCTTTTCTCATTTTCTTCGCTCTTCTAGACATTTTCCTCTATGTCTGTTGTGATTTGAGACTTAGCTTCCTCATATATACCAAACCTACTAGTAGTGATGTCTATCGGTAATGCCAACAATGCATTGATGGATTTCAAAGTGAAATCATGATTCATTTCATATCCCATCGGTGCTAACCATTTTGTTCTTGGTTCTACTGCCTTTATCATTGAGTGGTTTGTGCTGACTACAAAACATATGTCACCTTCAAATTTACTTACTAATTCCTTTGGAATTCTACTCCTTTGTTGAATTTTTGTTTGAAATTCCTTGAAATATGCATTGAATTCCTTATTTAGATTGTCTCTTAGACTTTTCATCATTTCACCGATTTGTGCAGCTATCGGTTTGTCCAATTGCTAGTTTACTTTACCGATACCTGGTACATATTTTTGTAGATAGAAAAACCTACAGACAAGCAGTGATCTATACTTACATGTATTAGACTTCTTTTCTTTTATTGTCTTCATATTGTCATGTAGTTGGTGTAGTAACAATTCGGCAAGATCTACCTGGTGATCTTTCTTCACAATTTTATATGCCATGTCCATGGCGCTGCAGGGTACACTATTTGGTTTTCTAGATTGAAATATCTTGTACCCGATGACATGAGCTATGAATTTTACCACTGGATCTTTGATAGTTGAGATTTTTAGTGCCCTACCATCCCATTGAGCTCTAGTGTTCTTTTCTACATTGGGATGAGATGAACTTCGAAAGGCTTTGGCTTTGTCGGTTGTAGGGTACCCAGTAACCCTACTGATAATCTTCTTCATGACCTCAACAGGTTTATCTAACCTAAATTTTCCATCATGAAATCTGCTTAACACGATTCTTATCCAATCATTTTGGAAGGATTACGGGAAGTATGTAAAACACCATAACCCTGACTCCTCAATCTTCTTGTATTCAGATATAATCTTTCCATTTGGTCCACAAACTTGTTGATAAGCAGCAATGGTCTCAAAATCACATACTTCACTGATTTTACAATGAATATAGGCCCTAACATCTTCTGTTAACAAAACCATATCTGGAATACTAGAAAATGCACCCATATCATTTGTTTGTGCTGCGACCTTGGGATGTGGTTTGAATTTCTCCTCGGAAAAATGTGCCCTAACAATTAATTCTACTTCCTCCTCAATGTTCTGTGATTTTCTTGTAGTTGATATCGATGCCATAAATTATTTCTAGGGTTTGGGAAAACAATAGATAACCAGTGTTTAGTAGGCAGATGAACTTACTCATTATCGTTGAAGAATTGTTGTCAGTTCGATCTACAGTAGCTTTGAATCTTTTCTGAAAATCTTTAGCTCGAACTCTTCTTTGTAAAATCTCTATTCTTCGAAATCACAATGTAACAATGAACTCTATTTCTGTGTATTTATAGATTTTTTGATGTTCCCGCTCAAACTTTGATGCATTAAATGTGTGACCTAACTTCTGATACGAAACAACTGTCAGCTTGGTAATGTCTATAATTTCCTTTGCTCGGTTAACATAGAATTTCTTCATCAGTTTGCACTGTTGTCAATTAACCTTCTATAGTGATTACCGATGGGTAACCAACTCACGTTTCTTCTTTTACCGACTATGTGACATTTGTAAACTTATAACACATAAACCATGGTGCATCTTTATTCATGTAGATTTGGTATTTGTACATTATATATAAGGAACTGTATGTAAAATGTGATCATTTAAAATGTCAGTTCCATACATACCTTTGTCATCTTAAGTGGAGGTACTGATGTCACCCAATCCAGTGGACGAGGTTTCACTGACAATGTTACTTGACTCAACATTCTCATTAGATGAATTCTTCCAAATTGTGTTCCTTAACTTCATAATATCTACAATGTTATATCCACTCTCAAATATATGGTTTTCATTAGGTGCTCAGTCTCTGCAGTTCTTTCTTACATGACCAACCTTGTGACAGTGCATACATGCCATTCCTACATTTGTCCAGTTTCTTGATTGTCCAATCCGACACTTTCTATAACAGTTTGCTGCAATATGTCCATACCAACCACATATAGTACAATTAGTCCATGTATTATAATCCCAAACATATGAGTTACCTTGTCTCTTCGGTTGATATGGCTTTTGTTGTAGTTTCTCTTTAGGTGTCCAGACTTGTTTCATTTTTGCTTTGCAGTCCCTTGCAGTGTGTCCATGCTTATTACAAGTATAGCATATTTTCTCCTCAGTAGTATTATTAGCAATGTCATTCTTCTTAGCTCTGCATTCATAAGCTGGATGTCCAAACTTACCACAATAATAACAATATCCATTGAATTTAGGAATGACAGGAGGTTTACCTTGTGCTTTGCTTCTGCACACATTAGATGTATGTCCAAGTTTTCCACAATGATAACATGTCAACACTTTAGGTTTCTAAGTTTGATTGTTGTTGACTTTTTTAGTTTGTTGTGATGATTCTCCTTCACTAGTGTATCCTATACCGGCTCTACTTCCGAATCTCCTCTGATTAGTCAGGAAATCATCAATCTTTTTAGAACTGTCCTCAGCTATCTTCATCATTTCATTGTGTTGCTTTTGTGTCTTTATTTCATTTCTTAGTTTTTCATTATCTTCTCTGAGTATTGAAACATCTTCAAGTCTTCTTGATAATTCTCCATTTACTCGGTTCATTTCTTGATTAACTATCATCATCTGATTTGATACTTGGAAGTGACGATCAGTGAGTCTCTATATTTCACTTTCTTTTTCTTGAAGTTGTTCAGTCATCAATCTTCGGTCTTCAATAGCCAGATTCCGATCTTGTTCAACTTGTCTAGCATTGTTCATGATTTCCACCATTCTCACCATTTGAGATTCATGACTGATTTGAAGTGCTTTCACTTGCTCAGATAGATGCTGATTCTTTTCAGATAAATCAAAGATTATGCTTTCAGATCCGTCAGAGATGCTTCCAGAGCTTGATCCAATATGATCAAATATTTCATCAATAGGTTCTTCATGATAATTGATTTCATTCAGCTGAATTGCAAGGCTCTTCCTTTCAACTAGTACTTTCTTCAATTCTTCCTTGGCTTATTTATACTATTCCACAAACATCTGTATTTGTATCTTCTGATTCTCAATAGTCTTGTCAAGCTTGTATCTCTCCATGACTTAGATCTTTACCCTTCAGTGGTTAGACTATTCAACAAGAGAACTAAGCTCTGATACCAATTGTTGGAATTAGGAGAGATAGGTACTGAGAGGGGAGGGGTGAATTAGTGCCTTCAAAACTTTACTTGCAAAACCTTTCAGATCTATAACTGAATACTTGTGATAACCGATCAAAATAACTTGAATATAATTGTATAAATCAATCATCTAGTCAACTTAAGAAAGTAAACAATATGAAATCAGTACGACAATCACATAACACAAGTATTTTGGTAACATAGAAACCCTTGTAAGAAGGTAAAAATTGCGGTGGGGATGACACCCACAAATTTTTCACTACTACAGATAGAAAAGGTTTGCCTGTTAAGGCTACAAGTTTTGATCACTTCTGGTGATCTTACCCTGTTAGGAGTAACATGTTAGATTAGCTAGATCTACCTAGTTATAGGATTTAAACAACACTAATGAAGTGTGTACTCAGTTAAGAGATTTACATAAGACTGTTAAGTCTACTCTGTTAAGAGATTTATCAAAAACTCTATCACAATTGTCAAAAAGTAATAGGCAATTATCTGCTAGTTGACAACTCAATTGTCTGTAACAGGTCTATAAGTGCTATCAAAATATCACCTTATCTATGATGGTTTTCTACTCCATTCTTCTTGGTAGCCTTCTCTGATTCTTCTTAATCTGATATCCTTTGTGCTTTGTTCTGCTTGGTAAACTGATTGTCTTGAAGATAGGCAATTTCTTCAAGTGCTCCGTGATTCATATATATTAGTTCACCCAACCTCATAAAATGGTGCGAACATACAAAATATATAGTGTTCTATTTTTTCCACCTTAGCAAAAATTAGGTTACAAAAATAATCATAACCCTAAGATCTACGGTGCAAAATAACCTAGATCAACTATTACAATAAGATAAACATTACATTTAATGAGTATCTATTTACAATAAATGCTCCTCAATCTTGGTAAACCATTTTACAATTTGTTGTAACCATTTGCATAGAAGAATGTGCCATTTCAAATTACTATGCCATTTTTTGTGACCATCGGTAAACACTATATAATCTTCTCGATGTTTACTGACCATCGGTGTCGGTGTCGCTAGTGCTCGGTTAACTGTGTGATGCTCAGTTTAAAGAGTTTACTAACTGCTCTGTCTTACTTCTGGTTACCTACTGACTCTGATATAAGTAATCGACCGACTTGTTTACTATCCTTTGATACTAATGACAACCTTAAATGCTCAATAGAGACTAACAGAAGATTGCATAGATGCCCGCAAGAAAATCACCATTAAGGTATATGATTAAGAAGAACGCAAATCCAAAGGTCTGGTTATGCTTCCCATTTGAGTTGGACATGTTGAAAGAGATGTCATTTGTCAAGTTCTAGATATTCCTCTTGTGTATAATATAATGTTGGGTAGGCCATGGATCCATGAAATGTAGGTGGTTTCATCTATGCATCAACACACTTGCACAATCGACAAATAGTCTGGTCCCAACTATTAGAGAGTCCACTGAATTCTATGATGCCAAACTCAAAGAAATGGAACAGACTCTGCAACTCAAAGAGATAGGCATGGGAGAGTATCAGATGGAACCTGTGTTATCATTAACAACTTTGCCTCCATCTCCGCATTCCTATAGGAGACCCTTTGAGAACAACAAACCTTCTGCTTATTCTCCCCAAATAGTCTATGATGGTGCCTTTGTCAAGGCCAAAACACCACTAGAGGATGAAGATGAGGAAAGATCTATTATAGCTTGGCTTTACAAAGGAAAAGAAACATTTGAACAAATCACTCCTGCTCATGACTTAGAACAAGAACCATATAGTGAAGCCTTCAAAATCATGAAGTGCTTTGGTTATAAAGGGAGTAGCCATATAGGGGTGAATGATAATGTTTTTATTGAACCAATTGAAGCCACAGGTCATCGAACCAAGGACACCATAGGTCTAGGCTTCAAGAAAATCCTATTTCATTTAGGGATTAATAAATTTGTACCAGAACCAGAACCAAAATTCTGACCAAAATTTGAAGATACTACCCCAGTTGTGAATCTAGAGGATAGCTCTGACGAGGATATCTTTCCCTATCCTATTCCTCTAGATCTTGCTACATTCTTTAAAGAACCAGATGATCCTATTATACCTGTCCATCTAGTGGAGACTGATAGTGATTCCGATGACACCGCTTCAGTGCATCGACTCACATATGACCAGTGGAGAGAAATGTAAATGGTTGATCCCAATTTTCAAGGTGAATGATACGTGCCACCACATTCCCAAAAGAGGTTTGATCAAGATCAAATTCAAAAAAACATCAATACTACAAGAGATGAAAATGAGTCAGATGGTACAACAAGTGTTGATGGAATTACCATATCAAGCATCACTGATTCACATAAGTATGAGTTTGATTCTCTGTCTGATGCAACTTTTGATAAAGATATAGATGTTGTTCATGTTTATGAAAACCTTTTCAAAGTAGCTGAAGGGTCTAGTGTTAGGACGATTGAGTGTGATTCCAATAATGCTAACATTCCCTCTACTTCCACTATGAGGACTCGAGAGGATTCAACCACACCTTTGGATGAGATCGCTCTAGGTCTTGACTTACTCATCTATGCTTTTGATGGCTATACTATGAACACACTTGAACCTACCACTTCTCTTTCACTCCAAAATCTCAAACTCATTGACTGGAACTCTCCCTCTCCATCTAGCGAAGTCCTTATGTTCCAGAATGACTACATTCTTGCCTGTTATCTCAATGCTATCGAACCTGTAATGTTCTCCACTAGTGAAGACAATATCAATATGACTAAAGCTGATATCAAGTATCTTAGTCATAAAATTAAAAGAATAAAGAATAGGCACTCTGATGGTGAAAACCACATTATGGCAGTGTTAGAGCCAAAAAAAGTAAAAATAAAAGATGTATCCGAGGGTGAAAACCTCTTCGAGGTGCCAAAGGATGAGATACTTGATACACTTCCCTGTCATTTTCAAGAAAGATCATTAGTGTTTATTGAGCCAACACAACTAGTGAATTTGGGTATGGAAGCTGCACCACAAATCATTCATTTGGCACAGTCACTATCTATAGAAGAGAAAGAAGAGTTCACTAGTTTCTTTCAAAGCAAGAAAATCAATTTTGCATGGACTTACTCTGATATGCTTGGATTGGATCCCAATCTAATCATGCATCATCTATCTATTACACTAGGTGTTAAGCTTGTCAAACAAAAGCTTCGAAAGATGCATCCACATGTGGCACTTTTAGTCAAGGCTGAGTTAGAAAAACTTCTCAAAGATGGTTTCATCAGAGCTATTGACTATGTAGAGTGGATCTCTAATATTGTTCTAGTTACAAAGCATGATAAATCTATCCACGTGTGAATAGACTTTAGAGACCTGAATAAAGCATGTCCTAAAGACAACTTTCCATTACCCAATATTGACATGATAGTGGACATGATAGTTGGCTACTAAATGTACTCTCTAATGGATGGCTTTTCTGGTTATAATCAAATAAAAGTTGTGCCATAAGACCAAGAAAAGACTGCCTTCACATGTGCTTGGGGAACTTTCTATTGGAATGTCATTCCCTTCGGACTTAAAAATGTCAGAGCTACATATCAAAGGGCTGTAACCACTATTTTTCATGACATGATGCACAAAACAATGGAAGAATATGTGGATGACACTTTGGATAAAAGCATGCAATGAAAAACACATCTTACAGATCTAGGCCCTATACTAGATTGAATGGAACAATTCAGTCTCAGACTCAATTCGAAAAAGTGTGCATTTGGTGTCACTTTTGGAAAACTGTTGGGTTACATCTTATCTGCTAAAGGCATAGAGGTAGATCTTGAGAAAGTTAAAGCTATCATGGAGATGCCTCCACCAAATAACATTAGTCAAATGAGAGGACTTCAAGGTAGACTGCAATCTATTTGGCACTTCATTGCACAACTGGCCAATAAGTCATAGCCATTCACCAAAACTCTACATAAAGGTGTGACTTATGAGTGGAATGAAGAATGTGACAAAGGGCTCACTCAAATCAAATATTATCTTAAAAATCCACCAATCTTGATGCCTCCTATTCATGGGAAGCCACTCATCCTTTATATTTTAGCTACAAACACATCTTTGGGTGCCTTGTTGACTCAAGAAGACCAAAATAACAAAGAAAGAGACATTTATTACATCGGTAGAACTCTGGTCTCTTATGAGATGAACTATTCAGTCATTGAAAAACATTGTCTAGCGGTGGTGTTTGCTTCATAAAAATTACGACACTATATACTTTCTCACACTACAAGACTCATTGCTAAAATTGATCCATTAAAGTACTTACTCAGCAAAGTTTCCCTCACAGGAAGACTGGAAAAATGGGTCATGATACTCAGTGAGTTTGACATTGAGTATGTAGAGAGAAAGGACATCAAAGGACAAGAAATTGTGGATCAGTTGGTAGAAGCTCCTCTCAAGGATCATCAGTGCTTGAAAATTGAGTTTCCAGATGAGTCTATCATGCTTCTCACACATCAAACATGGAACATGTTCTTTGATGGATCTTTCACCCAGTAGGGGTCGGGTGCTAGAATACTATTCGTCATGCCACAAAGATACTCTTTACCAAAGGCTTACAAATGTTGTTCCCTTGCACAAATAACATCACTAAATATGAAGCCCTCATCAATGGCATGAAGATAGCTATTGGATGACATGTGGATGAACTTAAGGTCTTTGGAGACTCACAATTGGTTATCAATCAAGTCAATGACACATATCAAACCAAGGATGAAGAGCTGGTGCCTTATAAATGAATGGTTGATGATCTAAAAAATTACTTTTCACATATTACCTTCCACTAGATTCTAAGAAAAGATAATAAAGAAGCTGATGCCATGGCCAGTCTTGCCTCCATCCTACAAATGCCAAAAAATGACTTCAGACATGAATTCCTAGTGGAGACATTACGCTACCCAGCCTATAATACCCCTGAATCCAAGATGATCTATTCAATCATTGGACATGATTCATCCTGCTACCATCATATCTACTCCTATCTATGAGACCAAATTATTCCATACACTTACACCCGAAATGAAAAATGTCACCTAATCCGCAGTGCTTCATGTTATGTCATTGTAGCTAACAACTTGTATAAGTGTTAGATGAGGTGCATGAAGGCATATGTGGTTCTCATTCGAGCGACCTGACATTGGCTCGTAAACTTATTAGAGCTAGTTACTACTATCCAAATATGGAAAAAGAAGCTATACAATATGATAAATCTTGTAAGTAGTGCCAATTAAATAGATATTTGATCCACGCTTCTGCCAAGGAGCTCATTCCCTTCATCAATTTCTAGCCATTTCAGCAATGGGCCTTTGATTTAGTGGGTTAGATTCATCTATCTTCCTCAAGATGACACAAGTTCATTATCACTGCCATAGATTATTTAACTAAATGGGTTGAGGCAGTGCATTTGGCCATAGTTGATGGAGAATCTGTAGCCAGGTTCATACTAAATTACATCATCTACAAATATGGTGTACCCTCCTCAATAATCATTGACAATGGGGGGCAGTTCAAGAACAAGGATCTAAAGGAGTTATGTACTAAGTTCAAAATCATTTAGCATTGGTCCTTGATCTATTATCCCTAGGGTAATGGACAAGCATAAGCTTCCAACAAGACAATCCTCAAGATCATACATAGAATAGTTCACAAATCTAGTAGAGATTGGCACCTCTAGATTAATCCATCTTTATGGGCCTATAAAACAAGCATTCGAACTCCAATAGGGGCCATGCCCTTTGCCTTAGTTTATGGCATGGATGCTATATTTCCTATTGAGGTCGAGATTCCTACATTGCAAGTCTCTCTGAAGAGCCTCATTACTGATGAAGACACTAGAATATCTTGGCTACAAGAGCTAGAGTAACTAGATGAACATTGGCAAGTGGCATTTGATCATCTTCAAGCATACCAAAAGAGAATGTCTAAAAGCTAAAATAAGAAGGTTAGACCAAGGGAATTCCAAGTGGGTGATCTCGTCCTGAGAGAAAACCCCAAGAATCAACAACAGCGGATATAGAAGGGAAAGTTTGAACCAAATTGGCTCAGTCTGTACATTATCACTATAGCATTTGGGTCTGGTGCTTATCAACTATCTACTACTGAAGGAGAACAACTTAGAGAGCCAATCAATGCTCTGCACCTAAAGCAATTCTACAACTGAGACATTCTCTATATGCTCATGTACATACTCTATTCTAAAAAAATCCTAAAAATTGCAAAATGTCCTGAAAAAATGATCATCTTAGTGAAAACTTGGTAAACAGGTGCTTTGATGTATTTATTATCCCAGTGAAAACTTGGTAAATAGGCACTTTGATGTATTTATTATCCCAGTGAAAACCTGGTAAATAGGCACCTTGATAATAATAAAAAAAATTGAAATGAAAAAATACAAAAAAAATCAAAAAGAGAAAAATACAAAAATAATAAAAAAAGAGAAAAATCAAAATCAAAATCAAAAAGAGAAAAGTACAAAAAAATTGAAAAAGAAAAAATGTTCCATTGATGAAAACCTAGCAAACAGGCATCATGGTAGAAAAAATAGAATCTCTGCCAAGATGGTGAAAATCTGGTAAACAAGTGCCTCTTGTTCTCTAATGCTATACCTATTGCAGCCCGCTTGGCTCTTGCTTTCCTGCTTTAGTTTACTTTCCTACTTTCCTGCTTTAGTCCATTTCCTGCTTTAATTTGCTAGCTCATGCGCTCGCTTTCAGTTATCTTCGAGATTTTTCTTGAATCTACATGGATTGAAACTGGTCACACTTAAGGGCACCTTCCTAGTTCGGGGGGCATTGTCCTATCATTTTCAGAGGATTTTCATTGCATCAGTCACCAGTGGTTCTCATTGTGTCTGCCTACTGATGCCTAGCTATTATTGAGATTTCTCTCCTTGAGGATCTCTCATGTATCAGTCACTAGTGGTTCTCACTGTGTCTACCTTTTGATACCTAGCTATCACTTGAATCTCTCTTCTTGAGGATCCCTAGTACATTAGTCACCAGTGGTTCTCACTGCATCTACCTGCTGATGTTTCGTTCGCTCTCAGATCTCTCTCCTTAAGGATCTCTTGTATCAGTCACTAGTAGTTCTCACTATCTTCCTAATGATACTTCGTCAGTACTCTAATTTATCCTTGAGACTGTCTCTTGCATCAGTCACCATTGGTTCTCACTGGATCCACCTACTATCGCCATCCTGTTGAGACTTCTCATGTTGTATCCTTCTAATCCATCATCAATCCGCTGAAACTGAAACTGAAAACTAGATTTGAAACTCTCTGAAACATGCTAAGATTTTCTTTTGTGTGTTTGTCTTTTCGTATTATCATTCCTCCTCGAGCAACTCTAAGACATCTTTCTTGACCAAGAGAAGCAAAGACTGGGGGCATGATCTTTCCTTTGCTTTCTGTTTGTTGGTTTAGTTTCAATGATCCAATGAACTATATAAGAGGGATATCCACTATGAGAGCCTTCATCACATGTTGGATGGCCATGTGTACCTTGACTCCTTTTATATGGAAAATTTGGTGAGGTTGGTTCTTCTCCTTGTCTGTTTGAGTGACTTCTTTCTGCTATAAGTGAAATTGCAAACACTTGTCCTATAAAGTGAATGTAAGGGTCACTGCAAGCACTTTGATATGCTTATCATTCACTTATCAAAAGGAAGAAACTCTTGCATGTCTGGCATGTCTGCATGCAAGCAACATGTAGGTCATTCTAGCAACTATGCTTTGATGCTTATGTTAACTTGCTAAATCAAAAGGAATAGGTGTTTAGGTCATTCTAGCTTCTTATGCTTTAATGCTTACACCTCATTCTGACAAATCTAAGACTAATGTCATATTCATATTCTCATGATCGCAATGCTAGTGAGGGTTGTATAGTATCCTACGAGTGTCCATTATTAAAAACTCTATGATGATAATCTAATGGGCCCAAAAACCAAGTCCTAGGGTTTGTATTTAGCTTAGGTTTGCATTTCATTCTAGGCTTGCATTGAGATAGTGTTTTGGTGTTCGCTTGATTGTCTCCTTCTTGATTTATTCATCGAGGTTTCTCATCTCACATCCCAGGTTCATCTTGGCTTCACAAGTGTCTGATCCTCTCTCTCGATCTTCAAACATTATTTTGGTTAGTACCTATCATATATTGTGACATCCTGCAAGAGATGATTAGTACCATATCCATTGCATTTCCATTTGCATCCATAAATTCATATGCATACATTCTACCTCTACGTATTCATATACATGTGCATTCATTATAAGCATAAATCAAATCATACATTGCATTTATTCATCTACCATCTATCATTGCATTTCACATTGCATACTCATATATAAAATAAAACATGTGCATATTCATCTGCATATATTAAGAGAATCATGTGCATCTCATATCTAATCCATACATCTAAGCATATAGGAAAAATCTCATAAACATCAACATCTCAAGTAATATACACACAAGTACAATGATATCAAAAGTTGAGGTCATATATATATACCAATTGATCAATGTCAGTACAATCAAAATAATGATGCTACTCGAGCACAATTTATCAAAAATGGGGCAAATACATTAATGTATCATCATATGATCTAGCTTTTCCCACTACCACCTGGAGGAGGTGGAGGTAGAGGTATCACTCTCTGAGTAGGTGGTCCCTGTGGTGGTTCTTGTGGTGGTGGTCCCTATGGAACTTCCCGTGCCCTAGCATACTCTGAAAATGGTGGAATCTACTCTACTAAATCTGACACTACACCCACATATGCTACATAATAATATGTTGATTGTGTAGCCTTTTATCTAGCCTCTAGCTATGCTTTAGCTAGTGCCTCCTATATGCCTATGATCTCTCAATCTCGCTCTGCTACTCGGGGCTCCTATATGATGACTTGTGTGTGGAAGTCATCTATCTCCTGTTGTACCTATCTGATCCTCTCTCGGCTCTTCTGGAGAGCCTCCTGTAACTATGAAACCTACCCTCCCACAAGTGGATCTTGTGCCATCTGATCCAGCATATTAGTGTCATCACCCTGTGCCCCCTTGTCAAGAGGTGGCTGCTGAGATGTGTCTCTAGTCCTCCACCTAGTGGACCTATCTTGGGTCTCGTTGCCACCAGCACTTGCATCTAACCCCATCTATCTTGGAAGAATGGGAGTCTTCCTAGTCCTCAATCTTGATACCCTCTGCTACTGCTGCTGAGAAACCTGCTACTATACAAGCTACTGTTATGCTTGTACTTGCTGCTACTACATAGGCTATTATTGTACTACTTATTGTACCCACTAGCCCATGCCAACAAGATCTGTGAACCTAGGGTATGGATGTGCCAAAATGTAATCCCTATATGGAGGTGTCAACCTTGCATTGGTCGCATCCACCATATAATCCCACCAAGATGGTGGTATCCATGCCTCGATCATACATCTGCCCTGGTCTAACCTAGGCTACCAACCCTTCTTCATCTCATTGACGAATCGAGCATAGGAACAGTACTCTTGGGAGACATCCTATGGTCTCCCAAACTACCATAAGACTCATGTGAGTGGGAAGTGCTCAATGATAGAAATGGTATGCCCGATCATAGGATGAAAAAATAACATGTGTGGGAGGTCCTACCTGACATCATCCCATATCTCTGTCATTGCCCATGGTCTCCATATAACTGCAACTATGTCATCCAGCTGCCCTTGCCATTGCTTTGTCTTACCTAGTGTTGGATGAGTCATAGGACCTGCATATCTATATATATACGGTTCTAAGGGATGCCTAGTATCATGAAATATCGGCCTGCATATGGGGAGATGCTCCTAGGCCTAGATCTGTAAGACAAAAATACCTATGGCCATGGTCCACACACTCCAATACATAATCTCGTGCATCTCATGGTACATCTGTGAAAACATGCACTCACCCCATCCAAATATCACTAGTGGCCACTCTAGCATCTACTCCAATGTGCATCCCCATCCACACTCTAAACTATGTTTCCCTTTGTCTGGCATCAGGTAACAACTCAAGTATACTGCTAGGACCACCGCCAACCTATGTCCTACTCCATATTGGCCAATCAGTTTATCCCATGAGATGGCCTGACCCATCACTAAATCAACTTGAATGATGGCCCTTAGTGCCAGTGTGCCCACTCTCAGCTGAATGTCATACTCCACGTGGGTATCGTGGACTCAGAATCCTGTATATGTCCTCAAGAGTGACTGTCATCTCCCCTACTGGCAAGTGGAAGGTGTTCATCTTTGAGTGGAAATGCTTGACTAATGCACCTAGTAGCCTATGATTTACCCAAATATTGAGTATATCACATAGATAAGTCATGCCCAACCCGTCTATTTAGGCACTCTTGGCATCATCAAATCTTCGTGCTAACTCCTCGATGACTGGGTGGTGAGATTGGAATGTAATATCTAGGAAGTCAACCTACAAAGAAAGAAATGACACCTGATCAGTATCTCAATCATGATGGTTTTCAAAGAAAAATAAGCAATTGGAACTATGTACCTATCCTGAACATGACTCTTGGATGCTCTAATTGGCTGATTTCTACAAAAATTGGATAAAGACTCTAAAATGTTACAACAGATTCCGGTGCGAGGAAACTATTCCCCTGCATGAGATTGCTCTATCGTGCGAGACATGATCTTTTTTTGTGTGAGAGTTCATCACTAGGGATGAAATCTCATGCAACATTATCGTGTACCTCGTGCGAACTCATGGAGATCCCCCATGTGAAAAATCCCTAACCCCCGTGAGGAAACCATTTCCTTGCGTGAGAGGTGACCTAGACCGACATGAGGAAATTGTTTCCTCACACAACATTGGAAGAACTAAGCCCTAAAAAGAATTGAAATCTACCTAAATGACCTAAAAAAAGTGTTAAAACTTGAAATGCAAGATGGTTTATCGACTACTTACAGGTGTGTCGTACTCTGGTGGCTGGCTGTGTCATCAGGAGTTCTCAAATCAATGCAAATGCATTGGCACATTCTCCATCTCTCTCAGAGCTCTCAAATTCGCTAAAGACAAAAGTGAATAATGAATTCAAAATGACCCCTCTGAGGCTTATATAGCTTTTGACCTAATTTTTAGAAGTGCTCCGTTTTGTACAAAAACTTCACCCTTGGCTAAATTGACCATTCTAAATCCATTTTCATGATTGAAACCAAAATCTAGCACTCCTAGATGGCTCAAAACTACATTTTAAATTTTTTGGGATCATCAGGATTAGACGCTTGTGCAGTCACCCTTCTTGTGACGTTTCTTGCCAGAATCTTATCTCATCATCATTTTCTTGAGATCTTCAATGTTTTCATCAAAATTCAACTCTAGTCAAATCTGGTCAACCATGGTCAAACTTGGTCAATAGGACCTCCAAATCACTCCAAATCGCTTCTACAGCTTCTTGATGCCTCCTTAATCTATTCTGAGTTCCTCTAGATCTCTGATTTTGTCTCTATCTGCAACCTTTTGTTGTCAATCATATTTATGATGTGTCATCTTTTCATTTCACTCCCGAGGGGGCAGGATGATTGCATTGTTGAATCTTGTCGAATCAGTTTGATCTGAATCAAAAGTCCTCATCGCTTGGGGCATCTCATCGCTAGCGACATCTTTGTGCCTCACATCTTGTCATCTTGTCGTCTATCTTTTAGGTATCTAAGCAATCTAACTCATATCCTCGAGGATCAAGCTCCGTTCTGGAGATACTTCTTGAAATCTCATTAGGTATTGGGGCAATCTAACCCTAATTCCTGAAAGTCATGCTTCATTCTGGAGATGGCTCTCAAAATCTCTTTTTGACTGTTATCTAGGCAATCTAACCCGGGTGTTGGAGGACTAAGCTTCATTCTGGAGATAGTCCTAAATCTGCATCAGTTATCATTTAATCAATAGGTATTAGGGCAATCTAACCCTAACTCCTAAAGATTGAGCATCATTCTGGGGACATTCTTCCTTCAAAGTGGTAATTTGATCGAGGTCTTTGCAATCTAACTTAGGCTTTGTAGAATCAATCTTCATTCTGGAGATGGTTCTGCAACTTGATCTGATCGGTGTTTTGGCGATCTAACCTTGACTTCCAAGGGTTAAACTCTATTCTGGAGATAAGCTTGAAACCTCATCATTTTTCACATCAGACTATTCTTTGAATTAACGTGCTGCTCGCACATCAATTCAAAGAGAGGCAAAATGTAATACCCCAAAATTGGCACCTTACAATTCTAATCAATTTTGGTGCATTTCTTTAAATTTCTACATCTTTAAAGTCCTATTCTACTAGGCAATTCTGTCTCCTAATTGACTTTATTTGACTTGGAGTCAAATGCAAAAAACCCTAAATTTGCATTAATCATACACTATATTTAATTCCTAAATATTTGACATTTATTGGCTAAATAATCCCTATATATAATTAATTTAATTCTAAAGTCCTAAATGCTTTAATTAAATTAATTCCACCCCCTTTAGCTAATACACATCAAAGGAATTAATAATTCTTTAATTCTCCAAGTGAAATATCCCACTTGAATTTAATTATTCAAAATTATTCGAAGAGTCACCCATATGTGGCAATATTTCATTTATTTTATTAAAGAAATCCTTCAATTTGTCTCACCTTCCTCCATGGAGATGAAGATTCAGCCGTTTCTTTCCAAGAAACTCTTCATCCTTCACCCGGGCTCTTCTATATTATGAACCTCTTTTTTCTCATTTGAGGAGGCAATTTTGAGAGCACTAAAACTATAGAAATTTTTTGTCTCACTTTTATATAATCTCAGGCTTTGATAATATTGCTTTTTAGAATGATCTCATTTTAGCATAATCTTGCACTCATATTAATTAGTTTGTTTACTTTACTTTAGACTAATTCTCCTCTTTCATTTTCAAGCTTTAGATTAAATCTACATTCTCATATTTCTTTCAAGTTTATAGTTTAATTTGCACAATCATTCTTAGTTTAATTGCAATTCAATCTTCTTATGAATTTTAAATCCTCCATTTTAGTGATTGGTCTATGGTTGTTGGACTCTCATTCTGAGAGTAATTCAAACACCCCACCTAAATAGTATGCGACAGGTTGATTCAATCGATATTGTGAAGTGAATAATTCATATTCATTGTCATAATTCAAATCATTGAGCAATGACTATGTTGTGTATATGGCTGAATTAGAGGTCAACATTCAGACATAAACAAGTTGATATTTTACAGAGTTGATTAATTGATTTAAAAGTTTTGTTACATACATTTGGGAGGATTTGAGACTGTAGAATAACTGGACTTAATTGATTCACCCCCCCCCTCTCAGTTATCTAACACAAGGAGCTATTGAAATATGGACATGATGCTAGTCAAGAAAATAGTTTGGATGATAGGGTAAGAAGAGACAAAGAAATAATACACAACACTTTTATTGAGATAGTAGTTGTAGTCATTGAAAATTATCCTTGTTAATTTAATTTAATTTAATTAATATTTTCCTTATCATTATAGTTAATTTTAATTAATTAATTATATTTTCTTTATTCAACTGTCTATTTAATTAAATTTATTTAATCAAATAGGTTCATTGCCTTTAGTATTTAAATCTAATTTAAATACCCCCCTAAAGTATTAAATTTTATTTAATACATTCCCCCATAAATCCCCTTTTAAATAAATTCATATTTATTTAATTCTGCAAATTCTAAAAATCTTCTAAGCCTTGATTAATTTAAATTTAATTTAAATCTAATCCTAACCCCAACCTAGAAACCTAGCCTACACCCATCACGTCACTTGCTAAACATACTCCTATTTATAATCACTGACTAATCACACTTAAAAAGTAATTCTTAACCTCAGTAGTGATAATGAGTTTCTCACACATGTGTGAGAAAATCTTCCCATGGAAGCCACCAAACTTCCTTAAATTTTGTAACTCCCTTCTTACAATTTTGTGCCCCAGTACTTTCTCCAATGTTGCTCACACATGTGTGAGAAACCTTGGGCCCTTCAAACCTGAAATTACCATCTTATCTCAAGTTGACCTTTTACATGGATATCCCATTTAGCCTATGTGTCTCCTATGGGGATGCCACATAAGTGTCAACTCATCCAAGCCCTCATCCTTGCTCTAAAAATCTATAAAGAGGAGCCTTGCCAAGAGAAAAGAATCAATTAGTTGCATACATTATTATTATTGTCAAATAGTTCTAGAGCATCATACAAATTACATGTTATTTTCCTTTTCATAGATAAATCTTTCATATGAATATCATTTTATATCATCTTAGTTCATGAATCTTTCTAGTTTAGCCTTTCATCTCATCCCTTAGCTTCATCTTTATCATAATCTTTTGATCATTTGTTTACAACTAGTTCCTCATACTAGTTTATGAACTCTCTTGATCTCCTTGGTATCTTGAATTGTAGAATTTACATCATTTGGGGATCAATCTATTATGTTTCAGAGAGCACAACCACATCTCCCTAAAAGAGAAAATTGAACAAGTCATTTGGTTACACTTTAATGGCTCTATTGGAGGTTGTGATGGGAACTTTGTGTTGTAATATTTTTACATGTTTTGATATGTTTTAAATGATAATCCTCTACTTTTTTCATGTTTGAGTTTTTTCCACATAGGTATGTTTTAATCATACATATTTTGGCATTCTCGGTGGGACCCACATCCCTAAAAGTCATCACAATTTTCCAATATTTGTGATAAACATGCCCAGTTTCATATTTCTATTTGTGTCTTTTGCAAAACCATCTCTACTTGCGGATCGATGTCTCTATCCTGCAACCTCCATCCTTGCAAATTGACATATATGCCTTCAAATTGATGTCTCTATCGTTGATAGTTAAACATTCAATTTTGGGGATTTTATGTGGTTTTCATGCATTTTCCAGTAGTTTAACATTCAACTTTCTATCAGATAATAGTTTTTGTGAAAATAAATGCTTCCAAAATTTTAATTTTTATAAACCACTAGTGAATCCTTATCTTCATAGGTAAATTTCCATCTCTACATATCATCATCTATGTAGCCAAATCGTTGTCTTCACTCAGTATGGACAGGTATAACAATATGTGCTTAAATTCTATTTTTTATTTTTTGGCACAGTTTCCAAACTAACATCTGCACAGACAAATCCTCATATGAACATATCGATGTCTTTTTTTGAGAATCATCATCTCTTCCATTTTGCATAAAATCTCAAAGTTTTCTAATTTTGCATATTACTAATTAATCTTTTATTGTAGCATTCTGAGACTTGAAGACATCTTTTTTGAACTACTAACATTTTCTTGCAAGTTTCTTGGAGGTTTACTTAGTATTTTTGGAATAAATATTGCATTTGTAATCATTCATCTTGGAATCTATGTTGCATTTGAGTTAAAAAGAACAATCACTCAATCTTGAATGCACTAAGGAATGAAAAATTATTTTTCTTGGAATGTATGTTGTATTTGAGTTAAAAATAACAAACACTCAATCTTCAATGCACTAAGGAATGAACAATCACTTATTTTGGAATGAATGGTGCAAGATAAAAATAAAAAAACACTCAATCTTGAATGACCTAAGGAATTAATAATCATCTTTATTTTCATTGAGTTCTTGTCATTAATTTCAGAAAAGAATCAATCTTGAATTCCTTAATCACTAGCTAGAAAATCTAGTTTTTCTCTAGCTAGGTTTAAATTTGGAATGAACACTTCTTAGTGTGTTTGAAGAAGTGTTTTTTAACACTTATTTTGAGCTATGTGTTTAGATTAAATCCCATTAATCTCTAGGTTATGCAAAGATGAGTCCCACCATATCCTCTTCCCTCACCTTCATGGATCTTGGGTGTAAGACAAATTTGGATTTGCCTTGACCTCTAGAGAGGCATATTTGGAGAGAGTTCACCTATTCAAAGAAAAACCTCAAACTGGTAAATCCCTTCAGCCAGTATATAATCAAGACTCAGAGTAAAATCTAGTTTTATATCTAACCAAGCTTAGGCGTGGTGTGCGAATGATAGTTTGGATCGAGAAAAATTTCCTATGGAGCTGATGTGGTCTACTAGGCTCTTAAGTGAGTCATACACATACAAATAGATTGGGGGGATGCAAAAAATTTGACTATAAACTAATAAATTATCATCCTACCCAATTTACCTTCGAAAAATGTTTTATTATAGTGCAAGGGGATGTAAGAATCCCCCCCGAAGATTTCCATCATAAGGGTCCCAAGGTATTGTGTTGTGAATGAGATCTTCATAACATGACAAAAATACCTGGCAAAAGGAAATAACATGAGCGTGCTCTAGGGGGTGACATTATTGTGTGAGCTAATGTACTATCAAGCAATGGGCCTATAATATTTCATGCGAATCCATTTCCTAGGGCAATGTATACTTGAATTGATTTCATTGTATTGGACCACTAAAAATATAGGTGGTTTGAAAAGATCACTTAAACATACACAAATGAAGTTTAAAGTTATATCAGCTTCCCAAAACTATAATTACTTATTTCCTGCAAGGTTTCTTTGTCCTTTACATGACTATTTTCAGACATGTGTTTGTAAAAACTTGAATGATCCAATTTGAATCAAGGTATACTTATTGTAGTCAATGCCTTTGACATGTGATTGAGAATCAATTCTTGCTAATAAACAATTCAAACCAAACCAGTCAAAGATTAGTCCAACTTAGTCAAAAGATTGAAATTTCAGTCAGTTTCCTTAATCATCGACTCCAACATGTAATCTCCATCTTCGTAGATCAACATGTGTCTGGGGATTTCTGTCTCCACCTAAAAATAGTGAGTTTCTAAGTGTTGTCAAAATTTCTCATTTTCAATCATCTTGAGGTCCTTAAAACCACTTTGCAAAATTAGTCAATTTGAGTATCCAAAATCCAATTTTCTAGTCTATGTCAAATCCTAGGAAACATAAGAAAGTCAAACTACAACAATCTCTTTCCTATAGGGGGAAAAAGGAAGCCAACCAATCTATCAAGCACCATCAAAGTATTATAAAATCAACCCAAAAGTGCATCCAAAAACTTTAACAATATGAGGAAATCATTTACAACAATAAAGTTGTAGACTACATGAGAAAATGTCATATAAAACACAACTTTGTTAAATTTGATACCAACTAGAACCCATCAAACTAGAGCACCACAAACCTTTCCTTCACACTCTTCCACCTTTCATTTTCATCTCTCCTCAATTTTCATTTTAGTATCACCCTTAGTGATTTCCACTTATCCAATCTCATTCCAAGAAAATCAATTCCAATCCCAACATCCCCCACCTGGTGTCACATCCTAGATTTTTCTCATACCTACATCTTGATCAAACACATCTTTGTAGCTTCACTCTTTGAATAAGAATTTTTTAGGTTAGATCATCCTTGTCTTTTATGGGATCATCACTTCAATCTAGAAGTTGGTTACATTGACAAATTAATCTTCCAAAGGCCATTAGTTCATCCTAGGTTGAGAATCACACCCATAAAAACTTGCACTAGGTATCAACTCCCATATTTTTGACACCAAGTCATCCCTTAGGTCCTTAGGACACCATCATCTTGCATTTATTCTCATCACCCATCCTTACTCATCTATAGGATCATTTGAGATTCATATTGCATCACCATCCCTCTCCTTTAGACATTTCTAGGCTCATTTGAATCCATCATCCCTCATACATCCTAGATCATACTTGCCTCCTCAAACACATTCAAAGAAGAGAAAGGATATAGATTCCAACCTTAATGCAAGTTCTACTAGCATGATGCTTAATCCTAAAAATTCCATGGTTACTTTAGATCCCTAAAAATAAGTACAAATTAAAGAACTATAGGAATATCAAGAGGAATTCCCTACCATAAGATCCATAGAAGCCTTCATGAATCAATCATGGCATGTAAACATGGTCACTGCTATCATAAGACAAAATTGTGATACTATCCTTGAAAATTTTGCATGAGAAGGCACTCCCTTTGAACCATAGATTCCAAGATTTATCCTTGCATGCCTCCTAATCATTAGAGATAGTATATTCAACCCTATGGTAGAGGAGATTATTGACCCACATATGAGATCCAACCAAGTTGGCTCATCCATACCCCAGTTGATCAAGGAAGCTACCTGTAAAATATAAAAAGATATATAAAGATATTTTTTTTATATCTATGTTTGTGTTTGGGGGTTTTGTTTTTATGTGTGGATCTAATGGAAAATGTTGTGGACATATAAAAATAATAAAACATAAATACTTATCTTGAAAGGTAGCAGATCTGTAAATAGCTATTTTCTGGTGTCTATATTCAATTTCTAGATATTCTGCAACTAGATCTGGCCTAGAAACATAGAGACAGAGAAAACCTAGAAATCTTCTTCTTTTCTGAGAAAGGTCAACCTTGACCCAAATAAAGGTCGACCTTGAACCCTTTATGTTGACCTTGACCTGCGATGCTCTGACAAAAATTCTATTTGTAGATCCCAAAATTTTTCCAAAAAGGGCGTTTGAATCTGCTCTAAAATTTGTTGTTCTATACCTGTTCCTACAAGAAAAATGGTTTTGTTGTTTGGATGAGGGGTTTGCCTTGGTCAAAGCCTGGTTTGGAATCAACCTTGAAATAGAATTGAAATGGAGAATGCTAGCAAGTAGTAGAAGTATATCTAACAACGAAGCTATGATATTCAATAGATATGCAATTGTATTTGAAATGTAGACAAGTATGTTTTTATGAAAGCTTGGAATCAACACTAATAACCATAAATGCAAATTAGAGCCTCCATGATTGTATGCTTGGAATCCACCTTGAAGGAAGAATGAATAGATCTTGAAAATGAACAAAGGATCTTAAAGGAAGATCACACCACCATGATGGATAGATCTAGGGTTTAAATGATGAATCTTGAATGCTTTAACCAAATCCCTTCAAAGTATTGAATGCTTGAATCATTGATCTTCAATGGAGAACTTTAATTCTTGAATGTATATGATTTATTGAATGAAAATGGATTGCACACTTGATTGATTCATATTTCTTGTCCTTGATTGAGTGATGATATGAAATGAGAGGAGAAGGATTCCTTTTTATGATAGTCTAGGGCACAAACTTCTAGAGAAGATGACATAGGAGAAATAAATTCCCATTAAGCCTATACCATTAGAAGTGGACCTAAATTAAATATAATTCAAGAGTTTACCATTTTGAACCCTGAAACAACTGACTTGGAAGCGGGAAAAAAATCTTTCTGAAACCCGACATCTAGAAACCTTCAAAATCTAAAATTTAAACCTTGGGTCAGGGTTGAGGTCAACCTTGACCCAGAAGGTTGACCTTGACCCATAAGGTTGACCTTGTCCCTAAAGTCAAGAACCTCAGATTCACAGAGTAGGATGCCAGAAACAGGTAGAAAGGAAGTGGAAAATGAGGCAGAACAGGGGAAAAAGCTAAATCTAAGCCAAAAACCCAATCAAGGCATTTGACATGACCCAAAACCACTTAATAGGAGGGCTAAACTAGTCCTAAATGGAAGTGCTTCCATTTTTTGATGATACACTTAGCCCCCACTTTAGCAAGAGTATGGACTCGATGAAAACTCTTGGTAAAGGAGAAAAAAGATTCCAGTGGATCACTGATGAGACCAATTAATATCTCAATTTTGTTATAATCTTCATATTTTGTTGACACTCTCTATGCTCTGATAGACATTTCTAAAACATTTATGACTTATAACTATGTGAACTTATGCTAAGTACAACTAAAGCCACATAGCCTATAGCTAGCTTGAATGACATGTTTTGATGACTATTATAAATATAATACAATACTTCATATAGTTATTTTAAGATGTGTTCTAACATTTGAGTAGGGGTTAAAATGTTGACTTGCATATGTGTACCGAATGTTAATAAGCTTTCAGATAAACAAGGAGCAGTTCGAAGAGTGGTGCAACCACATTAAAGAAGGAGTGTTAGAAGACCAGTCATGGCAAAAGAATTCAGCATGGTTTCAAAGGTTATGCCATGCCTAGAAAGGAGTTGTTGTTCCAGAGAATATAGGAAATAAGTCTTGCTATATTTCCTCAGAATTGTTATTTTTTTGTCTTCAATAATTATAAAATGTCATGGTTGTTTTACCACCTCCTTATTTGGCAAGGTTTAATCAGACTTTAATGTTATGTTTTCAATAAGCGTCAGTCCTCTTTATAAAGGATTTGATCAACTTAGTTAGGTAATGAGAAAATATAGAATGGTGTGTTCAATATAGTAGAAGTTTTTCTTCTTAGTTCTTCATGAGTTGTTCAATTTCTATGTATCCAGTTAAGAAGAATTAATGGAAGAGTGATTTTGGATTATTTCCTATGTTAATAGTTAGCAGAAGCCAACCAAGGGGGCTCACTTGGGAGGTAGATTATATTAAGATAGATTAGATTTGCTTCCTTCATTTTTCCTGCTTTCACATAGAGTTAATGTTTTACTTGTGCAACATTACTACTGTGGATGTTCCTGCAACACTTGCAGAAGATAGACATAGTGAATGTTTTGAGTTGTTAGATAGGCTTAGATTCATTTTATAAGCTTTCTGTCACATTTCCATTAAATAGTCGAGTGTGTTTACTTTCCTACAGCAATAGCATAGATTCCTTTCATGCATTTTATGTTCCTATAGCATATGTGTTATGAATCCTAAAGGAACTTAGTGCACAAACTGTGTTGTCCCATTTCAAGTCTACCTCCCTGGATTGACAATCTAAATGCATTTCATGATGGGAATAGGTAATCCTTAGCATAGATATATTACCCC
Organism: Chamaecyparis obtusa; assembly: GCA_027943335.1. NCBI lineage: Eukaryota > Viridiplantae > Streptophyta > Pinopsida > Cupressales > Cupressaceae > Chamaecyparis > Chamaecyparis obtusa. Next base: position 50,993 of record BSBK01009271.1, read on the forward strand.
TAAGAGAGACAATGGCATGATTATCTTTACCTATTGTGAGACTGTTCAATCACAATGAGGTAGAATATCACTTAGTTAAGGACATGAGCCCCCAGGCCAAGGATTCTAACTCAACATACACACACAAGGGTGCGAAAACAAAGAAAATAAAGACAAAGCTAAAAGACACAAAAAGAGGGGTTAGTACAAAAACAAACCCAAATCAATTAGAAAAGGAAACCTTGCTAAGAAATTCTTCCTATACTAATATCATATTTGGAAAGCTATCATAAAAGCATAAATGATTACATAAGAAATACAAGAGCAACACTATAAATAACATAGCTTCATGATCTAATCCTAGTAGCATGAAAGCAAAAAGAGAGAGGAGAGAGAATGATTACCTCGCCTAGTAAGATGACCACCTTACCATGAATCACCAAGGAGGGAGAGCCCAATAGGTAGAAAAACCTAATAGTTCACCCAAAAAATGTGCTCTATGGTTGTAATGCGTCTTCTGACAGATTTTGGAATACCCATAGATCCACATTCTTGTATCACTATGGAATATAAAATGTATGTCTCTTCAAGATTTAGCAACTTATGTGTGTTACCTTCTGAGGATTTAGCATATTTGAAAATTAAAAATGCATGTGTCTTTAGGATTTAGCAACTTATGTGCATTACCTTCTAAGGATTTAGCATATTTGAAAATTGAAAATGCGTGTTCCTTCAGGATTTAGCAACTTATGTGTGTTACCTTTTGAGGATTTAGCATATTTGAAATTGAAAATGTGTGTCTCTTCAGGATTTAGCAACCTATGTGCATTACCTTCTGAGGATTTAGCATATTTTTAATATTAAATGTGTGTCTCTTCAGGATTTAGCATATTTGAAAATTGAAAATGCATCTCTTCAGGATTTAGCAACTTATGTGCGTTACCTTTTGAGGATTTAGCATATTGCAAAATGACAACCATAACATAAGGGAGACCCTATATATGCCCCCTCCCTATCATGGCTACCTACTAGACAAGATAAGGAAGAGAAATAGGATACCTACTTCACAGAGGAAGGAGATATCCTGTTAACAATAATGTACACTATATTCTTAGCGAAGGGTATTGACCCTTACATCAAAGAGCATATATAATCATGAAAAGGGATATGTAACTTATGGAAGAGGGATCCTCAAAGAGAAAGAGATATTATCAACAAGACCTCCACCGTAGAGGAGTTCTTTAGATAAAATATCATCTTTCACAAAAAAACAAAGAGGGACCAAAGATTCGATCATCAAGCCCCCTGCAATCAAGAGGAAGAGGAATCTTGTAATAAAGGAATCAAACTCTAACCCTACAACAAGGGAAAGAATTTATAAATAACATAATTTGCAAAATAAAGAAGAGGTGATGACCTAGGACAACAACCTCTCACATAAAAGGATATCCATAGCCAAAACATCAGTCAGTATAATGAAATAATGTTGTAGAATAAACAAATGCCACTACGCTAGGGAAAGCTGATCCCTAGACAAAGAGAAAGAAGGAAGACCTTGCCACCCACAGATGAAAGAAAGGGATACCTTTGCAAAAAAAATGTCTTTAGAAAATATATCTTGAAAAGAGAACTATGGATGATTATGATCATAATACAAAACCATAGGGATATAACTATAGAAAGAATAACCAATGATGTTAAAAAAAAAAACATGCTAAGAGCATAATGGATTTTGGAGAGCTGGAAGAGATACCTCTTACCCCCTAGTGAAGAGACAAGAGGAGAAAAGATCTATATCATAGAAGAGTGAGGGGTATTCCTCGTATCAAAATTTGAAGGAATTGTAAAACCACATGAGAGTGAGATATAATTCCCAAAGTAGCTCTTTCTCTAACATACAACTTGAAATGCACACAATCAGCAAGTAAATGTGTATTACTATAGTGAAAAGGACATTTGTAATTGGAGAGAGCATCTTTCAACATACGTTTAAAGATTTCTTTCTTAGAATTCATTAATTGAACATACACCTTCTAAGAGACATCTTGAGGAGTATCAGGGTAATTGAAGGAAGGTGTTGGAAGAAGAACATGAAGAGGATGATGACGATCAAAATCAAACACCTTAAATTGAGATAGCAGACAACTAAGACCATGCATAGCTTGTTTAGGAGATAGATGAACTAGATATTTAATACTGTGTTCATTAACACCAATCCCTAAACCCTTATAACCTAGTTTAGCCATCATATTATATTATGTATTGTACATATCTTGTAAAGCTTTTGCAGGAGGTGATTGTTTATGGTGACCATGAGAAAAGGTTGTGTAAGCTAGAATGATAGGTTTAGAAGAAGTCTCTTTTGTATTCCCTTTAATATCATCATGGATCGGATAAGCAGGGGAAGGTAAATCCAAAAATTTGTGTACATCTGCATCATGAACTATAGTTTGAGCCTCATCATGAGTGTGGGAAGAAATAGGAATAACAGATGGAGAAATAGGAATGGGAATATTAGGAATTAGATTAGGAAGGATAGTATTAGCATTAGGAAGATTGGGAATTAGATTAAGAAGGATAGGATTAGGATTAGGAAGATTAGGAGATGGTGTATCATCTACCGAATTCTTCACATAATCCAAAAGAGTAAGAATTCCACCACATAAATCCTTAATGAAAGTTTTAAAAGTAGATAGGCTAGTATTAGTCAATCTCACAATAGCATAAGCAAGTGAAACATGAAGAATGAAAAACATAATGAAATTGATGATACTCTCATAAAAATCATAAGTATGATAAAGAGATGCTAAAAGGAGAATAATAAGAAAAATACCCATACACCAAAGCATCTTAAAGATCTTCATAGTAAATGAAATGCAAGAAATATTTTTGTATTTTGTAGAGTATATAGTTTTTTTTTGTTTTTGAGTTTTAAGATGAAAGAGTATAAAAGAAAACTAATCTAAGCTAATTTTACAACATCCAACACCAAAAAGAAAGAGTTGTCTATCGTGGGTTCACCAAAATGTAAGATATAAAAATATTTATAAAGATATATATATTTTATATCTATGTTTGTATTTGGGGGTTTTGTTTTTATGTGTGGATGTGATGGAAAATGTTGTGGACATATAAAACTATTAAAACATAAATACTTATCTTGAAAGGTAACGGATATGGAAATTGCTATTTTCTGGTGTCTGTATTCACTTTTTGCAAATTTTGCAACTAGATTTGGCCTGGAAACACAGAGACAGAGAAAATCTAGAAATCTTCAGCTTTTCTAAGAAAGGTCGACCTTGACCCCTTTATGTCAATCTTGACTTACGATGCTCCGACGAAAATTCTATTCACAGATCCAAATTTTTTTCCAAAAAGGGTGTCTGAATCTACTCTAAAATTTATTGTTCTATACCTGTTCCTGCAAGAAAAATGGTTTTGTTGTTTGGATGAGGGGTTTGCCTTGGTCAAACCTTGGTTTGGAATAAAAAATGGAGAATGCTAGCAAGTAGTAGAAGTAGATCTAACAATGAATCTATGATATTTAATAGATATGCAATTGTATTTGAAATGTAGACAAGTATGTTAATCTGAAAGCTTGGACTCAACACTAATAAACATAAATATAAATCAAAACCTCCATGATTGTATCCTTAGAATCCACCTTGAAGGAAGAATTAATAGATCTTGAAAATGAACAAAGGATCTTGAAGGAAGATCACACCACCATGATGGATAGATCTAGGGTTTGAATGCTGAATTTTGAATGCTTGAACCAAATCCCTTCAAAGGCTTGAATGCTTGAATCCTTGATCTTCAATGGAGAAATTGAATACTTGAATGTAGATGATTTATTGAATAAAAATGGATTGCACACTTTATTGATTTATTTTTCTTGTCATTGATTGAGTGATGATATGAAATGAGAGGCTATGGTTTCCTTTTTATACTAGTCTAGGACACAAAATTCTAGAGAGGCCGACGTAAGAGAAATAAATTCCCATTAGCCTATACCCTTGGAAGTGGACCCAAATTAAATATAATTTAAGATTTTATCATATTGAAACCTGAAAGAGCCAATCTGGAAGTGGGAAAATAAATCTTTCCAAAACCTGACATCTGGAAACTGTCAGAATCTAAAATTTAAACCTTGGGTCAGGGTCAAGGTCGACCCTAACCTAGGTCAGGGTTGAGGTTGACCTTCACCTAGGTCAAGGTTGAGGTCTACCTTGACCTAGAAGGTTGACCTTGACCCTAAAGTCAAGAACCTCAGATTCACAGAGCAGGATACCAGAAACAGGTAGAAAGGAAGTGGAAAATGGGGCAAAACAAGGGAAAAAAGCTAGATCTAATCCAAAGACCCAATCAAGGCATTTGACATGACCCCAAACCACTTACTCGAAGGGCTAAACTAGTTGTAAATGGAAGTTCTTCAAGTTTTTGATGATACACTACCACTCAGCCCATAGTGCATACCATAGTACAAAAAACCCCCTTCTCCGTCACTAGGGATACACCTTTCAACCCATCACAAACATCCACATCACAAGCATCAAACCCAATTATCACCCAAGAAATTTTCACTCAACCAATCATAAAAATTACACAACCTACAACCACATCACCAACCTCTACACCAACATCATTACCCCTATTCATTTCTCCACCACTACCATAACAAAAACAATTGTAATTCACCACACGCATGCCATCCACATGGCCTAGCAATCAACCATTATTCCCTTAAGGGAACACTTTTCATGATACCCAAGTCATCCCTCCACCAACAATTCCCACATCTCAACCCTATAAAAATACCCAAGTGCAAAAAGGACCTCGTCTCTCTCAACGAACCTCATTAGATACATGAAACAAAACACAAGTTGCATCACAAGCCCAAAATGACCAAGAATAATCATATTTTTCAACCCTTTGACCACCAAAAAATTCACAACTCATCCTACTCAACCTCAACAACCTATTTTTATCGCACCCACATTCACCAGCTACTTGGTTATGTCATCATGCGTCATTGCTCAAAACTTACCCCCACCACACCAACCTAGTGCATCTTCTTTAATGAACTACCTTGCTTCACCTCCTGGCAATAGAAATATGCAAAGCATGTACCCATCTTATGGTGGTGCTAGCATACATCCAACTTATGTAGGGAAAACCTTTATCCAACCTACCTACCAACCTACACAAAACCTACCCACTTTTTACGAGAAACCATTGCATCCCCAACATACTTACCCCACAAAAGTTACCCAATCTTTACCAAAACCCATTGCATTCCTAGCATACTTACCTGCCTTAGTATCAAGTTAAACCACCACCCCAACATCCATTGCAATTGGTCAATCTCCTTATCAAATCCCACAATATCCTTCCCAAAATCCACCATATTTTTTAGAGCCCTATCAAGCACCATGATCTAACATGTTGGGGGCAGCCACTCCACCACATGCCAACCCAGAATGGGAAGAGATAAATAACTCTCTTAAGGAGCTATGTGTGGGCACTAAGAGTAAGAACTTAAAGTATGAGAAGTTTTTTCCATACCCATTCAAACTTTCCATCATGAAATTTCCCTTCTGTAAGCACTTTGAAAGATCAAAATTCAATAAATATAGTGGGAAGGGAGATCCAATCGGCCGTGTCAAGGAATTCTACATGACTTTTTAAGAGGTTTCCTATAGTGACACCTACCTCATGTGCCTCTTCTAAAAAATTTTAGGGGGAGCATTCCTTGAATGGTTTTACAAAATCCCCTATGGCACAATATCAACATTTATAGAACTATCTAAGAAATTTGTATCGCAATATGCATATAACAGTGATAAATGAAAGTTCTATGGGATCTCTTTCTTCCTCACTTTACTTGGAGAATATGGAAGGAGAGAAATAATAGAGTTTTTAGAAACAAACATACCTCCCATGACAAGATTGCTTATCTTGTTTGTAGAAGTCTTATGGAAAACTTCAGATGCACTATTTTGAGAGACTCTCAACTATGGAATAAATCTTAGAATTTTGAAGACATTCTCAATTGGGATGACCATAAAAGAAAAAAAGATCCCAACCCTAGAGATAACATCATGTGGACTACTCCTCTTAATGAATGGTTTAAAGTCAACTTTGATGGTTCTATAAAAGGAAACCCTGGAAGGGTTGGGGTGGGAGGATTAATTAGAGATTGGGCAGGAAACTATCTGGGAGTTGTTTCTGCCTCGTTGGGAATCCATACTAACCATGTAGTTGAAGCTGGGGAAAATCTACATGTTGTGTTGCTGGCAAAAGAGCTGGTATGCTTGAAGTTTTGGTTGGAAGGAGATTCTCACAACATAATAAATTGTATCAAAGGTAAATGTGCGTCCTCCTAGACTATAGCCCACATCATTGAAAAAATTTAAATGACAATTCAAACTTTTGAGGAAAGCTACATAACCCATGTCTACCAGGAAGGAAATAAACTTGGGGATAATATAGAAAATGTGGGGGCCCATAGTGACATCACCAAAGTTTGGAACGGGGGAGAAAATCTTAAAACTGAGATTTTAAGTCTTATCAATTATGATAGACTTAATCACAAGGAGATCAACATTATAATTTATAATGATGACAAGGAGAATTAATTTTTTCAGGAATGCTCTTTTCCAAGCAAGGTGCAAGAAAATAATTACGGAAGTAATGACACATGGATTATGGGTGATTTTAAGAATCTTGATTTGTAGGAGCTAGATGAATGTTGTTTTTTTGAGAAGAGGCAATCTAAGAAATCAGAGTACCAAAAGCTTTGAGATAATGGGAGAAGGACTGAGAAGGGAGGAACGCCTGGATTGTGAGAAATGGAGACAGGAGAAAAAAGTAGAAAAAACTAAAAAGAGGTGGTGTTACCCCGTACATGGAAAAGCTTCATGGCTTCAACAAACAGGTAACCAAAAAATTTGCAGAGGGTTGGGTAAATGGAAAAGTTAACCTATGGGGTAAATCTTTTTCGCTCACTCTGAGTTGTGTGTCTAAGATAATTGGTTTGTCTCTTGAGGGAATGAATTTCTATAGGGACAATAAATGTATAGGGTCTGAAGATTTTAAAATTTTCCCTAAGGATGCAGATGAAGAAGCTCTATTGAGCAAAGGGCCATGGGATTATGTTGAAATTGTGAAAGTTAAGAAAATTTACGCTAAAATTCTAAGGGTGATGATAGAGTATTTTACTCTTGACGGTCTCTACTCTAAGATTTATAACTTGCATTTTTTCTTGGTTAATCATTTTAGGCATGACAAGAAAGTTTCTTTTCACTATTTTCTACTTAGTTCCATGAAAAATAGTATAACAAAGAATAGGAAAAAGTCAAGCAACCCGGTGCTACATGAGGGTTTGATCTTGCTCATTGCATATTATGCTAGGGATATGATCCCTGAACTCATTCCCAAAAGGGTTACAGGAAAGAGGAAGAAAAATAAAGAGGAAGAGACTAAGGTCAACACCCAAAAGAAGGGTGGAAAAAATAAGAAGAGCTCCCATGTTAGTGGAGATGAAACTGAAGAACTTCACCCTTCCTCTCAGGGTAAGAATGAGGAAACTATCCTGGATGATGAAGAAGGCGAGGAACCAGTGCATGAGGAGGAAGCTATGAAAAATATGGAACCCACTTCTATAGAAATAAAAAAAGAGGAAGTTAATGATGAGAGAGAAAATGCTGGAGGTGAGGAAGAAGAGGATGAAAAGGGAAATGAAGAAGAAATGGCAGAGGATGAGGAAGAAGAAAGGCTAGAGGTAAATAAAGAAGAAACTAGTGAAAAGGAGGATTCAAAGGGACAATCTATCCATGGGGGTGGGGAAAGCTATAAGAAGGTTGGTTTTGACCTAGATGAGCATATTCTGAAGGAGGTTAAGAGAAAGGAAGGTCACAACATCAACATGGATAAGTGGATAAGCCAGGAAATGAAAGAAATGAAGCATCACCTAAAGGCTATGGAAGATACTATGGAACCCCTAAAAGCTAAGCTAGAAAAGCTAGAAAAAGAGTTTTTGATGAAGGTAAATAATAATAATTTGAATGAGGAAATGATAGCTAAAATCAAAGCCATGGTGGAAGAGAAGCTGAAAGACCTGAATGATAAAATCAGCTACAATGGGCACATTATCAAATAATTTCTTAATCATATCAATGAGGGCTTTAGTGTTTTAGTTTTGATCCTTAAGGCTCTATATAACCATCTGGAGAATACTACTATCATGGTTGATGATGGTGTTGGGACTCGGGAGCTCAGGGCCGGGAACTAGAACTAGGAGTGGTCTAAGAAGGAAGTTGCTAGAAGTCCCTATGGAGCTGAAAGGTCTCAAAGAATCCATTCAAAAGATGGAGGATCTGCAAAAATAGGAGGACAAGGCCATGAAAAAAATAAAGTAGTTCTTGCTGGTTGGTTGCTAGTAGATGTGCCAGTTTTTGTTTTTTAGTAGCTAGTTTTGTTTCTTCCTATTTTTTTGGGTTGTTTGGGGTCTTGATCCTTGCTGTTTAAGAAAGCATTCGAATTATGTATGGGCTAATATGAACATATTTTTTTCTATTTTTTAAATGGTTTTGGGTTCCATCCAAAACTTTCTTTTACCTTTATCAAAAATAGTGAGAGTGAACTATCTCTCCTAGATCTTTTCAGCTCCAAATAGAAGGGAAGTGAAAGCCTAGTTAAATACCTTCAAAGATGGCAAGGTCTTACCAAAAGAATGTAATATCAACCTCCCAAAAATAATTTGACAAGGATATTCATTGACAATATGCATCCCAATTTATCCCATTACATGCACATTAACTACATTCATACCTACCAACACATTTGAGAAAAAGGAATGAACATCAAGAAAAGCCTCCAAGATGATGGTACCATCAAACACTACAAGGAAAAACATCATGATAGGCCCAATAATGATCACCCATGTTATTGGAACAAGAATAAAAATACAATAACTGATGGGGCTACAAACACTAAACATGTCCAAGTTGTATTCATCAACCAAGATATGCCACTCCCCACATGTCTTCCAATTGAAAATTAAATAAAATCAATCTCAATCCGCTAGGGACAACCTAAACCAAGAGTCCAAAATACCCAAAAATATACATTCACACCTCTAGGTGAACCCTTGGATGTTATCTTCAATAGAATGACTAAGGCCAACATAATTGTATACCCATAGAATCACACATTTGATGAATCTACTCCCAAAACCACATGGTTTAAAGAGAATGGGTACTATGACTATCACTGTATTAAGGGACACACCACTATGAAATTCATGAAGTTAAAACATTACATCCAAGATCTCATAGAGTACAAGGAAATCACATTTGAGTGTCGAATACAAGCCTTTCCTAATAAAAACCTCTAGATATACCAAAATGTGTTTCCTCAACACAACACTAGCAAAGGTCATGCAAACACCAACCTAAAATCCTAGAACCAAGGGAAAGGAAAACAAGGTGAGTATGGTGATGGAAAATATTACACCATAACATATATCATCTATGAAAAATTTATTAGTTACATCACCCAGTTTGAACCCTCTGTTGATGTAATCCATGTCAAAGGTGCAAAAAGTCAGTGCACAATTACCACACATAGAGGAAGAATATATGTTGCAGGTGCTACTATTGCTTCATTCTTTGGTGCACAATACAACCTATTGAAACACCTTAGGAATACACCCATACAAATATTCATCCTAGATCTCCTCCGTACATAATCTATCTATTGGGATATCCTTAATAAATCCCTACAAGGGTCATGTGTACCTATTAACATTGACCCAAACCAATTCTATGCACCTTTAGGCCACCTATCAAGATCTTGTGGCCTCTCATTCAAACCCTCTAAAATTCCATCTTTTGAGCCAAAACATAATTTCCCACTCTCTATTGTTGTCACGATTAATGATTTTGCCTTCAAATGGGTCATGATAAATAATGGTTCGGTCCTAAATCAATGTACTTTGAAGTTCATAAACCAAGTGGGGGACACTGAGGCAGATATAATGCATGATATCATAACTACCAAGGCATATAATAATTTATAACATACGTTTGAGGGTAATACCTCACTGCCCATCTAGTTGGGCCCAACAGTACAGGACATAATATGCTATGTTGTTGATCTTGACCTCCGATAGAACATCCTCCTTGGTCACCCATGGATCCATTCTATGAAGGCCATCCCTTCCACATTCCACCAATGCATTAAGTTTCCACACAATGGCACTAAAATCACCATTCACACTAACCCTCAATCCTTCACATATTATCATGTGTTGGAAGCCTCATTTCCAGATTCACATCATTTCCATGGAATTGACATTGGTACTTCTATTTTCAGTTCCTCCAAAACCCATAATGATGAAGAAACCATTATTTCCTCTACACTCTCTACCATTAAGACCAACAACAATGGCTATGGAGAATATAGCCTATCAGATGCATTCATAGTTGGAGCCTTACCTATTGATCCACATACCCAAGGGCATCCATCCCATCAAGGCCCACTAGAGAAAAATAAACCACAACCAAGGAAAATTGGCTCCTCTACATTCCTATCCAATGAGATTCTAAGAAATCATGAAATGGAACCCAATATCAACAAATGGTTGTACTGGGATGATAAAAACCATGATGAAAAGCTCCTTGATTATTTTAAGGAGAAGTATCTAAAATCCCATAGACTAGCTACAAAGAAATGGAACTATGAAGTTTTAGGATATGAAGAGAGTGGTATGAAGGCTCCACTTGAAGCCTCACTACGACCAAAGAACCAAGGTCTTTGATTTTTCCTAGACATGATTGGGAACACCAATGAAACTAGCTATACCTATTGTAATACCTTGGGTAAAATCATTGAGGAAAAGACATCCCTAAAGAGGAAGTTAAGAGATCCTATGATGATATATTTGATGATGAAACCTTCCTTAGAAACTCTATCCTTTTCCAACTTTCCATAAACCTTATAGACCTTCCACTCATCCACCTCAAACTCATTGAATGGGATCAATCAAGTGTGATACATATTGATAAGTTCCAAAGTGAGGATGCACTCCTAAGATTCATGGGAGAAACAAAACAACAAGATTAGGGGTATGATTCAACACATGTCTACAAATTGGAACCAAAGGCATATTTTGGGGAAGAGGAGGTATTTAGCCATAAAAATGAAAATATAAATAAAAAATAAAAATATGGGTCTCTTAGTGAAAATCCCTTAGAGGTAATTTCTGCCCCTAAAAAGGTAAAAATAAAGGGTCTATCCCCTGGTGAAAACCTCTACAAGGTGGTAGAGGATGAATAATATCCTCTTCCTCTCATTCATGGTTATAGGCCAAAACAATTATCCATTCTAATTGAAGAAACAAAGCCTATTAATCTAGGAAAAAAAGAATGTCCAAGAATCACCTACATTGCAACATCATTGACACAAGCCAAAGAAATGGTTGTTGGACTAACCACCAACATCTCCCTTTTGAATTCACAACATGGT
>BSBK01009272.1:2500-376363 GCA_027943335.1 Chamaecyparis obtusa
AATAAATGACTTTCTAATAAATACGATTAACACTCTTCAGTGCCTCATTATCTAGAAAAGTTGATTCTAACTATGTAGAGCCATTCATCTTCTTCAAACTCAGCAGAGTTATAGAGTGCGTTGGCATTGTTGTTAATGGAATATTGGCCACGTAAGTGGTCATTTTGCAATAAAGATACTTCATTTTTTATTGGGATGTAGGTCAAAGTTTATAAGCAAATAAATGAGTTTGGGGCTGAGTATATAGATTCAGAATTGGTAATTGACATGAGGATCAAGGTAAATTAATTTTGTTTCAATATTTTGTAATGTAAATGTAGGTATGGGAATATTATTGGTGCGCAATTTTGGTTGCCAAATATAATCTAAATGTGCACATGTAATGTAAAAGTATTCTAGGGCCATTTATTTAAGCCCAATTTTGGCTACCAAATTATATTGTAACATGGGTTTATGGAAATTAGTTTGTGTATAGGATTTATAGCGGGCTAGTTGCATCAGTTGGACTCAATTATATATTTTGTATTTGAGCAGGGAATGGAGGTTTTCTTTACTTGTTCTTTTCCAGGAGCTCTTGAACCAATTTTATTATATATATAAATATATTAGCGGCTTTCCACTCTCACCCAAAAAAAATTATTATAAAAAAAAAAATTAAGTGGGGGGGACATACCCACCCCACGTTGTCCACGACAGTAGTAGGTATTGTCATATGGAAGTCTATTGCCATGAAAATAGCTTTCGTCTATGCGGTAACTTGGTACCCACAATAGTAGCCACCACTGCTATGACAATGGTCTGTTGTCTATGCGGCAACAGTCGTGCTGCAGGTGGGGGGGTTAAACCCTCCACCCAAAGCAATTTATTTATTTTAAAATTTTCTAATAAATAAAAAGATCTCTTTTTTTCATTTCATTTTTTCAATAATAATTATACATATTTTTTAAATAAAAATTTCTCAAATAATAAAATTTCCTTTTTTATAAATAATTCTATTTTTATTTTCTCATGTAAACATATATTTATTTTCCAATGAAATCACAATTAAGCAAGGGAGGCCAAATATAATAAAAAGACTTAACAAACTATACATGATTTCCTTGAAAACCTAATAATAGAGATGCCTTTACCAAGTGAATATTCCAAACACAAATATGCAAAATCAAACCCTTAAAGATGAAACCCTACCCAAATGTTTTTCACAAAAATTAAACAAGAAGAATCTACTTTGTCAAATCTCAAGGAGGAAGATGGTTGACAATTACAAAACCACCAAGCACAAAGAAGACAAGTTTTTAAATTGAAAATAAAAAGGTTAAAAACTGTAAGATTTAATGTATGGAATAGGATGTGTTACAATTATGTGTAGAGTGATGTTTTGAAAGGGGGGGGGATGTAGGATCTACTTCTTAACCCCAAATTTCCAAAGGAAAGATCCAAATTGATTAACCACGAGGAAGTGATTAATGCACAAATGAATCAATCGACAGAGAATATGAAGAAAGGAGAAAACCTTATATTCCATTATAGAAATTATGTATTGAAATCTTAATTGAATTGAAGACAAATAATAACCTCAAAATATGACAGATCTGGAAAATGCTATTTTTAGGTGTCTATACTCAATTTCAAGAATTTTTGCAATCGGATATGGCCTAGAAACATAGGAACAAAGAAAACCCAGAAACCTTCAGTCATTCTAAGCAAGGTCGACCTTGACCCAAAATAGAAGTAAGATCTTACCCTGGGGCACAATCTTACCCCTAAAAGTTGACCATGACCTGCACTGCTCCGATGGAAATTTTGTTCGCGAATCCTGAAAGTTTTTCGAAAAGGGTACTCAGATCTGAACCGTGATTTGTTGTCCTCCACCTGTGCCTGCAAGAAAAAAGGTTTTGTTGTTTGGATGAGGGGTTTGCCCTGGTCAAACCCCGGTTTGGAATCAACCTTAATAATGGAATTGAAATAGAGAATGCTAGCAAGTAGTAGAAGTAGATTTAACAACAAAGCTATGATATTCAATATATATGCATTTGTATTTGAAATGTAAACAAGTATGTTGATATGAACACTTGGACTCAACACTAACAAATGTAAATCAAAACCTCCATGATTGTATGCTTGGAATCCACATTGAAAGAGGAATGAATGGATCTTGAAGATGAACAAAGGATCTTGAAGGAAGATCACACCACCATGATGGATAAATCTAGGGTTTGAATGATGAATCTTGATTGCTTGAACCAAATCTTTCCAAAGGCTTGAATCCTTGATCTTAAATGGAGAACTAGAATGCTTGAATGTAGATGATGGCTTTAATGCTTCCCTGAGAATGCTTGCTTGATGAAGATGGAGAGCTTACTTGAGATCGAGATGTGTTGAAATGAGAGGAGAAGGCTTCCTTTTATACTAGTCTAGGGCACAAACTTCTGGAGAGGCTGACATAGGAGAATTAAATTCTCATTTAAACCTTAACCCCTATAAATGGACCTAGATTAAATATAATTTAAGAGTTTACCATTCTGAAATCCAAAATAGCTGACCCAGAAGCGGGAGAATAAACTTTCAAAAAAACTCGACATCCAAAAACTTCTAGATTTTGAAATCTGGACCCAGGGTCAAGGCCAAGGTCGACTCTGACCTAGGTCAAGGTTGAGGTCGACCTTGACCCTAAGGTCAAAAATCTCAGGGTTTCAAGTTAGGATGCCAAAAATAGGCTGGAAAGAGGTGAAAACAGGAGCAGAGCAGGGGGAAGAAGCCAAAATCAAGCCAGAGATCCACCAAGGTGTCTGACATGACCCCAAACCACTTACTCAGAGGGCTAAACTAGTGCTAAATAGAAGTGCTTCCATTTTTTGGTGATACATTTATCCCCCACTTTAGCAAGAGTATGGATTCAATACAAACTCTTGGTAAAGGAGAAGAAAGATCCAAGTGGATTCGCAACGAGATAGAATAACACTTAGTCAAGGACACGAGCCCCCAAGCTAAGGATTCTAACTTTAACATACATGCACGAGGGTGTGAAAACAAAGACAAAGCTAAAAGACACAAAAAGAGAGGTTAGTACAAAAACAAACCCAAATCAACTAGAAAAGGAAACCTTGCTAAGAAATGCTTCCTATACTAATATCATATTTGGAAAGCTATCATAAAAGCATAAATGAATACATAAGACAGACAAGAGCAACACTATAAATAACATAACTTCATGATCTCATCCTACTAGCATGAAAGCGAAAAGAGAGAAAGGGAAAAGAGTGATTACCTCGCCCAGTAAGATGCCCAGCTTACCATGAATCACAAGGGAGGGAGAGCCAAACAGGTGACCAAACCTAATAGTTCACCCATAAACTATGCCTTGAAATTGTAATGCGTCTTCTGAAGGCTTTTGGAATACCCATAGATCCACATTCTTGTATCACTATAGAATATAAAATATGTGTGTCTTCAAGATTTAGCAACTTATGTGTGTTACCTTCCGAGGATTTAGCATATTTGAAAATTGAAAATGCGTGTCTCTTCAGAATTTAGCAACTTATGTGTGTTACCTTCGGAGGATTTAGCATATTTGAAATTGAAAACTATAGCACAAGGGAGACCCTATAAATGCCCCCCTCCTTATCATGGTTGTCTACTAGACATGATAAGGAAGAGAAAGAGGATACCTACTTCACACAATAAGGAGATATCATGTTTAATAACAATGTACACTATTTTATTAGTGAAGGGTATTGACCCTTACATCAAAGAGCATAGATAATCATGAAAAGGGATATGTCACTTATGGAAGAAGGATCCTCAAAGAGAAAGAGATCTTATCAACAAGACCCCCATTGTAGAGAAGTGTTTTTAGATAAAATATCATCTTTTAAAGAGGGACCAAAGATTCAATCATCAAGCCCCCTGCAATCAAGAGGAAGAGGAATCTTGGAACAAAGGAATCAAACTCTAACCCTACAATAAGGGTAAGAATTTATAAAGAACATAATTTGCAAAATAAAGAAGAGGTGATGACCTAGGACAACAACCTCTCACATAAATCCATAGCCAAAACATCAGTCTGTATAATGAAATAATGTTGCAGAATAAAGAAATGCCACTAGGCTAGGGAAAGCAGATCCCTAGACAAAGAGAAAGAAGGAAGAACCTTGCCCCCCAGAGATGAAAGAAAGGGATACCTTTGTAAAAAAAATTTCTTTAGAAAATATATCTTGAATAATAAAAGAGAACTATGGATGATTATGAACATAATACAAAACCATAGGGATAGAATATAGAAAGAATACCAATTAAGCTCAAAACAAAATATATGCTGAGAGCATAATGGATCCTAGAAGACTAGATGAAATTCCTCTTGCCCCCCACTCAAGAGACAAGAGAAGAAAAGATATACATTATGGAATAGTCAAGGGGATACCCCTTATCAAAATTATGAAGGAATTGTAAAACTACACGAGAGTGAGATATAATTCCTAAAGCAGCTCTTTCTCTAACATATAACTTGAAATGCACACAATCAGCAACTAAATGTGTATTACTATAATGAAAAGGATATTTTTACTTAGAGAGAGAATCTTTCATCATAGGTTTAAAGATTTCTTTCTTGGAATTCATTAATTGGACATACACCTTCTTAGCCACATCTTGAGGAGTATCAAGGTAATCTAAGGTAGGTGTTGGAAGATGAAGAGGAGGACGACGATCAAAATCAACCACCTTAAATTGAGATTGTAAACAACCAAGACCATGCCTATCTTGTTTAGGGGGTATATGAATTGGATATTTAATACCATGTTCATTAACACCAAGCCCTGAACCTTTGTAACCTTGTTTAGCCATCATATTATATCATGTGGTATACATATCTTGTAAAGCATCTGCAGGAGGTGATTGTTTATCGTGATCATGAGAGGTCATGTAAGGTGGAATGATAGGTTTAGAAGAAGTTTATTTACCCTTCCCTTTAATACCATCATGAATCAAATGAGAAGGTAAATCAAAGAATTCTTGCACATCTGCATCATGAACTATAGTTTGAACCCCATCATAAGTATGGGAAGAACTAGGATTAGCAGATGGAGAATAAGGCATATTAGGAATATTAGGAAGGATAGGATTACGATTAGAATGATTAGGAGATGGTGTATCATCTACCAAATTCTTCACATAATCCAAAAGAGTGATAAGTCCACCACATAAATCTTTAATGAAGACTTTGAAAGTGGGAAAAATAGTATCAGTCAATCACACAATAGCATAGGCAAGTGAAACATGAAGAGTGACAAACTTAATGAAATGGATGATACTCTCATAAACATCATAAGTTTGAAAAAGAGATGCTAGGAGGAGAATAATAAGAAAAATAACCATACACAAAATCATCTTAAATATCTTCATAGTAAATTTAAAATGCAATAAACTATTTTTATATTTTATGGAATATATAGATTGTTTTGAATTTTAAAATGAAAAAGCTAATCTAACACCAAAAAGAAAGAGTTGTTTATTATGAGTTCACCAAAATGTAAGATTTAATGTATGGAATAGGATGTGTTACAATTATGTGTATGGTGATGTTTTGAAAGGGGGGGGAATGTAAGATCTACTTCTTAACCCCAAATTCCCAAAGGAAAGATCCAAACTAATTAACCACAAGGAAGTGATTAATGCACAAATGAATCAATCGACGAAGAATATGAAGAAAGGAGAAAACCTTATATTCCATTATAGAAAGTATGTATTGAAATCTTAATTGAATTAAAGACAAATACTAACCTCAAAATATGACAGATCTAGAAAATGCTATTTTTTGGTGTCTGTACTCAGTTTCAAGAATTTCTGCAATCGAATCTGGCCTGAAAACACAAAAATAAAGAAAACCCAGAAACCTTATGTCATTCTGAGCAAGGTCGACCTTGACCCAAGATAAGGGTAAGATCTTACCCCAGGGCACAATCTTAACCCTAAAATTTGACCTTGACCTGCACCGCTTCGACAAAAAATTTGTTCGCAGATCCCAAAAGTTTGCCAAAAAGGGTACTCAGATCTAAACTGTGATTCGATGTCCCGCACCTGTACCTACAAGAAAAAGGGTTTTTTATTTGGATGAGGGGTTTACCTTGGTCAAACCTTGATTTGGAATCAACCTTAATAATGGATTTAAAATAGAGAATGCTAGAAAGTAGTAGTAGATCTAACAACGAAGCTATGATATTCAATAGATATGCAATTGTATTTGAAATGTAAACAAGTATGTTGATATGAAAGCTAGGACTCAACACTAACAAATGTAAATCAAAACCTCCATGATTGTATGCTTGGAATCCACCTTGAAAGAGGAATTAATGGATCTTGAAGATGAACAAAGGATCTTAAAGGAAGATCACACCACCATGATGGATAGATCTAGGGTTTGAATGATGAATCTTGAATGCTTGAACCAAATCTCTCCAAAGACTTGAATCCTTGATCTTCAATGGAGAACTATAATGCTTGAATGTAGATGATAGCTTGAATGCTTCCTTGAAAATGCTTGCTTGATGAAGATGGAGAGCTTACTTGAGATCGAGATGTGTTGAAATGAGAGAGGAAGGCTTCCTTTTATACTAGTCTAGGGCACAAACTTCTAGAGAGGTCGACATAGGA
The DNA here is from genome assembly GCA_027943335.1 of Chamaecyparis obtusa. Lineage (NCBI taxonomy): Eukaryota > Viridiplantae > Streptophyta > Pinopsida > Cupressales > Cupressaceae > Chamaecyparis > Chamaecyparis obtusa. Next base: position 9,149 of record BSBK01009272.1, read on the forward strand.
GAATTAAATTCCCATTTAAACCTTAACCCCTAGAAATGGACCTAGATTAAATATAATTTAAGAGTTTACTGTTCCTAAATCCAAAACAGTCAACCCAGAAGTGGGAGAATAAACTTTCCAAAAACCTGACATCTGAAAACTTCTAGAATTTGAAATTTGGACCCAGGGTCAAGGTCGAGGTCGACTCTGACCTAGGTCAAGGTCGAGGTCGACCTTGACCCAGAAGGTTGACCTTGACCCTAAGATCAAGAATCTCAGGGTTTCAGGTCAGGATGCCAAAAATAGGCTGGAAAGAGGTGAGAACAGGAGCAGAACAGGGGGAAGAAGCCAGAATCAAGCTAGATGTCTGCCAAGGTGTCTAACATGACCCCAAACCACTTACTCAGAGGGCTAAACCATTGCTAAATAGAAGTGCTTCCATTTTCTAACGATACAAAAACCTACCTCAATTCCAAGAATGATTCGAAAAAGAAAAAAAAAACACAATCCAAAATCCAAAATTCCAACTTTCAAAACTAGTTCTTTGATTCCTAAAATCACCTCCAAGAGAATTATTGAAAACCTGATTGAACAATCTCTCAAATGGCCTCCTAAAGATATTAAATAGAAAACCAACAACCAGAGTTGAAAGAATGCAACTCCAAATCACAGAATTAGAACTTAACTATTAAAAATAATAAAATAGTTAACTCAAAATCACAGAAATAACACTCAACTTAAAATTAAATAAAAGAATGATTTTTTAATAGTTCATCCTTTAGTTAAGTCTCTTAACTCAACCTTTTAATTTAGAATTGATAAATCAATTTCTTTTAACTGGTGTTCATATAATTGCATGATTATATTTTAATTATAATTAATATCTTTAGCACCACCTGATATTCAACTTTCATTGTTAATATCAATCTATTTTATTTGTATATTTAATTTAGATTTAGATTTAATATTAAATTAAATCTTTTATTTTCATAACTAGACTTTTAATTAAGTCTTTTAAATAATCAATGGTATTTAATTAATTTTCAGTAATTAAATATCTATATATTTAATATTTCTATATTCATGAGATATAATTATTTTAACCTCGTACTTAATCTTAATTAAATCTTTAATGCATTAATAACACAAAATTCACATCAAGACACCAAACAAATAAACATGAAGGATTTTTTTTTTTACTAAACCCATAAAGTAATAATCAAGCTCAAAGAAAGGGTTCACGAATGATGTCACCTTGATGAATTTAGAGGGTAGTAGATAAGATATGTGTCCACTATTCAGGACAATAAATGGCTTAGGTTGGCATTTAGACCTGGATGTTATCTCCCCTCTCTTACCATTGACATAATGTGATAGGGAACGCTCATCCTGGTAATTTGGGGAAGTCGATGCTTGGTACCTAAAATTTTGCATAAAAGACAAGCATGTACATATATATATAACTAATAATGGTGGGGATCAACCAATCATGTGGATCTTGCAAGAAAGTAACGACTCCATCCCTCAACCACATTAGGCACGTCAAATAGAAAATTAAAATATACACACTAACCATACACATGCAAGTATGGGGCTAGTAAAAACTATAACATAAATAACATCAAATCTACCTGAAGATTTAACACACACATGAAAAGTAGCCTAAAAGAGTCTAGCCATATAAACTAAAAAGCCAACAATGGGAGGGGTATTACATCCACTTCCCCTAGAATTAGGTTTAATCCTTGAAGCCTACAAACAAATAAGGATATACATCCCTTGATCACAAAGCATCCTACTAAGACAAAAGACAAAAAAAATACCTCAAAACAAGCCAGAAAATCAAGACATGATATATAGTCACCAAGAGCAATATAATTTTGGTTTATTCATAAACCGAAAATCACATTGATCAACCATTCATTATTTAATTTTAAAAAAATAGATCTAGATATTTTATTCATTCATCATTATAGTAAATCTCTAGGAATTAATTGTATAAAGCATGCATTTATTTCTACATCAAATTAATAAGTTGAGAAGTTCATGCAAATATAGTTAATGCAACACTCATGTCAGAGTATATGATACACAATACCTTTCATTTTCACATAGAAACATAGTACAATCTCTATGATGTCCTCCATTACACATACTATCATAGGTCCATAACAAGCATGATATAAATAACACAGGGCCAACAATACCAACCATTCGGAATAGTCGCCACAAAATTCAAAAAGGAAAACTGTAATGTCCCCCTTCTAATTTTTATATCATATTTAAGTCTTCTAATTATATTATTAAATCAAACAATTAACACTTTAAAAGATTATGCAATTTCTCAATAAAACCCAAATCAGGTATGCCCGAAATAGTGCCAAAAACTTCACAGCTTCACATATTATTGATAAATCTAAAAGTAGACATTTTAAAAGAAATTTCACCAGCATAAAGGCCTACAAAATGACATTTCCAAATCTGTATAGAGTTTACACAACAGCTCCCAAACGGAGGACAAAAATAATGCTCATTGGGCTCCCGAAAACAACACAAAATAGCCTGAAAACACCATAAAACACTAATAATCTATCATAGAAGTATAACCACAAAACAAGACATATATTAAGCTCTATTTTAACATAAAAATGTCTACAATATAGCATCAAACCAAACTGATATGAAATACTTAACTGGAAACACCAAACTCTTACAAGAAACACACCCGAAAACTCATAATTTTGCACTGTTCAGCACTAGGGCAAACTCTGCATGAGTTTGCACATGGAATGGCCTCAAACTCTTGTCCTTATCCTTCTTTAAAACCTACAAACTCCCATCTTTGGGTCTCCTTCTCCACAGGTTTGGCAGCCTCTGAAGAACAACAAAGCAATGAGCAAAAATCAAGTTCTAAAATGAGCCTGAAATGCCTCCAAACCCCTTTAAAAGAGGGCATAACCCTAACTCATAACCAAGAGGGGTCAATAATACATATTTTAATAATAATTATCATTTATTAATCCATTGGTTTCCAAAGATTAGCCCCATTTCCTAAAACTTCACTTTTGAGCCTGCCAGCCTTAGCAAAAGTTATTATTTTTAATTATTTGAAAAGGGGACATGACAAGTCCTCCCTCCAAAATATTGCTTGTCCTCAAGAAATGAAGTTTTGGATGCTCAAGAATATGTGCTCCTTCCCAAGTTGCATCCTCCAATGGTAATCCTTTCCATTTGACCAAATGCTCTGTGATGCTCCTATTTCTCAATATTTTCTCTCTTGCATCCAAAACCTCTTCTATTATTAAGACTAATTTTCCTTCATCATCAAGAGGTGGTAATTCTATAAATACTATGGTTTTCTGGCCTAGAACCTTCTTCAGGAAAGAGACATGGAAAACATTATGTATTTTGTTGTTTGGTGGGAGCTCCAATTCATAAGCTACCTCTCCTACCTTCCTGATGATCTTATAAGGCCCATAGAACCTTGGCTTGAGCATCTCTGCCCCACTCCTCTTCAAGGTGCTTTGATTATATGGATGCAACCTAACAAATACCAAATCTCCCACCTCAAAATATCTTTCAGTCCTTTTCCTATCAGTATACAACTTATGTTGGTTTTGTGCATGTTGTAGATTATCCTTGAGGGACCTTATTATGTCTTGGCTTTGCTTAATGAAATCACTTGCTACAGGTACTCTACTATCTGAAAGTACTAGATCAACAAAGGAAAGGGAATCATAACCATAAAAAGCATGAAAAGGAGGCATACCAATAGACATGTGATGAGATGTATTGTAACAATACTCCCCTAGGTGCAACCATTTCACCCAAGCATGTTGTTGATTTGAAACATAGTTCCTCAAATATCCCTCTATCCATTTATTAACTATCTCTATTTGTCCATCTGTTGAGGGTGATAGCTAGTACTGGGAGTGAGTTTAGTTCTTGCCAAATGAAAGAGATCCTTCCAAAAAGAGCTGAGGAATCTACTATCCTGGTCACTGACAATGTTTCTAGGCAAGCCATGTAACCTGAAAATTTCCTTAAAGAACAATTCTGCCACTTGTGATGCCTTGAAATCAGATGTGATGGGAAAGAAATGTGCATACTTAGTTAGTCTATCTACCACCACATATATGCAATCCTTACCTTGAACCTTGGGCAACCCAATGATGAAGTCCATGGAAATACTTTCCCATTTTTGTTCAGGAATAGGAAGTGGCTGCAACAACCCTGCAGGAAAAATTTGCTCAGTCTTGGTTTGTTGGCATACCATACATTCCTTAATGTGTTTAAGGACATCCTCCTTCATACCCTTCCATGAAAACCTCTCTCGAAGTTGCCTGTATGTCTTGAAGTATCCTTGATGACCAGCCAAAGGTGTGTTATGAAAGGCCCTCAATAACCTCTCCTTAGTTTTTAATCCTGGCACTAAAAAGATCATGTTCTTGTAATAAATAAATTCATCAACAACCTTGTACCTGTTATCATCCACTAACTTATCCAAAATCTTGGTGGCAAAGGAATCTTTAGCATACTCTGAAATTATGGAGACTTTCCAATCAGCAGAGATAGATGTTAAGGAACACAAAGTGGGCTTTCTTGAGAGAGCATCAGCAACCACATTATTCTTTCCTTTCCCGTATTCAATATCAAAATCATAAGCTTACAATTTTCTTACCCATTTTTTTTGACAATCATTCAAATCCCTTTGGTTCAAGAAGAACTTGAGGCTATTATCGTCTGTCTTTACAATGAATCTCCCACATACCAAATATTGCCTAAACTTATGAAGTGCATGCATGATTGCCAACATTTCCTTATCATAGATGGAGTAACCTTTCTCTGATTGATTTAATTTTCTACTCTCAAATGCTATTAGATGTCCCCTTTGAGTTAGGACATCCCCTATACCTTCTCCAAAAGCATCACATTCAACAATAAAAGGTAAAGAGAAATCTGGAATTGCAAGCACAGGGCATGAACTCATTACCTCCTTAAGCTTATCAAATGTTTTTTGTGCCTCTTCTATCCAAATAAAAGCTCCTTTCTTTGTCAAATCAGTTAAGGGGGCAGCAAGCTAAGAAAATCCCTTGACAAATCTCCTATAGTGGCTACACAACCTAAAGAAACCTCTCAACTATGTAAGATTAGTGGGTGGAGGCCAATCCAAAATTGCCTGAATTTTTTGTTGAACAACCTGCACTCCTTTAGAACTTATAATATGTCCCAAATATAGGATCTCTGTCAAACCAAACTCACATTTAGATAGATTATCATAGAAGGATTGCTGCTCCAAGATTCCCAAAATAGTGTCTATGTGCTTTAGATGCTCTTTCCATGTTTTACTATAAATTAAGATATCATCAAAAAATACCAAAACAAATTTTTGAAGATGCTTGCTGAATACCTTATTCATACAAGATTGGAATGTTACTGGTGCATTAGTGAGGCCAAATGGCATAACAAGAAATTCAAAGTGCCCATAGTGACATCTGAAAGCAGTCTTTTCCACATCTTCCCTCATGCAGATTTGATGGTACCCTGATCTTAAGTCAATTTTTGAGAAGTATACAACACCATGTAACTCATCAATGAGTTAATCTATGCATGGTATGGGATACCTATTTTTTATGGTCTTCTTGTTTAGAGCCCTGTAGTCTATACACATTCTCATTGTACCATCCTTTTTCTTAACAAGTACCACAGATGATGCAAATGGACTAGAGCTAGGCCTTATGAATCCCATGTCTAGGAGTTCCTTAATAGTTTTTTCTATTTCTTCCTTATAACCTCTTGGATGGCGGTATGGAGTTGTTATAACTAGTTTGGCACCCTATTCTAACTCTATAACATTCTCAAAACCTCTATCTGGTGGTAATCCCGAAGGCAAATCATTGAAAGCTATACTATGCTTATCAAGAATATTTTGAATTTCAAAATGGAAATTACCTTGATTCTTTGGAGAGCTTGTTGGATGGATTATGACTCCTACTGCCCATGTTACTTGTCCTCTTCAAAAAGTCCTCTCCATCCTCTTTGCAGTGACCACCTTGGGTGCTCCATTCGATAAGCCTCTCAATAAGACTTCTTTCCCATTGGAATGAAATTTAAACTCCATAGTTTGATGGTTCATGTAATAGCCTCCAATAGAGTGCAACCATTGAACACCCAATACAAGATTTGTCTCCCCTATGCCAACAACATAGAAGTCATCACATAACTAATAATCTCCTAAGGTCATCCTGAGTTGTTTCACCACCCGTGTGAAAGGCATAGTGAATCCATCAGCTACAGTAACATTGAATCTCACAAAATCTTTTGCTTTAAGCCCTCTTTTCATGACAAATCCCTCGTCAATAAAATTATGAGTTGCCCCACTATCAAGAAGAACTATCAACCTTTGCCTTGCTAGTACCCCTCAAATTTGAAAGGGATGGTATCTTGGGACTCCTGATAATGTTGCTAAAGTGCCATCCTTGCTGATTTTATTTTCTTTCTCTTCTTCTTCCTCCTCCTTAGTGTCATGAAATTCCTCATGCTCATCTGAATCAGATTCAGAAGCAATTCAATATAGTGCACTTGACCTTTCCCCAAACATCTGTGTCCTGGAACCCATGGTTCTCTACAAGTGAAACAAAGCTTTTTCCTTCGTAATTCACTCCTAGTCTCTTTATCTACCTTCTTTTTTACTACATTTATCACATTCTTTGGTGGTGGTGCTGGAAAAGTCTTTTTCTGAAAATTCCCCTTATGTTGCCAAAGATTTGGGGGTTTTTGATTAGTGACTAGTTTCATAGGCACACAAGTTTCAAGTTTCAAGCTTCTTTTGATAGCTTACTGTAAGGTTGAGGGTGAGAAAGCCTTAACCAAACCCTTAATAGAAACTTCCAAACCATCAAGAAAAAGATAAACAATCCTCTTTTCACTCATATCAGGTACCATAACAGCCACTTTTTGAAACTCTTCTACATACTCATTAACTGATTTGGTTTGCCTCAACTTTGACAATTCTTGAAAATACTCTTCATCATCCTTGAGATCAAATCTATCTATCACTCTTTGACTAAAATCATCAAATGTAGTTACCTGATCATGACCTTGAGTAGTCATTCCATGATACCACCAATCATAGGCTGCATCTTCCAAGTGTAGACTTGCGAATTGAATGACATCACTCTCCTTCATGGGGTTAAGTGTAAAGAAGGTCTGTAATTTTTGTAGCCATGCTCTAGCTGAAATTTTATTTGTTCCATCAAAAGTAGGTGCTGTAAACTTGCTTATTTTATTTTTGAGCTCTCTTCCACTTATGTCTTGCTCCCTCCTATACTCTTTCTTGGGCATCAAAGTGTTCATCATATCCACATATTCTCTAAAAGGAACTGAACTATGAAAGTCATCATCTAAGCCATTGTAAGTAGCTCTTAATGCAATCAAGTTACCTATAACCTCTTCCATAGGACTAAGGGCTGAATTTGGTACTGGTGGCTCATCTGTAGGCAAGAAAATAGTTTTTGTTGATTTAGAGGGTGTGGGTTTTAGATTTCTTGGCTCCTTTGAAGTGCTCCCTCTCTCATTAGTAGATACAACTCCTTGGATTTTTTCTGTCAATAACTACAAAGCCTCTCTAGTTTCTGCCAAACTATCCACTGTTTGCTTTTGAGTGTTCTGGATGTCTAGGAAGAATTTTTTTGCCATCTCATCTGGGTCATCCATACTTGTCCCTTCCTTGGATTTTGTACTTTTATTTTCAATTGGAGGTTTGATTAGAATTTCTTTATTCTTTTCTCGCTGCAAATATCTCTTTTCTCTTTCACTTAGTTGCATACAAACTTCTACAAACCCTCAGGCTGGCAAGATCATAGCTCTGATAAAATTGTAATGTCCCCCTTCTAATTTTTATATCATATTTAATTCCTCTAATTAGATTATTAAATCAAACAATCAACACTTTGAAAGATTATGCAATTTCTCAATAAAACCCAAATCGGGTATGCCCGAAATAGTGCCAAAAACTTCACAGCTTCACATATTATTGATAAATCTGAAAGTAGATATTTTTAAAAAAATTTCACCAGCATAAAGGCCTACAAAATGACATTTCTAGATCTGTATAGATTTTACACAACAGCTCCCAAACGGAGGACAAAAACAATGCTCATCGGGCTCCCGAAAACAACACAAAATAGCTCGAAAACACCATAAAACACTAATAATCTATCACATAAGTATAAAAATGACCCAAAACATATATTCAGCTCTATTTTAACATTAAAATGTCTTCAATATAGCAGCAAACCAAACTGATATGAAATACTCAACCAGAAACACCAAACTCTTACAAGAAACACACCCGAAAACTCATAAATTTGCATTGTTCAGCACAAGGGAAAACTCTACATGAGCTTGCACATGGAATGGCCTCAAACTCCCATCCTTATCCTTCTTGGAAACCTGAAAACTCCCATCTTTGGGTCTCCTTCTCCACAGGTTTGGCAGCCTTTGAAGAACAACAAAGCAATGAGCAAAAATCAAGTTCTAGAATGAACCCGAAATGCCTCCAAACCCCTTTAAAAGAGGGAATAACCCTAACTCACGACAAAGAGGGGTCAATAATACATATTTTAATAATAATTATCATTTATTAATCCATTGGTTTCCAAAGATTAGCCCCATTTCCTGAAACTTCACTTTTGAGTCTGCTAGCCTTAGCAAAAGTTATTATTTTTAATTATTTGAAAAGGGGACATGACAAAAACCCAAGTAGGAGAATTCCAAGTTCAACATTAAATCATAAAAGAAAATTTGGATGCATCCTTTCAACACTAAATCAAGTGTGACCAATACCATAAAATTGGTAGCGAAAATAGAGTTAGGTGACTAGTCTAGGCATAAGAAAGTTCAAAATTTCAATGCTAGCTCACACACAACATGAACAATTTGTTAATAACCATTTTTTTAATTTATTTTTATCAGTCATAACACATTTATCATAACAAGGTGACTGATGTCAGCTACACTCAAGGGAGAAACCACTTCATGACATCCAGGGGTCCAATATACTAGACGTGTTAAAGAGAATGTACCCAAACACAATAAACAACTAAATCATTTATGCTTTATTACAATCATCTTTTATGTAATCATATGCAAATGTATCTACTTTATTTTATTTTAAATGCTACAATTAGGTTATAAGTTACAATGGTTCTCATATGAACACAATATCCAATTCAATTGGGGACTTAGGTCCTTGATCCAATTGACCTACTACAATGAAAAACACATATAATCTTATAATTGCACATCTCATAATAAATGATTCATTTTATAATTAATGCACAATGTATTTCAATGTAAGTGAAATTATTATTAATTATTTCCTAATTTCTTAATCAATCCTATACTTTCAAATCTGATTTCAACACTCACACAATACAATATGCAACACTCAAATAAGATCAATCAATAACATACAAGTATGGTCATCAAACAAATAATGACATCATGTCACTATGGACATAACAATAGGGTCACTCAAAGAACATATAATGCTTAAAGAGATAAGGGTCATCAATAAGGAACTCCTTAAACCAGGACACTCAACACCAAGGAGGATCATATAAATCCTAAACATCACTAATCAATTATCATGCTAAGTCAAACGAGGCAACCCGACTATGATCGCCAATCATTCACATGCACAAACCATACAAGTGTTATAATGAGAAAGCTAACTACTCACTCATAACAAAACACTCACATAGACAACTTCCAACTTCATGAGCAAAAATGTAGCCAAAGATCCTAGTGTTTTAACACAGGTCCTAGAAATGAATCAAGAATCGGTAGGTATTTCACCTAGGATAATAAAAAAAAGAAACATAAAGCAAAGACATAAATGTTTAGTTGCAATATAATGGTTCTCAAATACAAAAGAGGTATGTGTCTATATTTTATTTTAAGTTTATTACAAGACACCTAATGGGCTTACAAACTCCCAAAGTTCCTAGTGTAGAAATTTGGGCTCTGATACCAGGTGTAATGCCTCGCCAGGGAACCCGAGAGAAATTAACTCTAAGTTTACAAAATAATTTATTTTTCTTAAGAGTTTACAATAAATAATTAATAGCAATGTGGGAGCAATATAACATAAGTCAATACATACTCATAAATGTAACTCACTTATAGATTACAAGTCTCAAGGGTTCCATGATGTAGAATTACATATAAGTTAACTAATTTACTAAGTACAATCCAACACATAATCACATGATATATCTTAGTTTCATTTTAAAACCCAAATTGAAGTATTCCTAATCCTTTATTTAAGCATAATGAAAAGAACACAAATCATAAAGTACACTAACATATTCATTATAGTTGAATAATAAGATACATCCATTACATCAATGTAATCAAAGATATAATCTATAAAGTACAACTAATACATCATGGCATATATAATAATACAACTTCCACTACACATATCACATGGATAACAAATATACAATACAAGAACACATACATCTCCTAAATCAATGTCACTAGCCAATACATAAATAGAATTAAGACATACATCCCATCATGATAATAAGAAAGTCTCTAAGAAATGAACAAGAAAATAGAAGTAGCATCAAGGATCATCCAAGCACAAATTCATGAATGTTGGATCTCAATGGCAATAAGAATCACTACCACCTAACCACATGGAACCTAGAGGTCCACTCCCACTGTGCTAAGGAGATAACACCAGGCCTCACTCAAGGAAACATAAAAAAGAAAGAAAAACTAATGCCAAGGTACACTAAATAAAATGGTAGTAAATGGTTACAAGGTTATCAAGTATAAATGATCAAGACACAAACTAGGTGTAAGAAAAGCAATGTAGGAACTTAGGACATATATAGGGAAGTGTCATCACATACGTCTAACCCTTGGACTTTGTCTTGGCAGCCTCTCTAGACCCTATGCCCAAGTGACCATATGCGGTATCAACAAACCTCTCATACAGACAAGGCTACTAACTATGCTAGAACACACACTACACTGGGTGAAAAGCATCATCTCACACATCCTATCTTGTACTAGCCCTCAAGGCATGGTTAGGTACACAATTATCTTATTAATGTTTTCTCTCAATAAATTTATCAAGTTATCACTTTATTAAGTTACTTACAATGAGTAATCCTAGCAGCCACTTGAGGGACCTGTCTCTCAATGCAAGCTACTCTCGTCTATGCTCCTAGATATCCTACCCTAATACTCCTATAAAAATAACCAAAGAGAAGACAAAACCAAAACCATAAAAGACTTCTCATAAACCATGAATGTCATCAAAGATAAGTGCTAGATCATAACAAATCATATCTCATCCTATACAAAGATCCAAATTGTCCATCCCATACTAGACATCTCAATAAATTCAAATATAAAATACACATGGTCTCATAGCACAAGATCAATAATCATCAAGAGCATCGATAGCATCATTCTCCAAACATGGAGTAAAACATAAATCCACAAAGGTCATCATTCAGAACACAAAACCAACATAAAAGTAGAAACAAGGTAACCAAGTTAATTATGACTCAACACAATAATGTCGTCACCTTTTTATGGTCAAATAACATAATGATTGGGTACTCTAAAGCCACATGAAACCACTCGCATTTTCTCACAAGACAACACATGAACCAATTGTGGTATAAAGAAGTTATGGACTTTCCACAACTTAAACCCTAAAGCATAAAAAGTAAAATCCATAAAGTACTTCAAGTTGCAAAAGACAAAATCCAGCTAGGGCATTAATCAACCCTAACTGACCTTATTCAACAAGGCCAAATAAAACAAAACTCCAATCAGAAACACTCACATCAAAACTCTATTAAAAGTAAATCAAATATTTACAAAATTAACCCTTTGTATATTAATTTATATTATACCTTATTCAAATTAATTTATTAAGTAAAATTACTAAATAACAATATAATTAAATTTTAATAATAAATAATAATATTACCTCTATAAATTAATTTATAAAATCCCATGTATAAATTAATTTATTAAATATAATTACTTAAAAATATATATAATTAAATACCCTTAAATCAACATACAATAATTAATAATATTAATTATTTAATATTAATAAATATTATTTTAAAAACTTTATAAAAATAAAATTTTAAAAAACATTTAATAACCAAAGTGGGGGGAGGGGGGGATGAACTCACCCTGCATTGCCCATGATAGCAGTGTTGCACATGGCAACAGGTATTATCATGCAACAGTTGCCATCTGTGCGACATCTTGTTACCCATGGTAGTAGCCACTGTTGCTACGACATTGGTCTATTGTCGGTACAACAACTTGCTACTCACGACAACAATCATGCCGCAGGTGGGGGGTTAAACTCTCCACCGAAAGCAATTATTTTTTTAAATTTAAAAAAAAATAAAAATTTCTAATAAATAAAAATAACTCCTTTTTTCATTTCATTTTCTTCTATAATAATTATTGTGTGTGTGAAGTTGTGAACCTGCAAACCTATACACAACACTTCAATGAGACATTAATTTCAAGGTTAGTATTCAAAATCAATCAAATAAAGCAAATAATCTATGAAGAGCATCTCATTTCTTCCTAATTGTGAAGATTCAATTGATTAGTAAATTTCTCTCAGAATTCATGTTTAATCTAATTGAATAGACAATCACAAAATCGAGTATTCAAACTAAAATGCATCTACATGAATGTAATTAAGATGATTGATACAAATGAACTAGATTAATGAAAATGAAGCTAAGAATAATGCAAATGCTATGAAAAGAAGACTAAATTCAATTGAACAACATGTAATTACATAAAAGCTATATCTATCTCAAAATGCCTCAATCACGTGTTTATTTATAGATTTCCAATTGTGAGAACTGGAGGGAAGTTGATTTGAATTTGAATTCGACAGTTGAGGTTGATCCAAGATGAAGGGTTGTTGTTTACTCTAACTTGATCCATGTGAGTTGAAATTAGGAGCTTTATTTAATTTATTTTAATTAAGTACTTTAGCCATGTATTTAATGGGAATGATTTAATTGATTATTACTAAGGGTAATTAATGGGGTATTCAATCAATTAATGATTTTTTATGCTTGATTTAAGGATTTTGATGATTTTGACAAATTATGCCAATAATCAGGTAATTAGATTAACATAATTAAGTTGTTGGTTCTGAATTAGGACAAATAGGGCCTTTGGTTAGACTAGCCCATTTTAGGGTGATTACATTTGCCCCTCTTTGAATTGATGTGCGAGCAACACGTTGATTCAAATAATAGATTAATGTTGACTCAAAGAATAGCTTGATGTGAAGCAATGAAACTATTCCTGATTTGATGATTAATAATTCTAAGTTTGAATAGAATTTGATTTGATTGAAGATATACAACTATTGACTATGAACTTAATTAAACAAGAAACGACCATACTGACTCTGAGCTTGATGGGACAAAGATCGATAAGAGCTAACCAAAATATTCAATTTGATTTAGAGCAATGAAACTGAAAAAGATCATGATGATGATAGATAATCAATTTTCTTTGAAGTAATTAAATTGATCAATGTCAAAAAGATATCAGAAGCAATAATGCTTGATACAACAGAATAATTAGTTTGATTTAATGTGATAAACTAATTAATGTATGCAAGATGATTTGATTAGACATAGATAATCAACTTGATATGAGTCCTAATAAAGTTAATTATTCGACAGTCCCAACTTGGCATGCCCCTATTTGATTGATAAGACCGAATGATTTGATATGAATCCTGATGAATCACTCATTTCCAGATTGATGACGTTGATTTGATTGAAAAGCCTCAACTTGGTATGGCTCTTGATAAAGTTAATGCCCCTGGTGTTAAAATTTGATTAGATTCAATGATTTACTTGATTTGATAATATATTTCTAATATGATTATGCCTCCTCAAGAGAAAAATCAAATTAAAACTAATTGATCCTTGTTTCCAAATGATTAGGATGTTGAGAAATTATTGAAAATTGATGACAAAGTGACTTGGATTGGTAGAATACTAATCTAAATTGATTGAATGGTGATTTGAGCTTGCTTTGATCAATTTTGACCACCTTGGAGCCCATGTTGACCAAGTTTGAGTTGGTTTGACTAGTCCCTAACTACCTTGAACCAACCTTTGACAGAGTTTATCGAATAACCTATGATGTCGATTGTCTTCTAATTGTACATATTTTAGGTTGTTTTGAATTTGTTTGACCAAAGTTGACCTTGATTTGACTAAAAGTTGACCAATATTTGACTATTGTGTTTTCCCTAGTTGACTTTCATTATTATACTACTTAGTTCAATTTTGGTCCCAATTGCTTATCTCAATTGAGTGGAGTTGAGCCATATTCCTTGCCACTTAATTGCTTTCCCAAAATTAGGGTTAAAAGGGTTAAAAAGGTAAATTTCATTTTCACTTACCAATTCACTTTTTTACTTCTTATGACTCTTTTGAGTTTTGATTGTCCTGATGGAGATTCCCTTGGAGAAACACAGATTCAAGCTTTCCTAACGACACCAGCGTCCATCACACTACGGACCTCTGGTATGTTGATCATCTTTCTAGATTTTTCTAGGTAAATTTGATTAAATTTCATGTAGTTTTGTTCTTTGTATTTTGAGTCGCACTCTGTCAACATGGGGTCATATTTTGTGATTTGCTAGTTTTGTGAGTCATATGATGTTTGTTCTGGCTTGAAACCTATTTCCCCTGAGTCATTTCCTGTCATGCAATTTTTGTTTCCAATAACTTTTCTAAGTCATTTTCTACTATTCCTAGGTCATTTTTGGCTTCTAGGACGCATGTTGTCAAAACAGGGTCGCACTTGGTTTTTGGATCGCATTTTGTTCATCTAGAGTCATTTTTGGGAAATAGAGTCGTACTTGGTTAATTATGAGTTCTACTTTGTTTCTCAATTGCACATTGATTGACTAAAATCATTTTTAGGGACAATTGGCAGGTTTTTTCTTTAACTGTATGTTTGCAATCATTTTGTACTTTAATTTATCTCTATACTTTGTCACTTAATCCCTATAATCTAATTAATTGATACTTTTCTCATTTGGTTCCTTGCAGACTTAGTTTAGAGTTGTGAGATTCAAAGGTCAGTGTCCATGAGTGTTGGGTCAAACCCAAGACTTGATAGATGAGGAGCTTCATGTCATTTATGGTTGTGGCTAGGTTCATCTTTTGGATTTGCTTCATACTCAGGTAAATCAAGGGTTACTCACCGCTTTGGCAGAATGGTTGCATTCAGAGCATAAATTTTTTTACGTTCCCACATAAGATATTACAATCATATAAGAGGACATGTGGCATATTTTACATATTCTCATAGTTGGAGAGTTAGTATATTTTGATTAGGATCTCTAGGTCAGTGTAGATGTTGTTCAATGTGTCTTTGGTGATCATTCTATTAGCTAAAGATATATTTCATGGGACCACATGGATGTTGCATATACGAGATTACCCTAAATATTAGTTGGTCTAATTAGAGAGATATTGATGCCAGACTGGGTTATGCATGGGTTTCAATGTGGTTGAGCTAGATTGATAGAGGATATGTTGAGATAGCCTCGTTTATTTTCCTAGGGCATATGTATCTTAGCCCACATGTACTGAGAGATGCGTGAGGTTGCATATAAGGCAAGATGTAGTGTTTCTGTTGGTATCTTAATTTTTTAGATATAGGTATGGGAGCACATTCTCTTCACATGTCCATGTGTAGACAAGCCCCAAGAAGAGGGTGAGCCTTATGTATATTTATATTTTGGATTATTGATGCATCCCCACCTAGGAAAGTTAGAGTTTTGGCAACATGTACTTGATGATTGTATTGTTCTTGTTTGGAGACCTTATTTGGATTGTTAGGCTTGGACTGGTGATAGAGCAGAGATATCATTCTTTTTTATGACCTGATATTTGATTGGACAAACCAACTATATAGTGGAGAAGTTCATTATGGCCTGAGTGCTTCATCAGTTTGGTAGGATACAGGGTATCCCTATGGATATGGTTTCTTATGCTCAGACTCATGAGGAGGAGCCTCAATGGGGTGCACATTTATATTTTTAGACAGTTGTCCATGAGCACCAGACTCTTGCACCTATACCTTGGGATTACCTTTGTGATGTTGCAGATGTTGGTATGACTAACACATAATGTGATTATTTATTACAACATCCATTTCCAAGATTTACTGCTCCTAGTGAGATATCTCCCCATATACATGAGCCACTAGATGTTGAGATTGGTGAGGATGATGGGGATGGTGGGAAATGAAGTAAGGGTGGTAGAGGTTGTAGGAGAGAGTAGGGAGGTGGTAGGGATCAGAGAGGAGGTGGTTAGAGAGGATAGGGTGGAGGACTAGGAGTTTTTGGAGCTATCGTTGGGGGAGATGGAGGTGGCAATGATGGTAGTGATGGTGGTGATGGAGGATATAGGAGAGTGAGGCTATGAGTGGTCCCATCTAGACCCAGTATTTTTCAAATACCACAAGATAGAGCTGTTCAGTTTGCATAATATCTTCCTAGTGCTTCTCAGAGAGCTACAACAACACAGGGAGAGGAGAAGAGATCTACTAGTGATCATACTTTGGTTTCTCATATTAGAAAGGAGCATGCCCAACTACGGACAAATTTTGTTATTTTGTGATCATAGGTGGCATCGTAGGATCACAAACTGTAGGAAGTGACAATAGAGCATGATCATGCCTTGAGAGATTCTACTTTCCATGCTTAGAGAGAGGCTTATTATCAAGTTGCGTACCTTGTTGCTATTTTAGAGGGTTAGAAAGTTCCTTCATATTCTTAGTTAGGTGCCCAATCTCATGGGGCTACCCCTGCTACTTCTAGTACATCTAATGCTCCACCACCAACACATGGTACAGATGCTGGTAGTCAAGCATGATTGTATCATTTCATGTTTGTGTTGAGATACATCTTTTTGATGACATTGTACCATGATGAGTTTGTATCAATATTTTTATGATGTTCTTGATGTCTTGATACATGATGACATTCTTATCTTTATTATTTTGTTATGATCTCATTGTACTTGATATTGATATATTTTCTTGATAAATATGAGATGCATGCTTCCTATATGATGCTTATATAATGAATGCATGTTTCTTTTTATGTTTTATGTGATGCTTATATGATTCTTTAATGATGCACTTGTATGATGGACTTACTTATGCATGTATGTAGAATGTATTTATTTTTATTTCTTTTCATGCTATATGGATGCAAGTGAATATATCAATGAACTTTTATGTATACAAATGGTTATGAATGATCATGGTACTAACATAAAATGTAGGATAATTTTTGTGTCCTTTATCAAGTACTCAATCAAATCATAGATAATAAAAATGATGATATTCGCAAGTTTGGATCTCAAGTTTGATTTTCATTTCATTTTCCCTTTTGTGTAGATTTTCCTAATCAAGTCAAATGAATGTTGATGAATACAACTCTAAAATGATTATGCAATATTTTGTGATTGTCATTATTTTGATATTTGTGGTATATTTTTTCTCATCATAGAGATTTTGTTAGCAGTAAGTAAAAACATCGGTGGCTTTCAGAGCCAATGATGAACTAGAGTACTTACTTATGTTCATGTTAGTTACAAGTAAGCAAGTAAACACATGTCTCTTCTTTTCTTGTACAATGATAATTGATTGTCTGCAACAACCCTTTATCGTTCATATCCTCGAATAAATTTCTGATTTTGCACAATACTTAAGAACTTACTTTATAAACAGATAAGAAAATAATGCCAACCTCCCTATAGAATTCAAATAAATGGAGTCAATGTATGTGCGGTGTACCACATAAATGAAGGCTCTTATAACAAACACCTAATTGATTTGGCATTTTCAAATCATTAGTGCCACATCAACACATAGAAATTAAAGAAAAGATATTTCTCCTTGTCCTTGTTCCTCTCGTTTGTAAACATCATTGAGAACTAGTCAGGAGACATGATATGAAAAAATCAATGATTACTTCTTCAAGTTAATTTTTGTCTAACTGTTGATTTGTTTATCTATTTATGGTGTTGAGAAATGTTGTGCTTGTGTGTATTATTAAGGAACAATGTCATGTGTTATGGATTGGTTGATTATTGAACTTCATTTTATTTATGTTGATTTAATGATTGTTCATGTTCAAAATTATTATGAGTGTATCTGCAAAGTGTTGAAAAATATTGTTTGATAGGTTTGGTGCTGAAAAACACCATTGTTTTAGTGGTAATTGTCTAGTAGTCGAGAGACTAGGATGACTGACTTTGATTAGTTAGACGACTGACTTATCAAGATACTGACTTGGCTAATAGTTTTCCTGAGAGATTGCCCCCAGTGAGATGCCAGTACCTAAGATGAAGACATTTATTGATTCCAAGTCGTGATCATTAGACACAAATCAAATGAGGTGTACAAGGTCACAAAAGCAAGTGAAGATACATACAAGCAAGTTGAAGTCAATACAAGCAAGATAGCTAGGCACTATTTTTATATATTAAGCATTGATTACAAGTGGCACCTGTTTACCAGGTTTTCACCAAGGCACTTTTTCCATTTTTTAATTTTTTGTACTTTTTTGAGTTTGTTTTTTTCGATTCATCAAGGTGCATGTTTGCCAGGTTTTCACCAAGATGATCATTTTTTCAGGACTTTTTCCAATGTTTTTGGATTTTCTTCGGGATCAATTTTTCACTATTTTTGGATTTCTTCATAATCAATTTTTATTGTACAGGTGTTGTCTCAAGAATGTCAAGCATAAAATTGTTTCAGGTGGAGAGTGTTGATTGGAACTAATAGGAAGCTATGATAAAAATAAAAAATAAAAATAAAAAGGGACCCAACCAGTTGGGTTCAAATTTTCCCTTTTTCTCTGTGTTGTTGATTCTTTGTATTTTCTCTTAGAAGAAGGTATCCCAGACCTGAAATGTTCTCAGTTTCACTTTCTTGTTGTATCCTCTGGACATTACTTGTTGGTATACTTTAATATGGTCAAACGCCTTTTTTTTGCATTCATCTAGAAATTCAAGTTCTTGTAGACATGAGATTCTATAGTCCTCATCACTGACTATATTTTTCAATGAAGCTCTTAGTGATGAAATCTCAACTTTAATTGGTAACAATGCCTCCAGCCCATATACAAGTGTGAAAGGAGTTTCTCTTGATGGTGTTCGGATGCTCATGTGATAAGCCCATAGTGATGGATTGATCTACAAGTGCCAGTCTCTCCATAATTTGCTTACTATTTTATGTAGGGTTTTTAGGACTGTATTGTTTGATGATTTAGCCTATTTTTCACTCGAGGGTAATAGATCGAGGAACAATGTTGTGTGATTCTAAAGTGTAGACATAGTTCATCCATATCTTCTTCTTTTTAATTGTCATTTGTTGTCGATTATAATTGATGAGGGTACCCCATACCTACAAATGATATAGTTAAGGATAAACATTGAGACTTGTTTCCCTATAGCATAGACCAAGGGAACTGCTTCAACCACTCTGTGAAATACTCAGTGGTTGTGATAATGTACTTATGTTCATTGGATGAATTTAGATAAATTTGTCCTATCAGATCAAAGGCCAATTTTTGAAATGGCCAATGTCTGATGAAAGGAATTAACTCTCTAGTTGGAGTTGTTGGCATAAATGATGTAACTGACACTGAGATAAGATGAGTATGTTATGTTATTTGTTTGATGCAAGTATAATAATAGGATCTAATTAGTTATAATGTTGTCATTGATGTCAACTTAGTGGTTGTTAGTTGATAGTGTTTTTATTATGTTGAGGTGTGTTCAAGAGGTTGAATCCCACACTATGGTAAGTGTTGGAGTGCACAATTATAGAGGAAGATTATATGATGTCTCTAGATGTTCTATCCATGACCACATAAGTTTATCTTACGTGTGTAGTAACTTATGATTGTTTGAAGGTTTTTAGGAAAACATGTAGAATAGGTTGAAACCAAGGAGTGATGATTTGATGAATGTGTCTAGATGGTTTGGGTTTTGGTGTTGCAATTCAGGATGTGGTATCTTGATTATGTTATGGGGTTTCTAGCACAACTGCATCAGGATTGGTGATTAGTGAACAAAGTTATAGTGGAAAGGAAATCACTCAATGAAACACACAGGAAGTTGTTGTAACAATTGGCCAGATCCTTAATCAGTGATGTTGCACCTTGTTGCAATAAGTTGTTACATGTTGGAAGGATCGTGATGATGTGTTAGATTGATGTGGAATGATGAGTTGGAATTATTATGATCATGGTGATCAAATTTCTTGGAGTTGTGCAAGTGCATTGGAGAGTGTGTTATGGTTTGACTTGTCTTTGTCAAATCGATGGTGCGATGGATCTAGAGGCTGACATGAATTTGAGATTGTAAATGATAATTGGTATTACATTTTATGGTTTATGAAATGAGTGGGAATTAATTATAATGATGTAATTTAGGTCTTAGCGAATCTAGTTAGTGAAAATGTATTTATATCATTTCTGATGTATTATGTATGTGGAGAGAGAGAGAGAGAGATGTGCGGTGCTGCTATTATTGTTGCAGTGGTTTATGGTGATCAGAGGTGTTAGTAAAGAAGTGTTTTAGAGTAGACCATTGATTGGGGAATACACGAAATATGTCATGCAATGAGTACAAATATCATATCATTATTTACTTGTTGATTCTAGCAGGATGATAAGAGAAATCCCTTAATTGAGTCACTCCTTACAGGGTGTACAGGATCCTAATAGGTCTGAAGACTAAATCCTCTAACAAGGTGACTTCTTAACTAGAGTTCTAAATCCTCTTGCAAGGTAGATCCTAACAAGTCTTTGTTGTAAGCTCCTAACAGGGTTGAACACTCTTAACTAAGTGAACCCTTAACCGAGTGATGTAATGCTCCAAGTAGGGTGACTTATTACTTTAGTAGTGAGGATTTGTGGGTACTAATTCCACACATGGTTTTTCCCTCTAACAAGGGTTTCCATGAGAAAAATCTATGTGTTAAAGTGTTGCATGTTTTTTATGTTTGTTTTACTATATTGTTATCTTGCTATTTTATTTGCATGATATCTCTTAAGGAAGTTGGTGGTGAAAATAGTAAGAGTTTTGGTTACACTGATTCACCCCACCCTCTCAGTGTCATTTAACATTAACAATTGGTATCAGAACCGAGTTCCCTTGAAGAAGCTTAACCGCTTGGGAAATATCCTTGAGGTAGATATGGAGGGTTTGAGATATAGAAGACAACTTGAAGAAGTTGAAGATATGATTGAAAAACTTAAAGAGCAACTGAAGTTATCAAGGGATTAGAGAAAAGAGCTTGTTGAACAACTGAATGAAAGGAAAGAATACATTAACAAATTGTCTAAACAAAGTGGATCTGAGGAATCTGAAGCAGCCCTAGAAGTCTTGTCTCAAGAGAATGAGCAACTAGCTAAGGACAAAAAGGATATGCATAAGGAGATGGACAAGTTGAAGTGAGAAAAGAAGAACATCAGAGGGAGTTGGAAAGTTTCTTAATGAAGATGGTTCAGGAAATTGAATCAAGGAAGATTGTTGAATATGCCCTAAAAGATAAGGACCAAGCTTTGAAGGATAAGGAACATGAACTTCCTAGTTCTGAACAAGTGGTTGGTACCTTGCATGTATATCTTCATGAGACCAGAGATGAAATGAAAGATCTAAAAGGTGAGATCAACAATATGATGATGAGAAATGAATTTTTAGGGAGAGAGAATGAGAGATTGTAGAAATAACTTGACGATGCAAGCAAGTTGTTAAAGAATTTTAATGAGGGTTCATAGAAACTTGATGAGAAACTGAAAAGTCAAAGAAGAAGAATTGGCACAACCGGTCTAGGCTATACCAGTCAAACTATTTTTTAGACTGGTGAATCATCTAAATCCAAGAAGCCCACTCAAGATGACAAATCTCCACCCAAGGTGATCATGAAGAGTCCTTGTAAGAAATTTTATAAACAAGATTGTTTCATTTGTCATAAAGTAGGACATGTTGCAAGAGAATGCAAGTTTATACCTATTACATCTACATGTTCAATTTGTCATGAGGAAGGTCATACTACTAGGGTTTGTAGAAAGAAACCTAATGTGTTTAATGGTCACTGTTATAACTACAAGAAGTACGGTCATAGAGAAAGTGAGTGCAACACTAAGGTGAATAATCAGGGATCATTAGTGAATCAATGTAGGCCTTGTCAGAATCATAACCGATGGAATGTTCAATGCTCACATTGTCACAAATATGGGCACGTGGTTGTTAACTACATATTGAAGACAAATATAGGTAATTCTAGACCTTGGAGATCTACTAGGAAGACATTTTTTCATTTTCACAAGGTTGGACATAGTGCAAGAATTCTACAAATTAATAAATCAAGGAAACCAACCGACGAACAAGGTAGATGATCAAAAAGGAAAGTAGATTGTGAATGTGGAGGAAACTAGCAAGAAGATGAGTAAAGTATGGACAAAGAAGGATGAGAGAAAAACATTAGAAGGATTTGCATCTACGTCAGGTGTGGAGAATTCATCAAATAACTAAGCCTATTTTGGCTTAGGGGGAGAAATTAAGGTGAGATCAATCTTAGATCCTTAAAAAGAATCTATGTTAAATTCTATCTGCATTATGATGTATTGATTTACGGTGAATTGTGATGTGATATGAAGTTTGGTTTTATTACATGAAGTGTTACCAATTATTAATCAGGTTTTAAATGATAAGAGGTGCATAGTTATGTTCAATGGGTAACCAAGGAAATAAGAAAAGAAGTGAAGCAATTCGCCCTACTGAAGGACTTATAATAGAAGAAAAATAGATAAAGAAAAGGAAAATTATGCAGAAGAGAAAGAAGGAATATTTGATGCTCCAGGTGATAATGATGAAGAGGTTGAAGTGATATCTTCAACAACTGGTAAGAGCCCCTATCAATACACAGACAAGCAAGAAGTGCAATTGTTAAATAGAAAAGGGTCACTTCATCAATAAAGTTGTCAATGAAGTGTAAAAGAAAGATTGCTAAGACTGATACGCCTAATTCCTCCAAAAGCAAGAATGCATCTAAACTGGTGAAGACTACTAGAAAGAGGAAGAAGAAGAATGAACTAAATCAGATGAAAGCTAGTAAGAGGTGAAGACCACAGAGAAGGAGTCCAAAGTCATTAGTTCCCATATGGAGAAGACTGTGACACCTAATATGACTAAGTTTGTTTCTATTAACAAGATTTTAGATAAGGTTTAAGAATGGAGTATTTTGGTTGGAATCAAAAAATATTTTGACAAGTTTAGTAAGAATGAAAAGGCAGTTAAATATATTGTTGTTTTGTGTATGAATAAGTAAAGTATTCATTGAGTTACAAGGTAAAATCCCCATATCTCTATATTGGTAAGACCATATCAGCATTTAAAACCAAGAAGAGGTTGTTAAGATTGTTAATCGGTGAGACTCAACCAGTGCAAGATGTTGAAGAAGATCTAGTACAAGAGAAGCCAAAAATTACACACACTAAGGAAAGACAAAAAATTGGAGATGTTAAGATCATAATTGGTGACATTTTTGTTCCTTATGCTCTAGAGGAATCAATGGAGGTACTAGAAATGCCAGGAATTGATAAAGTAATGATAATTGATAATTGATTGATTGATGAATACACCTATCAAAGAATAGGTGCATACTAATGTTGTTAGATCAATATGGAATGATGAGTTGGCATTCTTATGATCATGGTGATCAGATTTCTTAGAGTCATGCAAGTGCATTGGAGAGTGTTTTATGGTTTGAATTTTCTTTGTCAAATCAATGGTGCGATGGATCTGGAGGTTGACATGAAGTTGAGATTTTAAATGATAATTGGTATTACATTTTAGGATTTATGAAATGAGCGAGAATTGATTGTAATGATTTAATTTAGGTCTTAACTAACCTAGTTAGTGAAAATGTATTTATATCATTTTTATTGTATTATGTATGTGGAGAGAGAGATAGAGGAGAAAGATTAATGTGTAGTGCTTCTATTATTGTTGCACTGGTTTATGGTGATCAAAGGTGTTAGTAAAGAAGTGAAGAAATGTTTCAAAGCATAACATTGATTAGGGAATACACTAGAATTGTCATGCATTGAGTGCAAATATCAGATCATTATTTACTTGTTGATTCTAGTTGGTTGACAAGAGAAATCCCTTAATTGGGTCACTCCTTAGAGGGTGTGTAGGATCCTAATAGGTCTTAAGACTAAATCCTCTAACAAGGTGACTTCTTAACTAGAGTTTTAAATACTCTTACGAGGTAGATCCCAACGGGTCTTTTTTGTAAGCTCCTAGCAAGGTTGAACACAATTAACCAGATGAACCCTTAACCGAGTGGATGTAATGCTCCTAACAAGGTGACTTATTACTATAGTAGCGAGGATTTGTGGGTACTAATTCCCACACATAATTTTTCCCTCTAACAAGGGTTTCCATGAGAAAAACATATGTGTCAACGTGTTACATTCTTTTGATGTTTGTTTTACTATGTTTTTATCTTTCTATTTTCTTTGCATGTTATATCTTAAGGAAGTTTGTTGTGAAAATAGTTAGAGTTTTGGTTACACTAATTCACCCCCTCCCCTCTCAGTATCATCTAGCATTAATAAGAGGATGCATCAGGTTTCCATGGATTTTACATTTCTTGCATGTTTTAGCATAATGAATAACATTTTTCTCCATTGTGGACCAATAATAACCTACTCTTAGAAGTTTTTTTGCTAACGAAAAGTCATTTGAGTGAGAGACACACACACACACCTTCATGGACCTCCTTTAATGTGTGATTTGAATCTTCACGTTCTAAACATATAAGCAACATTCCATCAAGATAACATCTATACAAGTCATTCACAATGATTAGATAGTGGGATGATGTCATTATTAGGCATCTATTCTCATTTTTTGAATAATTTTGGGGAAAAGTTTGGTCTTTGAGATAAGAATAAATATGGGAATAATGAGATGGTATTTGGGGATCAATAACACATATAATATGGGATTAAGGAAACTCATAGGTTGGGAAGGGTAATTCTTCCACCAGGAAGTCATAGAAAAATTGATGTTCCTCCAGTTGTAATGTGGATGCTAATGTAGCCATCACATCAGCAACTTTATTTTCTGACCTTGGTATTTGCTCAAATGTGATATACACAAAATATTTATTAAGGGCATCAACCATTCTCTTTTAAGGCATCAATTTTCCATATTTTATCTGATAATCATCATTAACTTGGTTGATTATTAGTTGTGAATCCCCATAGATGTGCAACTCAATAATTTTCCACTCTATAGAAAGCTTCAATCCATTAACCAAGGCTTCATGTTCTGCAAAGTTGTTTATACAGGGAAAGATCATCTTATAAGCCTTTGGTATCTTATACCCTTGAGGTGCAATGAATAAGCACGCAACTCCTAACCCTTGTTATGTGAAATAGCCATCAAAGTATATCTTCCATGGGTTCTTAGTGAGATGTGTGATTGTTTCATCAGGAAACTCAATGTGTAGTGGTTTATCATTCATCGAGGGTGCGTTGGCTATGTTGGTGCCCAAAAATGATGGATCACTTTTGGCCAAATGGCAGGTACACACTAATACCTCTGTAATTCTGGCTTAATCAAGCCAAGGTTGGTAGGCCTAAATTCACTTTAAACTATCAAATTCTCTATGTTGCACAACTGTGTACATAAATAAACAAAGTTCCTCCCAAGGTGGTGAATGATCCTTGGAGGAAAGAAACAAATCCTCTAATAATCTCTATCCTATAAATCTTGACTAAAGTGGATTAAACTAAAGACTCAAAAGTAATATTTTTGAAATAATGATTATATAATCTACAAACCACAAAGTATGAACCAAATGACAATTTCCAAATTATAGTTAGATCAGTGCCTTCTAAATACTTGGGCTATAGAGTCATAAAACTTTCAATCGTACGTACAATCAGAGATGGTTTTAAGGTAACTCACTCCTATAAAGCGAGACCATCACCCTACAAGCTTCTATTGAAACAAAATTTAAAACAATTTATACAATAGGTCCTATGGTTTTTAACCCAACTTAAGAGCCCGAAAGGAAATAGTAACAGGTTCTCAGACCATGCTACCATTATTCAAATTGTACAAATTAGTCATAAATGAATTCATCAAATAGAAAAATACAGTAGGATACCCTAGTTCATGGAGTAATCTGAAAGACTAATTGAAAACATATAACTTATAACCACAAATAAAAAAGAAGAGCACTTATCTTTATTAATGTTGAAAAAAAATAGTACATTAGAGTTCATATTGCAGTTGTGATCAAATTCTATTCTATGAAAATGTATCATGTATTGTCTTGTCTCTCTTTACATTTTACATTATGTATATATACATGTTTGAGTGGCTTTCACACCTCTTTAGGGTGAAAAGACACACCCTTATTACAAATTGTTTTGAAAAAATGATAAACTAACTAAAAAATAACTACTTAACTTTCGGATTTGGGCTTGGTTGAAAAACCAAAACACCTTGTGGAAAGATAATATTTTTAGGGAAGATAGGAAATTTTATTTCCCAAACTGGGTCTTTTTTAGATTTTCAAAATTTGACCATCTTCTGCCTTTGTCGACATCATCTTTGCAGTAGGTCGAAATTCTAGCATTTTCTGAAGGCTTTGATCATAGAATTTTGATTGTTCTTGTCACAGAGCTTCCTTCCATAATATCTCAACTTTTTAATTGAAAATTAATGTAACATTTTATCCCATTTCATTTACTCCATCATTAATTATTGGGCATGGAGTTTAAGAGGCCATTTTTTAGGGTTTTATCACTATATAGGACTCCAAATTTAGCCCAAAATTTAGAGCTCCAACAAGCTAGATGATCTTATATCACTTATCATTTGATTGCTTTCCTATCAATGTATTCAATATCAATCTCATTCAATATCAGGACCCACTTTGCTAATCTTTGTGTTAATGTTTATTTGTTCAATAAATACTTTAGTCGATCTATTTTTGCAATTAGCTTTGCCTTGTGTGATAGCATATAGTGTCTAAGATTTTGGGATGAAAACACCACTACTATACATGCCTTCTCAATAATTAAGTAATTTAGCTCGTATGAGACCAATGTTCTGGTGATGTATTAAATTGATCTTTCCTTATTAGTCTCATCTTCTTTTGCTAGCAATACTTCCAGTGAAGTCTCAGTTGTTGATATGTATAACAAGACTGGTTTTCCTTGAATCAGAGCCATTAGTATTGGAGGATTTTTAAAATATTTTTACTTGAGTAAATTTCTTCTCACATTGTGCATCCCATGTAAATGTAACTCCTTTATGCATCATCTTGGTGAACGGTTGAGCTTTGTTTGCTAATTAAGATACGAATCTCTTGATAGATTGTAACTTTCCTTGGAGTTTTCTCATTTGACTAATATTCCTTAGGGTTTCATTTTTAGAATTGATTTCATTTTAGTCATATCAACCTCAATGCCTTTTTCTGCAATTATTAAGCCTACCATCTTACTAGATGACACTCCAAATGTACACTTTTTAGGATTCAACCTGAGTTGAAATTGCTCAACTCTATCAAATATTTTTCTTAGGTCTTCAATGTGAGTTGTTCTGATTGTTGACTTTGTTAAGGTATCATCAACATAGTCTTCCATGTTCCTATGCATCATGTCATGAAATATTGTTGTCATTTATCTTTGATGCGTTGCACCCACATTCTTAAGACCAAACGACATAACATTCTAACAAAATGTACCCCATGCACAATTGAATATTATTTTCTCAAGATCTTCTGGAGCAATCTTGATTTGAATATAGCCTAAGAATCCATCCACTAATGAATACATTTCATATCCTTCTATGAGATCTACAATCATGTTAATATTTGGAAGTGGAAAATCATCTTTTGGACAAGCTTTGTGTAAATCTCTAAAATCAGTGCAAACTCTTATGTAATTATCTACTTTAGAAATAGGGGCTGTGTTGGAAATAGAATCTACATAATCAATGTCTCTTATGAATCCAACTTTTAAAAGTTTTTCCAATTCTGCTTTCACCAGTAATGCAACATGTGGATGCATTTTTCTTAGTTTCTATTTCACAAGTTTTACTCCAGGAGAAATAGACAAATGATGCATTATCAATTATGTGTCTAATCCAGGCATGTCATAATAAGACCAAGAAAAGTTGATCTTTTTTTCTTTGAAGAATTCAGTGAATTGTGCCTTCTCTACCTCTGATAAGAAATAAGCAATATGAAACATTTGTGCAGTTTTAGTTGTCCCAAGGTTAACAAGTTGTGTTGGTTCTATTAGCACTAGGGATTTTTCTTGGAAATGATTAGGAAGAATATCACTAGTCTCATCCTTTGGCACCTATGAGAGGTTTTCACCATTGGATACATATTTTGTTTTTACTTTTTTAGATTCTGATATTGCCACGATGTGGTTTTCACCATCAGATCTCTCTTTATTTTTTAGACTAAGAAACTTGATATCCCCTTATATCATGTTTACACTCCTTTCACTAGTGGAAGAGGTGAAGGGTTCACAAGCATTAAGATAGCAGGCTAGAGTATAGTCATTATCAAAGGATAATAAGTCTGTGGATTCAAATTCAGTCCAGTCTATGAGTTTGGGATTCACCAAGGATAAGGATTCATAGGGTTTAAGATACAACACCATTTTTTCATCACTGTTGGTGACTAGAAAGATGATTTCTATCGAGTTAGATTCCAAATAATTGTTAATAACATTAAGGTCATGATCGTCATTATTGGAGTTAGTGTTAGTGTTATGTAGGTTTAACCCAATTCACCTATCATTAGAGCTTTCTCCTTCTTCAAAGTGAACTATAGGATCATATTTGTGTATCACATCAATATCTATATCCATAGTAAAATTGGAAAGTGTGTCCCATTCATACTCATGTGAATCTGTTTGACTATAATCTAATCTACCCAAGAAACAAGCTACAGTCATTGGTGTCTCTTGTTCTTCATCTTCTCCTTCGGGATTCTAAGGTTTTTCTTGTGATTCTTCAACTTTTTAATTGTATTCCTCATCAGGCTCTTGATTTTTTTCATCATGCTCTTCAGATTCTTATTGAGTTTCTTGCTCAATTTGATTTTTAGGTATTCGTTCTTCATAGGATTTTTCTTGAGAAATGTGTAGTTCAAAATGTATTGGTATATACAACTCCCCTTTGTATTTTGTATTTTATTTTTGTATATGTAAAAATATTTCATAAGGCAAGTGAGAAAGGTTTTCTTCTTCTTCTTCACTTTCTTCTTCATCGAAGATAGGACCATCTTTGACAAGTACACTAGGATGAAATTTTTATTCTCTGAATCCTACTTTTGTCTTATCTTTGGATTTCTAAATTCTGAATGCATTCATTCTACTAACCCAACTTTTTTTTTTTCTAATTGGGCCTTTACCTGAATATCCCATTTTCTTGAGGAATTCATAACCTTTTCCATATTTCTTTAGTGAAATTTCAACATGTTTTACATCTTTTTCCTCATCTTCTCCTTTGTATAACCATATCAAGACAACTTTTTCCTTATTTTCCTCTTCTAAAGACACTTCATCTTTTACTAATCCATTTTCTTCATGTATAATAGGTGATTTATAACTTGATAGTTTGAATTTTGTAAATGGTTTACCATAAGATCTTGGTGATAGAGGAATGTTAGCCAAAGATGGTGTTGTATCAAGTTTATATTGTCCCATTCCATTGTCTTTGATATTGAGTTTAATTGCAAAAATTATTAATACCATCTCTTTGGAAGTTTCAGCCTCTTTGGCACTCTCTTTGTTATGTGGAATCATGTTATCTACTTGATTGAGAGTGTTGCAAGAGTAACTTGTATCAGCTGGGATTTTCACTTGTACTCCGTTATGAGGAAACTTTATGCATTGATGGTATGTAGAAGGTACTACTTGTATTGTGTGAATCCATGGCCTTCCAAGAAGAATATTGTAAGCAAGTGGTAGATCAAGGACCTAGTGTATGACATCTCTCTCAACAGGTCCCACTCTGATAGGTAAAACAACCAATCCTTTGGAGGATCTATCTTCTTCATCATAGGATTTGATTGCAATCTTCCTTCTTGGATCAATGGCATGTTATGAGAAAACCATTGCTTTAACCATATTTAATGTACATATGTTTAAACTCGTGTCTCCATCTATCAGGACACACTTAACTCAATGTGTATGGATCAAGACTTCTATATGCAAGTGTTGATTATACAGATGATTCAAGGATTTGTCATCTTCTTCAAATAAATATAGATAGTGTGGGGAAGTCAAATGACAAACCATAGCTTGGAACTAATCTATATCTAGGTCTTTTAGAACATTTTCTGCAAGCAGGACTTGTTTAAGGATCTCTCTATGTTTAGGAGATATCTTTAGCAAATAAAAAATGGATATTTGAGTAGGGGTATGTTGTAACTGATCCACCAAGCTATATTTTTCTATTGGAGGTGATGCCAATTATTTTGAATTTGTTGTTGCAAGTTTTTTTGATGTGGAAGTTCATTTAAGTGTGAGTTTAGCTTGACTCCTCATCACAGTATTAGAGAATTTTGATTTGTCTTTTACTCCTTTGAGAGTGATCATATTGATAGATTGTTCCCCATGGTTCCAACATATTTTTCACATTGTCACTATCAATATAGGTATAGTTAATCTTATCGCCTTTAGTATTGGATGATTCACCTTTCTCTTAGTTAGGAAATGGTTTTTGAAATTCTTTATGAACATTGTTAGCATGACATCCATCCACTTTTACTTTACCATCTTCAATTAAATCTTGAATGACATGTTTCATTTTCATACGATTGTTGGTCTTATGTCCTTTATTCCAATGGAAATCACAATAGTCATCATCATTCCACCACTTTGGTTTTACTTCTAGCTCCCATGGTTTTTATTTTGGAAGTATGATGATTTTGTTGTCTAATAGTGATTTCAAGACCACTTCATGTGTATCTCCCAATGGGGTAAAAGTACATTTTGGTTTAGATAACCAAGGCTCATTTTGATTGTTGAATATGTTGTTATAAGCTTTAGGAGCTATTGTTGTGTTATTGGAACCTTTGTTCGCTTGCAGGCTTGTGGTAATATTAAATACTTCTAGTTTCAACTTCATGTTAGGAGAATGCACAACTCCATCATTTACCACATTCTTGTTGTTGTTCCAAAAATTATATTTATCTTTTCCATTATTGATATTGTACTTAGTTTTATTGTATTTGTAAATGGTAACTTCCCCCTTTTAAACCATGACCTCCTCAATCTTAATTGCACTTTCAATCATCTTATCAAAGCTTGGAGGACCTTGGAGTTGTATGGAGTAATTTAACTCTAGAATTAAGTTATTAACAAAGATATCCATCTTCTCATTCTCACGGATGTCTCTTGGATACCTTGCAAAGGTCCTCCTTTGTCTCTATATAAATGAAAGGAAAGGTTCTCCACTTAGTTGTTTTGTGTTACATAAATCAAGATTTGTCATTGTATGTTGTATCTTATAAGAGTATTGTTGGATAAACTTATTGACCACCTCTTCAAATGTTTTAATTCCAGTAGGTAATTTTGAGAGCCACTCCATAGCTGGTCCTCCCAAGCTTCTAGGAAATAACCTCATCAAGTAGGTTTGTTCGTACATAAACTTCATGCTTAAAGTGCAAAATTCTCTCACATGGTCTTAAGGATCTGAATTTTCACTATATTTGTCATATTTGGGTATTTTAACATTAGGAGGAAATGGAACCATGTGCAAGTTTTTATCAAATAGAAAAGGACATATGTGCTCTAATGAGTATTGTCTTGAGGGTTTATCCTTTTCTTTCTTTAACTCTTTCAATTGTATTTGCATAGAAAGCATTTGTCTAGTTAATATGGATATAGATGTGTCAATTTCTCTTTTCTTGAGTTGATTCACATCAAAATATTTAGGTAGATATAATCCCATGGATGCCACGTCCAAGAAGTACTTTTCTTTATTCGCATATAAGATTATTTCAAGTAGTTTTTGAAACCTCTTACTCTTTGGCATTTCTAGTAATCTTCTTTCATTGGTTCTTCATCGCTATCAAAATTATAACAACGTCTATGATTATCTTCATTTTCTCAGTTTTCTCAATTCCCTTGATTTTATTTGTTGTCATTTTGTTCATCCCAGTCATAATCATTACGAGACATGTTTGGAGCATTATAATATTTGTAAGTTGTGTGAATTGGTGATTCTTGATTGAATATAAGATTCTTCCTTGAATTTTCTCCTTGTTTGAAAGTGATGAGTCTAGGTCAATCTTCCAAATTTTGATTGAAAGGATATCAATTGGTTCTTGTATTAACCATGAAAGTGTGATAAGATAATTGTCAAAGTGTTCTAGTGCGCCAAAAGGTTTGATAATGTCCAAATGTGTTTGTTCGTAGGATTAAAAGTGTGGGTTTGATAAGGTAATGTGGCTGATAAGTTATAGCCTCAGAGGGTTAGAATGCCTTGATGTTGAGTTGGGAACCAAAGAGGATTGAAGGTGTTAAGACAACATGAATTGATAAGGATTGATTGAAAATTGAGTAGGTATGCGGGAGACACTTAAGATTTTATGAATGAAAACTTTCAGATTGATTGACTGTGATGACTGAACCTAGTAGAGGGACCAAAAGGGTATCCAAAACTAAAAAGGTCAAGATTTTGACACGTATCTAAGTAATCAGTGTCTTGAATGTGACTCACAACAAGCAACTCTTTGATTTCCCCAAATGCGACTCAAGATGAACCATATGCAACTGAACAACCAAATATAACTCTGGATTAACAAGATTTGAATCACTTTCCTGAATGTGACTCTAGATAGATAGGATGCAACTCTGTTACCGGATGCAACTTTATGTTGACAATATGTGACTTAAAAGTTAGGATATGACTCCCTGACTCATTTAGGGTTCTACCACTATTAAAAGTTTGAATTCTTTTATGTTTTCCAAGTATTTTCCAGATTATTTTGAAGTGTTTCAAGGTATTTTCTAGTGAATTATTAATGATAAAACACATCAAGCACATGTGATTAATGAAATCCAAGCACACTTTAACCTGATAGGAATTGGAAATAGTTTGAAAACCTTTACCCATAGACTTAGGTACAGTCTCAAGAGATAATTAGAATATAACCATTGAATACCACGCAATGGGTCAAGCAATGTTGTATTATCTGAATCCAAATGCTCAAAGGAGATATGATATGGCAAGTGTCTTGGGGAAGTTACTATCTTCCTTGCACAAAGATTATCAAAATTTTAGGAGAAATCTGGGTGGCCTCTAGCAAAGAGTTTCTAATTCAAGCATCTATTCATAATCATCTTCCATAGTCTTGCACAAGGAAAGATTGAGGCCTATATCCCTATCAACACCTGAACGTGTGTAGTGTTGCAAGAAATATTCAAGTGGGTTTACTCTGCACAACATCCAATCATGTCCAAAGAATGATCAAATCAATGTTTCAAGGACAAAACTGACTAAGTCTTCTAAGATTTTCATCTCAAGGAAGTGCATTTATTATACTGAGGTGGAAGGGTTGGCTTCTACCTGTCCTCACTTGGATCATTCCCGGGAGCTTTTTACCTCAATCGAAATGCCCTCTAAATAATTGGCATGGAAATAAAATTGGATTGGTAACTTAGGAGTCTAGATATTTGATTTTCCACTAGGGAAAAGAGCATAATCTCGTATCCATATTGTTTTCTCCCAAACACATCAAGCAAGATGTTCAATTACCAAGATTTCTCTAAGTGAAAGTTTAGGTGCTTCTAGGTTTCTAATTTTCCACAAGAAAAAAGAGCATAACCCCCTCACACTCAAACAACCACTACAAGTGAATCTACTAATTATCTATGTTCCTAAGAAAATAAGCTCAAGAATACAAAATATTTTCTTGATTCTCTTCTTATGAACCTCATTAGTAGTTTTGAGAGTTTATCTTCAACAATCAAACTGAAAACAATGTTAAGATTTCTAAAACATAAAAAATAGACCAGGAAAACAATCAAATTGTTAGTTTAAAATATCAATTTTTTTATTAAAAACTTGAAATTAACCCCCTGTTCCCAAATATGACTATTTGTTTTAGACAATTTTTTGCCGAATGTGACCCAATTTCCTAAATGTGATCCTATTTTCCCAAGTGCGACTCAATTTTCCCAGATGTGATTTAATTTACTAAATACGACTCACGATCAGCTAAATGTGACTCACTATCAATAGAATGCAACCCAATTTTCCTAAATGCAACTTAATGGATAATCAGAGCATAAAAACATGAAGTTTGATAAGAAAATAAGGTAGAAATCCAGGGCTAGGCCCCATAGTGGGTGCCAAAAATTTGTGTGTGAAGATGTGAACCTGCAAACTTGTACACAACACTTCAATGAGACATTAATTTCAAGGTTAGTATTCAAAATCAATTAAATAAAGCAAACAACCTATGAAGAGCATATCATTGCTTCCTAATTGTGAAGATTCAATTGCTCAGTAAATTGCTCTCAGAATTCATATTTAACCTAATTGAATAAAAATAAATAAAATGGAAGATTCAAACTAAAATGCATCTACATGAATGTAATTAAGATGAATTGATACAAATGAACTAGATTAATGAAAATGAAGCTAAGAATTATGCAATTGCTATGAAAAGAAGACTAAATTCAATTGAACAACATGTAATTACATAAAATCTAGATCTATCTCAAAATGCCTTGATTAGCTGTTTATTTATAGATTTCCAATCATGAGAATTGGAGGGAAATTGATTTGAATTTGAATTCGATGGTTGAGATTGATCAAAGATGAAGGGTTGTTGTTTACTCTCACTTGATCCATGTGATTCGGTCCCATTAGTTCAATTAGAAATGACTTGTCTTCTAGTGATGAGTTAGAATTAGGAGCTTTTATTTAATTTGTTTTAATTAATTGCCTTAGCCATGTATTTAATGGGATTGATTTAATTGATTATTACTGAGGGTAATTAATGGGGTATTTGATCAATTAATGTTATTTGATGCTTGATTTAAGGATTTTGATTAATTATGCTAGTAATAAGGTAATTAGACTAACATAATTAAGAAGTTGGTTATGAATTAGGGCAAATAGGGCCTTTGGTTAGACTAGCCAATTTTAGGGTGATTACAATATTTTTTTGTTAATACAAAATTCTCAAATAAATAAATAGTTCCATTTTTTAATAAATAATTCTATCTTTCATTTTCTCATGTAAATATAATAAGAAGACTTAACAAGTACATTATTTTCTTGAAACCCTAATAATAAAGATGCCTTTACTAGGTGAATTTTCCAAACACAAACACGCAAAATCAAATACTCAAAGATGAAACCCTACCCAAATGTTTTCCACAAAATTTACACATGAAGAATCTAGTTTGCCAAATCTCAAGGAGGAAGAAAGTTGACAATCACACAAACACTAGGCACAAAGAAGACAATCATTTAAATTGAAAATGTTAATGTTCAAAACCTACCTCAATTCCAAGGATGATTTGAGAAGAAAAGAACACAATTCAAAATCTAAAATTTTAGCTTTCAAAACCAATTCTTTGATCCCAAAAATCATTTGCGAGAGAATTCTTCAAAACCCGATTGAATAATCTCTCAAATGGCCTCCTAAAGATATTAAATAGAAAATCAGAAATCATAGTTGAAAGAATGCAACTCCAAATCACAGAATTATAACTCAACTGTTAAAACCAATAAAATATTTAACTCGAAATCACATAAATAACACTCAACTTAAAATTAAATAAAAGAATAATTATTTAATAATTAATTCTTCAATTAAGTCTTTTAACTCAACCTTTAATTTAGAACTAATAACTCAATTCCTTTTAACTGGCGTGCATATAATTGCATGATTATATTTTATTTATAATTAATATCTTTAGCACCACATGTTATGCAACTTTCATTGTTAATATCAATCTATTTTTTTTGTATATTTAATTTAGATATTGATTCAATATTTAATTAAAACTTTTATTTTTATAATTAGACTTCTAATTATGCCGTTTAAATAATTAGTGGTATTTAATTAATTTTCATTAATTAAATATTTCCATATTCATAAGATATAATTATTTTAATCTTAATTAAATGCCCGCGTTGAATGGAGACTCGTGTATCTTATCTTAAATGATTAATATAATTAATCATGGCCTTGGCCTTTTACCGATCAATTTTTTTTTTTAATACATTAATAATTAAAAATTCACATCAAGACACCTAACAAATAAACATGAAGGAAATAGTTTTGACTAAACCCATAAAGTAATAATCAAGCTCAAAGAAAGGATTCACAAATGGCATCACCTTGACGAATTTAGAGGGTAGTAGATAATATACTTGTCCACTATTTCAAAACAATAAATGGCTTAGGTTGGGATTTAGACATGGATGCTAACTCCCATCTCTTACCATTGAGATAATGCAATAAGGCACACTCATCTTGGCAATTCAAGGAAGTCGATGTCTGGTAGCTAAAATCATGCACAAAAGATAACCATGTACATACATGTATATATAATCGATAATGGTAGAGATTGATCGATCATGTGGATCTCACAAGAAACTATGACTTCAGCCCTCAACCACATTAGGCATGTCAAAAAAAGAAGTAAAACATACACACTAACCATACACATGTAATTATGGGGCCAGTAAAAACCATAACATAAATAACATCAAATCTACCTGATGATTTAACACACACATGAAAATTGGCCTAAAATAATCTGGCCATATAAACTAAAAATCCAACTATGGGAGGGGTATTACAGAAGGTCTACAAGGTAGATAAAACCACTTGAAAGATATTCTCCTAATGATTGGAGATATATATTTTCTTTGAATACTAGTGTTGATGAACTTATATCTGTAGAAGAGGCATTAGCTATGAATGATGCAAAATCATAGAAGATTTCTATGGATGAAGAAATGGAAGCTTTAAAAAATAATGATACATGGGATCTTGTACCATTACCTGTAGGACAAAAACTTGTTGGTTACAAATGGGTGGTCAAGAAAAATATTGGTTCAGATGGAAGCATTGATAAGTATAAAGAAAGGTTCATTGCAAAAGGCTACTCTTAGGTTGAGGGTGTTGATTATGGTGAGACATTCTCTCATGTTGAAAAAATGACATCTATTAGACTTCTGCTTTTTATTTCTACTTCTTATGATTTAGAGGTTGAGCAAATAGATGTGAAAATTACTTTCCTTTATGGGGATTTGGAGGAGGATATTTACATGTGCAACTAAAGCACTACATGGTGAAAGGTAAAAGTAATTTGGTTTTCAAAGTGAAGAAATCATTGTATTGTCTTAAGCATAGTCCTAGAACGTGGTAGAAAAAAATTGATACACATGTGTTGAGTTTGGGATTTGAACATTCTAAAGTAGATCACTATGCTTATTATAAATTTGATGGTGGTCATTTACTATACATTACATTTTATGTTGATGATATGTTATTCATTGGTAAAGGGAAAGTTATGATTATAGAACTGAAGTCTCATCTTGCTGCTAAATTTGAAATAAAAGACCTTGGTGTAGCTAAACACATTCTTGGGAAGAAAATTAAAAGAGATAGAGTTAAAAAATCCTATGACTAGGTTTGAGTAAGTATGTGAACTCAATATTATAGAGGCTCAATATGTAAAATTGTAGACCATTATGTGTTCCTTTTAAAGTCTAAATAAAATTATCTATTTCAAATTTTCCTACATCTCCAACAAAGATGGAAGACATAAGCATAGTACCTTACCAAAGTGCAATTGGAAGTTTGATGTATGCTATGGTTCTAATCTTAGTAGAGTTCATATAGATGCAGTTCAAAGAGTGATGAGACCATATTTGGTCTCATAATTAACCCAATAAAGCCATATATTTCTTCTATAATATATTAATGTCAAAGTGGATTTGAGCAATAATGTAAAGTTCTTTAATTGTTTAAGGTATAATGTAAAGTGGATATTTGGTTTATTTTTAGTAAATAAATGTGATGTGAATCACTTCTAATATGTCTCCATGAGTGTGAACGATACTACAATGTAGCTAAATGAGTTATTAATTAATTCATGACAAGAAGAAGATTTCAAAATCAATTGCTATAGAGAGCTCCAGATAGAAACATTAGATAATTCAGATAGTTTAGAAGGCTTTGAAGACATCATGAGAAGACAAAGAAGAATCTTTCAGACTACTAGCACATTCCAACATTCATGGAAAATAATGGATCATCATTCATTCCTAAATTAGTGGACAAAGTATTTATTTTGTGCAAGTTGGAGTTGCACATTACATTGTGTTAGCTTTCTCCAACAAACATAACTCAACTTACCAAAGCATTTGAGTGTAGTCAAAGAATTTGAATGAAGTTGCATGATTGTAGATGACATTGATGATCAAGATTAATGATTTCCTCGAATGGATTGATTAGTAATTCCTTCATTCACATTTATAACTTGGAGATATCTTAAAATCAAGTACCCAAAAATAGTCAAAGATGCAGTCCCAGTAAAATAGCCATATCTCACTCATTTCTTAATGAAATTCAAAACTTCAAAATGTTCTTGAAACTAGACTTGAATATATAACAATAATATTTCAATCATTTGGCGTTATTCTCAATAGAAAAGGAGAATTTTGTGATTGAATATGACTGAGAAAGAAGAGTAATAAATGACAACAAATTCTATTAAAAACTTTATCTCGGTAAAACAACAATATCTCCCTCATTTCTTAATGAAATTGAGAAATTCAAAATGATTTGAAAATTGGACAACAAGGATTAATAAATTCTTGAAGGTTTTGGTAAGAATCACAAAAATGAGAGATTAGACAATGATTGAAATGGACCAAAGTTAAGCGGCAAAATGGAGGCTAGCAAATTTAGTTTTCTCAGAGTTATATAAACAACCCCTTAAAAATAGGATCTTAGATCCAAATTCTTAGTATATTGGTTGAGGAAAATATAGAATATGTATTTTATAAATACTTTATAATCACCTGAGAAAGGGGGGGATTAGAAATACGTGTTTTAGCATGAGGAAATATGATAGATTTTAGTTTAATTTCCAGTAGTGTAACTTCAAATTTCCTAGAGTAAATTCAATTCAAGGAAGCATTTCATTTATAACACGTGTAATTTAGATTAAAATTTTCAATTTCAGCAAGTCTAAGATAGATTAGAAATTTAATTTCATGCAAGTGTCCTCTAAAGTAGGTTTTGATTTCATGTAAGTGTGTTGTAGAGTAGACTGTCAAGCAAGTTTTCTCAGTACTATTTTGCATACATCCATGGACACTGCAATGGATTGATAAATTAAATAATGAGGATTACATCAACTCCATCATTTTTGGCATTATTTCCATGGATGGGTGTCATTGGGGAATCGAGAAAATTAGTTTGGCAACCTTTCATATTTATAAGGTCCTCAAGAAATATATGTCTCTCAACCACCCCCCCCCCCCCCCCCCACCGCCCGCCCCCCCCCACCCCGCCCCCCAAGTATTAGATCTAAGGAATCCCCTAATTATTTTGTTCAAAATATCCTTTGTTGCAGAACCATCACTCCAAATCCCATGAAAGAATATTTCTTTAAGGAGTATATTGATGGCTTATTGCTTGTAAGAGTTGGAGAATACAATGAAGAAATCTTATCTTCAATATAGAAGCTTGCAAATGAAATAATTATTTGGAGACCTTCAATGACCAAAAAAGGTTTCCCAATCATATTTTTTAAGTCAAGAGAGGGCTGTCCAATCAAAGATTTGAATAACAAGGCAATATTTCTAGTTATGCATGCACCAAATCAGAAGGAAAGATTGAAAAACCTCTCAAATCAGCCAATGCATTTGCTAGAATAAAAAATCATGGAGAAGGTTTATATTTTAAAGGATGGCGAAGCATTGAATTTCAAAAAAAATATCATCTTCTGTATAAAATTTGAATTTCTAGAATCATATTGTGAGAAAGGGAAGATATTTTTCAGAATCAGTAAATGGTTATGTGTAACCTCACTACATCATCGAGTAGAGTAGGTTAGGACAGTTTTCTTTTATGCAAATAAGTGCTTCTAGACATGCTATTTCCTCTTCACAAAGGTTGTAAAGTTACTTCTTTGAAGATTTGGTGTAGATAATTTGGCATTATGGATGTCTTGGTGCAATTTTGGAGTCTAGTTCTAGCACTAAAACTTAAATAACATGGAATTAAAAAAATGAGGAGGCAGTATCAGTTGTTAGTTGATGATTACCTTTTTTTGATATCCAGTTAAACTATAAAACTGTCTCATTTTATTAATTAAGTGATTGGTGATGACTTAAATGTTTATATTTATCTTATTGTGTGCACAGGTTAGATTAATTATGGAATATGATTAGAATTGATAGATCATGATGAATGTATTACTTTTTGGTTTGAATGTCTAAAATGAATGAATATATTTTGTTATTAAATCCTCTGGATCTTATGGCATTTAATAGACTCTTATCCCCAAATTTAAATCCTTGTTGCATTTATGGAGTTTGTTCTTCATTGCATTAATGATGCTTTGTTCATGGATTTGAACTCAATGAAGATTTAATGATGTGAATCAGTTATATAGTTAGAGCTCCCTGAAGTTCCATTGTTCATAAATATGATCATTGTCAAATACTTGTTGACACATGGTGGCTCTTGGAGTCCAGTTGTAAATAATTTCCTTGTTGTTCAAAAAAACCTTCAGTTTTATTCAAGCTTTTGTAAACGTTACTTGACTAGCGGGAAGTGTCTAGATTTGAATTCAAATAAGAGACATGCTTATACATATTGGTATGATAATATAAGTGAGTTCTTGTGCAGATATCGTAGAAGTTGTTTCATTTTACAAATTGTAATCAGAAACCCTGTTTTGTTTCCTTACAGGGGCCAATTTTATGAAAATAGCCAGTTGATCTAAAGATTTTGTTAGGATACCACCAAACAAATAGAAAGGCTCTTTCAACCAAAGGGAGGTGATCGTGTGTGAATTTCTTTTCAAGTACTTGGATTTTCATGTTCATGTAAATTCATTTTTTAGTTCAAGTAATCTCGAAATTGAATGTGGATTTGTGGTTGCTTAATTGATCTTACAATTGATGCATGGTTAATTGGAGTTAGTTTCATTTCATAAATAGCAATGCAATTTGATTAAATTTTATTGGATTAAGTTTAATCTCTAGAGAATTAGTAAGTTAGAACAAAGAAGAATTTTGGTTGTCAAACATTTAGAGCAGAAGTGGCTGAGAGGAATGTGGAACTTAGGAGTAGGGTTTGATTAGCAATCTTTCAATTCCTAAAAGAGTAGTTAGATTCAATTCAAAAAGCATTAGTTTAGTTTGAATTGTTTGTAGTCAAAAGAGATTGATCCTTCAAGTACAATAGTTTATTTCTAGTAAATGTTTAGTTGTTTAATTTCCAATTAAGAATTCCACAAGAAATCTCAGTCAATTATGTTTGATGTATTTTTCCATTTGGTCTTTTTGAATTAAGTAGATCTCTAAATGCTTATTAGAAGTC
Source organism: Chamaecyparis obtusa (assembly GCA_027943335.1). Taxonomy (NCBI): domain Eukaryota; kingdom Viridiplantae; phylum Streptophyta; class Pinopsida; order Cupressales; family Cupressaceae; genus Chamaecyparis; species Chamaecyparis obtusa. Next base: position 50,909 of record BSBK01009272.1, read on the forward strand.
TATTTTACTTTAGAAGTAAGAATTAGAAGAACAAGAATCTCTAATTTGTTCTAGGTAGATAAAGAGAAAGAGAGAACTCTCAAAAGATCTTGGAAGAGCCTGATCTACAAACTAATGATTGTTCTATAGCGAAAAACCCCAACTAGTATAATTCCTTATCACAGATAGCCTTTAGACACGTCTAGTTTGACAATTGATAAATTTATTAAATGATGCAAGTGGTGACAACAATGACCTTGCCTATCATTTTTAGCATCATTATCAAGGAATAAAAGATCAAGCTACATAAATTATGGTCATAGTGTTGATAAGGAGTATACTTTGAACCATTGATGAGATGAGCTAGAGACCAATTCGGTAGATTCCTTCCAAGATAATTTGATAACCATTGGGATAACAAAGGCTCTAATACTTCAGAAGAACAACAAGAGAATATTGAACAAGAAAATTTTGAAGAAGAAATTGAATAAGAATAACAAGGTGATCAAGAGAATAATTTAGGAAACATGGGTGATAGAGATGTTAATAGGAATCCTCCTGATGGGACATTTTAGTATCCAATCAATTTAAATAGGAGATATTATGAACCCCCTATGAAAAATATCTCACCCTCTATTTTACCAACATTTAGGGGAAAAACTTTTGAATATCCCAACCAATTATTGTTTGAATTCAGGGTCTTGTGTCAAACTTACAATTATACTTCAAATAATCAAAAGTTAAAATTGTTCCCTTCCACTTTAAAAGAGTCATCTTTGAGATGGTTTATGGGATTGGGAACAACCTCAATTTCCACTTGGGCTGAAATGGAAACTATATTTTAGGATAAATATCAAGAAATTACTGTCGTGTGAGAGATAGAAAAGAAGAATCATTTCGAATGAGTCAATTAGAAGATGAAAGTTTGGAAGATTATGTTGATAGGTTTCGGTTTGTTCACAAAAGATGTTCCAATGGTCTAGATGAAGAAATTAGTAAGACAATCTTTTTAAAAGGCATTGATGAAAAATCTAGAGAATCCCTTAACCTCGTGGGAAAAGGGGACATCAACAAAATTCCTTTGAATGATTTTGTTGAGATGTAGGAACTATTCTAGAACTAGATTGGGATTAAGAGGTTTGAGAAGGAAAGGGTTGAAACTTGATATACCACAAATGATGGAGGAAATAGAAAACTTAAAAACTAATATACTCCTTCATCTCAACAATCAACCTAATAAAAAGAACACTAAACCATTAGCTATATATTGTTCCAAATGTAGAGGAAAACATCCTTTAAAGGAATGTACATTGAATCAGATTGATCTTTGTGTAATATGTGGAAATCCCCATGCCACTAGTACATGCAATATCCTTTTTGAGATTAAAAATCAAATTAATAAACTAGTCGTGGTAGAAGAAGAACTTAATTATATAGGCTAGAGACCTCAGAACCCTAGATTCAACTCTTATCAAGGACAATATGGACCAAGGAATAATTGGGATCAGAATTCATGGAATAAATCAAATAAGAGGAATCCTCAATATCTAGTTAAATCTCCAAATATTCCTTGGGGACTACCATGGGGACCTCCTCAATGGGTTAATCCTCAATGGAATCAACCACAATGGCAACAAAATCAACCATAATGGAAGAGAAACAAAATTAATTCCAACCATGACAAAATCAAGGTGTAAAGAGACCATGGGATCAAAACCCACCAATTGTAACTGGACCTAATCAATCCAATGAACAAATAAATCAACCTTAAATACCAACATAACTGCTTCTTAATCCAAAGAATAATAGGACACAACAAACTAACAATATTGATACTAACCCTGTTGGTCTGAATTTTATTGAGATAAATGATATACATTTGAGAAACTAAAATGTTTCTCCAGATCAGATGTCACAGGTCAAGAAGGGGAGAAAAAATGGTAAAATACCTAAAGAAACCCAAAATTAGGATAAAAGTAAGCATGTACATGATAAAGAACCCTTTCTAGAGTTTTTAAAAAAAGGATCAAGAAGCTCTTGATAGCTCCAAGACAGATCATGATAATATAACAGATTCACAACTCCTTAGGGAATTAAAGATAATTAATATTGAAATACCTTTGCTTCAAGCTATCAAGGACATTCTTGAGATAAACCAATTGATCAAATATCTTTGTATCAAAACACTAGGAAGGAAGAGGAGAATGCCTCTACTGATTCAAGTAGGAGTAAAACTGACTGATGTTTTATCATGAAAGTTTCTTCCTCAAACTTGTATAGTGATCCAAGAAGTCCAGTGATTACTTTGAACATAGGGAAGGTATAAATACCTAATGTGAATAGATTTGGGAGCAAATATTAATATTATTACTGTTGATATAATCAAGAATTTGAGATTTTCAAATATCCAACCTACCACAACTATTAATATTATCAAGAAGGATATTAAATTTAATTGGACAGAAGATTGTAAAAAATTATTTGAGGTAACTAAACAAGATTTAACAACATCCCCTATTATCAAAGGATCTATTTGGGGAGAAACATTTCATATTCATATTGATGCCTCCAATTTTTTAGTTGGAGCAATCTTAGGACAAAATAATGAAAATGGGGGAAATGCATGCTATCTATTATATCATGTAAAAAAATGATCCATACATAAAGGAATTATACCACCATTGAAAAATAATTCTTAGTTGTTGTGTATGCAATCAATAAGATTAGGAATAATATCATAGGTTATAAAGTTTTTATTCACATTGATCATTCTACAATAAAGTATCTAATGATAAGAAGGAAAAATGGATAATAATAATTAAAAAAAAGAAAGAAGAAATGGTAAAAAAGTGATAAGTTTTTGTGTGTTGTCAATTTGAGAATCTTATGATATTGTGATAAAGGTTCTAAATTTTACCACAATAAACAAAGTGTAGTGAGGGAGGGGAGACAAAATGAAAAATCAGAGGTAAAGTTGCCAAGTTATTCAATTCACATAGTTTATTCTTGGATCAAATATTTAATGATAAAATAAAAGAGAAATGTGATAGAGTTTATAAGCATAGGGAATGGTGCCAAAGAATGTTTTAAGCACTACAACTATCCATATACTTTGTAACTACTCTCTAGGCACCATGAATGTGATAAAAAACACAAATCTACTAGGATAATTGTGTTTTAAAACCTAAAAAAATTAAATATAGGAGTTATTCACATGATGATTATAGGCCCTAGAAATCATTTTCTATGCCTTGCAAATACTTTGAAATATGTTTGGGGCAATATGTTTGTTATAGAAATGTGTCTCAACCTTTCATTTACATATAGTTACTATTTGTTGTAAGTTTACATTTGAGAGGTAATTTTCCCTAAACTTTTCCCAAGGTTTAAATGGGCTAGATAAGCATGTCGATGAATTTTTGTTGCAAGATCATGCCTATATTTGAAGATATTAAAGTACTCATTTTTGAAGTTGTCAAAGAAATTTTATGAATTTAATTTTGAAGGCTTTAGAGGATCTAAAACAACCCAAAAGTTTATGTAATAAGCGTACCAAATTATAGCTTGATAGAGAATGTCACATTCTTTCTGACACTTCAAATAATTCATCAATCATACACCCAATTCAAAATTTATGGCCTTCAAAAGTTGGGTCTCCTAAAATAGGAAATGTTAAAATGTGTTGAATACAAATGAGATATAAAAGGGAGTTACACCTATTGGTGTACATTTTGACACATCATAGTGGATATTTGATTGGAGGTAAGATGGGTGTTGCTTTATAACTAGTTTTTAGCCCATGGTTTTGTAATATCATTTGATGGTTTCATGTATTGTATCTCCAATATATTTGGTGTGTGACATGGAGGGTATGCATGAGAGTCTTATAGCTATTTAGTTACCTCCAATATCTAGTTGGTGATACTCCTGTGCGAACATTTCTTTGCAAGTATATTATAATTTGTTATTGATTTTTGAATAATATATTGGGTGGCTTTTAGAGTGTGGGGTATTTGTCTCAAAAGGGTTTTTCCCACGTAAATCACTATGTTGTGGTATGCATCTTATTTCTATTAAATTTTTGTAACTGTTGTAAAGATCTTAGAAAGTTCTTCATGACCATCCTCTCAAGGTTAGATTAGGAAGTTGTTACACTACCTTAATTTTATTATAGTTTTAGGTTTGAAATATGAGAAAACGATCCTTGAGAGGTATGGACACCTATTACAATGTACTACTAGCACACTTTAGTTAATGCAAGTGAGCACACCTTTCTTTAAAAGGTGTTAAGTATCTCCAAGTATTATTTTTGAAATGAGAGTGAGAATAGATGATAATTTGTAGCAAAGTGTTGGTGTAATTAAATATTTCTAATCAAACTTTACTTAAGCTTACTTAGGATAATGCATACATAGTAGTTTTCATAGTAGACACCAAGGAGTTTGCATCTTATTTTAGCACATGGTGTAGGAGAAATTCCACTTTGGGTGGTGATAGTTGTTAGATCTATTTCCACTTTATGTGCGAGATCCACCTTTAGTGCTTTTATCACATTATTATCCCCACGTTATTGCACATAATTCATTGTACAATTAGGGATGATCCACTTTTGGTGGACATGTGATTGCACCTAGTGTGCCTGATAGGTTATCTCTTGCTTATCTCCTAGTTATCATGTATTGCCTATATATTCAGGCATATCTACATTGTATTTATCCATTATTATTAGATCATTGATCATTATTGAATTCAATCAATTAATTCATCTTATCATTTATCTTTCTTATGGTATTCATTGGGATTCTAGATTTTGGCATATTCTTTCATTGCCTTAGGCAAATTCTTACATGGTATCAAAGCCATAGGAGCATTCATTGCATAGTCTTGGGAGAGTTTTTGCTTTGATTGTTGGAGGGATTGTATTCATATATAGGTAATAATAGTTTTGGAGACTGTCTAGAGCAATATATGACCTCACCATTACATCTGGGTGGTCATTCCAACGAATTCTAACTATACGATACAATTTATTTCATAATTTTTATTTTTTTGTCTGGATCTCATTATAATAGTTTTGGAGACTATCTAGAGCAATCTACGACCTCACCATTACATCTGGGTGGTCATTCCAACGAATTCTAACTATACAATACAATTTATTTCGTAAAAAATTTATTATTTTTTTTGTCTGGATCTACACACTTTTTGTCAAATTTTTTATCATTTTTTTTTGTTTTTGTTTTTGTCGGGCTCCTTGCCCTAGTATTTGTCAGAGTATTTTGCAAGAGACAAATCACATAAATTAGAAGGCAGTTTGTAGGTTTGATATTTCTTGTTGGTTCCAAGTACAATATAGTTAGATCCATACACCAAGAAACAAATATTGTACCTACAAAAAATATTCTCTCTCAATATTCTGCATTGATTGGCTACTAGACAACCTCCTCCCAACCACTGTGATAATCTTTCGATCCACGACAAATTCCAGCAACAAAAAACACCATAACATATTGACAAATCTTATTTGTTTGAAATCTACAAGGGATGGTAAAAAGAATAAGCAATTAATACATCCATGGTGAATGTGGGATAAAACAATCCCCCATCCACCACCACCACCCATTTTCAAGCCTCACTGGCCACGGTCTTTGCCAGCTTAGTCACTGCTCTTAGCCATTATTCACCTTAGTCCTGACCACCTCAGGTCACTTGCCTCAGAGGACACGTGGGGTAACCAGGGTGGTCCATGCAACTTTCAAAGCCTTCTCAACATATAAGTGACCCAATAAGATTCATCCATACAAGAAAAACCAAGAACCAATAAGAAGAAAGAATCCCACCAAATCATCACCACTTCATCTGGACACATCAACACCCAGTCATCAAGCCCAATCAACAAAAGAGGTCTTTTTATGACATGTGTGAAAATAAAGGATTAAATTTGATGATATTTTTGCTATCAACACTGGTATTTTTTATTTTGCATCGATGATCGTTTGGATGTCAAATTTAAGCTTATGTAATTAATTGTTTGTTACATTAAAATTGACGACCGTATGACTGTCATTTATGATTATTTTTCTTTTGCTACAATGGCTTTATGATTGTCAAATTTATGCTCCCAAACTGATGACATCGACACTATTTTAAATCTTTGGACCCCTCTTCATTGACAATTTTGATTTTGGAGGCGAACTTTGCAACCCCATAAATTGGTCATTCAGACTCCTTTTTTATGCAAATTTTTTGATTTGGGGAAGAATTTCATTCTCTTCATTGTTGTACGTGTATTTTTTTTATTTTAATGTATAAATTTTGTAGAAATATTACTTTTTAGTGATTGTACATGTCAAATCCTTAATTTTGCAACTTTGGAGGATTTGTTTGGGCTCATACGTACACATTTTTAGGTGTCATTTTTTTGAAAGTGGATGATTTGTCATCTACTTTCCAAAATTTCTACCAGATTGCATCCATTATGAGTGGACATATCACTTTCAACATTTGGACTTTTTTGTCCTATTTTGACACTTGTAATTAATTAGATCCTTGATTGATCTTGTATCTTATTTGTTTGAGTCTACTGTAGCCTTATTTTGATAGCTGTAATCATTGAAATTAGAAGTCCACTTTGCCTTATTTTGCAAGTGGCAATTGTACATGCACTATATATAAAGTGCCAAAATCATCATTTGGGGGGAGGGTTATTTGGTTGAGTGCATTTTGTGGGGGTGTAATGATTTGTTGATCAAATTTTGAAATGTGAGAATTGCATCGTGGATGAAATCTTGGGTATTGACATACATCCTGTTGTAATAACTTTTACTGGGGGTAATTATGCATCATGGGAAAAAAGAATCACCACACATTATAGATGGCTCAATCTCTTGCCTCATCTTTATGGACTCATACTTGAGCTAAAGATGGCGTGGAATCAATGTATTTGGGGAGATAAAAAATAATCATATTAGGAGATTAATTTGTGACAACATGACTACATTTCTACTCTATGAGCTTTACCCCAAGTTCATTGGTATTGAGTGCCCACACATAATTTTGACCATTGTTTGGAAGATTTATGGAGATACACATGTTCCTCCATTCCTAGTTGATCTTATTGTAGATTGTCTCGTTCCTCTTGATGATGCAGATAATATTCCTCTTGGTAATGATACTTGAAGAATGATATCTTGGTGGATTTATAATCCAGAGCCTCCACCTATAAAGATATATTGGTGGATTTATAATCTAAAGCCTCACCTGCAACTACTTCTGTAGTTGAGATCACTTCTACTATTTCTCTTGATGATGCTCACATTCGAATAGTCTTGGATGCTTATGATTCAATGCAACGAGATATTCATTGTCTTCCAGACATAGTTCCAAGGGATGACTTCTTGACAAACATTGCAGGGTTGTTTGTAGAGTCCTACATTACAGATTTGGGAGACACTATTGATGATATTCATCTTCTCTTTGATGAAGATGATCCTTCTTGAGTTTGTGTGAGGGAACACTCTGACTCTCTTCTTCATTATCCACTTGATCCTTCTTTCAAGTTTGACACGATTGTGGATCCTTTGATACAACATTTGGAGGAGGTCTCTTTATCTTAAGAGGAGAAATTTGAGTCTTTGGAGATTGACATTCATGAGTCTCTTCCTTCACTTTATATGTCACATTTCTTGGTTCAGGTTGATTCATGATTATGTGTTGTAGACTCCTATTTAGTTTTCAGAGATTCCATATATTTTGAGGATTCTTCCTACAGATTGGGGAGAATTCTTACATGCACCTTTGGTTTTATTTCTTCCTAAGGGGAGGAACACTATTCAATTTTCTTGGAGCAGTTTCTACATTGATCTTGCAACATCTACCATTGGTGTACCTTCTACATTGGGGGGGATAATTCATCTCTTCCTACTTCCTATTTAGAGGCAACATCTTTGTCTTTAGATCTTATTCACAATCAGTTACCATTGGTTCCTTGTTTGTCACATTCTCCTATGATTGGGTATATTCCTGATTGGTTAGTGACATCTTCATCATCCAAGGACATGGCGAAACATGAGAAGATTTCAGATTCATCATCATCATACTTCATTTGGATTCTACTTCCAAGTTCCTATCCAGAATGGGAAGCATTCCTGCATTTATACTTGGTTTATCTTCTGCCCAAGGGGATAAATGTTGTTTTTAGGCATTGGATTATCTTCTGCCTTCAATCACTCACCATTCTTGTAGGATATTCTTTATTATGAGGGATATATTATGAATCCTTCTTTCCTTCCTATGGAGGGATACTTGATTGTATATACATGATGTATGGAGTCCTAGGGGGTCTTGAGTTCTCCATCCATCCATGCATCTTGTGTGTTTTCATCTCTCTTTTTTTGGGGGAATATTTTCCCATGAGGTTTTATCCTTTTCTTCGCTGTATGAGAGATTGCATTGCATTTTCACTTGCATATTGTACATAGGTACATAACATGACCTAGTAGCAGAGACCCATCTTGCATTATTATCTAGCATTATGAGTTTAAGTGCATTCCCCTAAGTTGCACTTAAGAGGGTGCAGAGGAGGGGGGGGGTGTGGTGGAGGGTGGTGTTGGTGTAATTAAATATTCCTAATTACACTTTACTTAAGCTTACTAAGGAAAATACATACATAATAGTTTGCATAGTAGACACTTAGGAGTTTGCATCTTATTTTAGCACATGGTGACATGAGAAATTCCACTTTAGGTGTTGATACTTGCTATCCATTTCCACTTTATGTGTGAGATCCACCTTTAGTGCTCTTATCACATTATCATCCTCACATTATTGCACATATTTCATTGTACAATGGAGGATGATCTACTTTTGGTGGACATGCAATTCTACATAGTGTGGCTAATAGGTTATATCTTGCTTATCTCCTAGTTATCATATATTGCCTATATATTCAGACATATCTACATTGCATATATCCATTACCATTTGATCATTGATCATTATTGAATTCAGTTAATTAATTGATCATATCATTTTGTCTCTCTTGTGCTATTCATTGGGCTTCTAGATCCTGGCATATTCTTTCATTGACATAGGCAAATTCTTACACAAAGCTACCAAAATACTAAATGAGCAAAAAATCTTAACAATTTCAATTTTCTAGCTTTCAATGCAACTATTTACAATTAATATGTTGACTTATATGTTCATCCAAAAATGACAACATGACTACTTATAATCAATGAAAAGTGAGTGGTTCAAGATAGAATCAACCTTATAATAAATGTCTCCTTTTACATGGTTAGTATTTCTGGACGTGTTACTAAATAGTTAGTCATTAAAAGACTATAAAATCTTCATAAACTTTTGTGGAGTATCTTTCAAAGCAATACACGAAATGTATAAGTATGTTCAAGGATTATTAAGTAGACTTATCTCAAACATTCATTACCTTTATGAATACATGTATAGAGCTTAGCTTACTTGTATGTTTCAAGAAACATAGTTTTATGACATCTTCATAAAGATATCATCATTAATTTAAGTCATTACATCCAAATAAGCTTAGAGGTTGCTACCCAACTAGGTGTAGACACATTGTTTTATTAGTTATCCTTATAATCCTCCGACAATACACCAAAATAATTAATCATAAACAACATTTAAGTTTGCATTATGATTATTCCTTACCATTTCCACACTTAAATATATTAAAAATTTAATTTACATTGTGATCAGTCCTTACCATTGCCACTCTCAAATATATAAAATAGCATAAAGGGCTCTCATCAAGTACATTATACCCATGCATCTACTTAACAAGGACGCATAGCGTCTAGTTCCTGGCGTTGCAAAAGTTAAGTAGTAGCTTTGATTTTTGTGACAACTGATACTTTAAATAAGGAATGTCATAAACATTATGACAATGGCAAAGATTTTTATAGGAACAACAAATTAATTTTATATCTGATCATTGATATTATAAATAAGTAATGTCAAAAATGTTATGAATATGGCAAAGATTAATTTGTGTTAGTAGGAAAGTAATTTTATTAGTTTGAGTGAGAAATTTGGTAAGAAATCTATGAAGCTAGCAACTTGCAATAAATTTCAATTACATGTTCATCTGTACATCATGAGAATTGTTTTTTTAGAAAATAGAAATCGATATTAAAATCTTAGATTAACAAAATAAGAACTATAAGGCATTGACCCATGAAGGCTTCCAAATAGAAAATTAGAAGAATGGCAGTAGTAATATTGAACAAAGTTTACTGAAAAGTGTAATCCAATGGTTTTTGACATACATTGAAATAAATTCAAAGTAAGCACAACCTTTTGCTTCAATCAGAATCTAATAAATGGGTGAATGAAATTGCATTAATGTTTAAGCATCAAACAAAAACTATAATCAATCAACTCAATAATAACAATGAGATATTGCATAGAATGCCATGGAAGGTACAATATGATCCAAACAGAAGCGAAATCATGCAAATTTCTAACATTGCATCATGGAAGAGTAGTAATGCAGATAAGCAGGGAAATAAAATTAATAGTAACAAAAGGTTTAAAATTATATTTTAAATAACACATATAGTCATTGTACTTGTGTCAAATACCAAGGATTGACAAATACCATCACATAGTAGTCTAGTTAGGTTCAACATATTAATATCTTGGTTTCTATGTGGTCATGATTACTGCAGAATATGTATGGCATAGTTTGTAATATATTTTGGGAGCTTATTTTGTACTTAAAGCTGAAATCTCCTTGCAATTTGATCAGATTAATTTTTTGGTGCAAATATTCCAGTCTTTCAGTGTTGCACAGCTTCTTGCATGTTCATGGAGAAGTTGGTGTTAGTGATTATTTATTGAAATATATAGTACTATTTGCACATAAAAATATTTTCTTTATCATTGTAGGGAGTTGTTTTGTTTACCTTCTGACTTGTTCATCCTCTTTGTAGTAGAGTGGCATGTGTAATTGCATTACTTTGAGTCATTGTGAAGCATCCTTCAATGCACATTTCTCGTAGGGTGAAGACAACTCCGGATTTGTTTTGTATGTATTCTTCATACTTGATGTTTGTAAGAGCTGGCATCAATTGCTCAATTATTGACTGGTCGATAGAGCATTGAATTGTTTGTTTATTCTCAGTGATGAGTATTGTTTTGAGTTGGAGTTTGTGCACATAGTTGACATTCTGGTCACACTTGATGCAATGAGTAGATTCCTCTTCCAAAATTCCAAAGCCATCAAATTTGTAATTACACTGTGAGTAGAATGTACTGAATGGACTGGAAAATGGATTTGCCACCTTCAATATCCCCTGAACCTGTTGCAAGTGTTTACCTGTCAATCCATGTTGTGATTCATAATTTAAAATATAAAGAGTTTTGCAATGTGTTTTGCTTACCTCATATGTTTTTTGCATCAATTCATTAAAAATGTCCAAAGTCCTCTTGTCATTTAACTTGCAGATGTATGTGGACAAACCTGTATGGAATGTGTTCTTTTTGTCAAGCCTCTTTACAATGTTTCTAAAAAGCAATGCAGGGGTCTCATTCCGATGGAGTTGTTCTTCTGCTGCTATATAGTGGTGAGCTAGATTTTGATGAATTTCAAGCTGCAAAGAAGAAAGACAGTCAGAGTTGTTAGTCTTGTTAGAAATGTGCCTGTGGGAGTCTTAAGTATCATGATAAGTGTATGAGTAGTCAATAGTTAGAAAACATTTTACCTGTACTTTGTCTTCTTCATTGTGGCCATCCTTTATTTCTAGTATACTTTGAGAGCCCATTTTTTTCACTGCAACCACCAGTGCTCCCAATGTTTCGATTGGGTACTCACTTGTGCTGTTAAGGAGCTGCTTGATTGTTGTACTGGGAATGAAATTGTATTCAGTGCACATGCGGTTGATAGTTTCAACTGTGCTTGTATCTTTGAGAATGAGAATACAGTCGCAGTCACCACGATCATAGTCAGTTCGTGGTGCAATGTCAAAACCTGTAATGAAAATACCCATTCCTGGGATTATTTTGTCTTCATGTTGCTGCACTAGGCTGCCACTGATATTTAGTGTGATTGTCATCTCTTCTTTGATGTCTGTCAAGTTGGCACGTAAAACTTCACGTGTCTTGTTCACTTTGTCAAGATTGACTTTGTAGACTACCAACACATCTCCTTCAAATGTGTGTCTGATCTTTCTTGCATTGAGATCTTCAATTGAAATAGAATTTGTGCTTTTCACTTTTGACTTGCAAGGAGCTTATCAATATTTTTCTTGTTTGTTGGTAGTGTGAATAAGTTAAGGATACATGACAATAGAAAGAGAACACCTTTTTGTTGTTTGATCTTGTTTCGTTTGTGGAACCTTCCCTTGTCTTTTGGTTGCTTCCATTTTCCCCTGCAAAGTAATATTGCGGATGTAAAATTGTCTTAGGAGTTTGTAATGAATGTTTGCATGGAGATATTTTTATGATATTTGATCATTGCCATTGTCAATATGATTGTTTTTCCAATTTGATTACCAAAGTATAGATGTTGTTTAAATAGTCGAATTGATCTTTTTTGTTTTGTTATTCTTACTTATGTTATGTAGATTGTAGTTCAATTTTTCTCCTCTATAAGATGTATTTGCAGGAAAGTAGAAAAGTGGTCTGTCCAGTATGCTTCAGATCTATAAATGCAACATTTGTAATGTTAGACCAAATGTGATCAATAAGTGGCCTATTTAAATGGTGTGAATGGTTGAGTAGGAAATAAAGTTTGTGGGATTGCATATGAGTTGTAAAGGTTGTTTTGTATTTGCTTGTCATTGCCATATCAATGTTAAAATCTCCAAGAATATACATGATACTGTTGGGTTCTGTATTACTAATCAGTTTGTCTATAGCTATTGTTATTTCTAGTAAGGGAGCATTTGGCCTTGCGTAAATATTGCAAATATTAATTACATTTTTGGATAACATTATTGTTGACATCATTGCCTCTACATTTTTTGAAATGTGGTGCTCTGTTCTGCTAACTATTATGTTCTTTCTTGTTAAAGTCATAATGCCATGTATTCCATGTATTGAGGATGCATTAAATTGTTCATAAAGAACATTTGTTTGTGTAGTACTTGTATGAACTTCTTGCAAGCATAAAATGTCAGAGGACATGATTTCATTATCATTGACTAGGTCGCTTGTGTGTGCATGCAAACTTTGAGTATTTAATATGCATAGGACGAAATGTGATGTTGCATGTGGACATGTATTCTGATTGTCAATTTTCCAACGTGCATCTGACTCTAAACGTTCCATTTCTAGATTTATTTTTGGCTTCACTCTAAAATTCTTTGGAGTAAGAGGCTTGATCAAATATAGCATTTCCATTGTTTTCGTACGTGAGAGTGCTATGTATGTTATACCATGTTGTTTTATGCCAGTGGGATCAAAAGCAAGGGCTTCCATCGTCAGTTCTTGTGATCGGTGGATTGTTCGTGCACATGCCAGCTGTATAGGGAATTGTTTTCTTATAGTGATTTTTTTTGTCACTGAATTTTTTTGAATTGGCCTTGTGATGCGAAGAATGGGTACCCAATCTTTTTCAATACACTCCTTGTAGAGTAGACTATATTTTATTTTTTGTTGTTGACCAATATTTTTATCGTTAAATTTGATCCACACAATGTCAAAATCATCATGTATTGTATATGCTTTGAAGATTCCGTCTGAGCCATTTACTATTCCGTCTTGTGTATTGTAGTTACCAGAATAGATTTCTACAAGTACATTTTGTTTCACATGTATTTCAGAAGGAAGCGTTGTTGTGTGGGTATAAAGTCGTATGGCATTGTAGTTTTCCTCACTTTCATCTATTGCTTTCAATACAATAATGTCACCAGGCATGATCATTAGCATTTTATTGTTGTGTGCATCTACATCACACCTCCTATAGTAAAGGAATGGGAGGGCTGGGTCAAGTGGTATTGGCTGTATGCATTGTTGATTGAGGTATTGTATGTCATCTATTGTTTGTAGACCCTTGCGAACTCTATTTAGAATTTGAATAAAGTATTCATCTTTTTGTCGCATTGTGACTTTTAATGAATAGCATTTGACGTTGTCTTTCCAAAAATTATACGGCATTAATTCTTTTCCTATTGGTCTATTATCAAAAACAATGGAGTCAAGTACAGGTTGAGCTTGATAGAGATCACCACAGAAAATGGTGTCTAAGCCTCCAAAGTAGGCAGTAGGTCTATTCATAATATCGCGTAAACGCTTGTCTATATACCGTAAAAATGTCGAGCCTACCAAGGAGATCTCATCAATCAGGAGCACTTGTAGTTGGTTGTAATGCTTTGACATCTTGTCTAATGTATCATTGTTTAGTGGAAGGAATTCTGATTTGTTGAAAGATATATGGAATGCTGAATGTAGTGTAACCCCACCAATATTATATGCTGCTTTACCCGTATATGCTGTGATTAATCCCTTTGGTTTATCAGGATCATTGTCTACAGCTCTATTGTATACACGTAGAAGTGCTTGGTAAATAGATTTTGCTGTAAACATTTTCCCAGTGCCTGCACCACCTGTCAAAAATAGATTGATTGGAGTTGTCATGTTTTTGTTCTTTTTCATCACAATGTCTTTTACAATTATTTGTTGCTCTTCATTCAACATTTGTCTAAGTTTTTAGTACTCTGTGTTTTCAATTATTTGTGGATGCTTCCCTATTTCGAATCCATTGTAGGGTGAGTTTCGTAGTCTATTACATGCGTTTGTCTCTAGATCTTTTTGTATGTCATAGAGCTCGTCCATGCTACATGTTGCGGTTGTAACATTTTCTATATTATTCTCACATTCTTTCAAATTGATTTCATTTGCTTCTTTTTCAATATCGCCCCATGTACTATTGGCACAATAACAAAATTTTACACATTTCTTTGTGATTGTTTCTTCATTGTGGATATATGTAGATTCCCAAGAGTTAAAATTATGTTTTAGTGTACTTTCATGTATTGTGAATGGAATAAAAGGTAATAGTTGTTCTCTACAATGGTTTTCCAAGTCAGTGTGCTTGTTATAGTTGATGAAACATATTATGTTTGCTTTTGGTCTTGGCTTAATTTGATACCCTCTTTTGCTATATTCAGAAACAAATTCTGCCAAACATATGTGGGAGATATTTTGTGGACGAGCCAAATAATAATCTATTAAAGATTTTGCTATCACATTTTCTGACTCGTCTGGCTCATTATTTAATGCTTTAACAGATTTGAGTACAAATATGCGATCATTGTCCGCTCTTGTATCAATGAATATACATTTATGAGAACTTTGATTAAGTGGAAGAGATAAAACTAAATGAGCGGCTTGTTGTGCTGACATTTGTTGTAAGTTCAATAAAGAGTTTCCCAGTTTGCTTATCATTCGAATTGCATCAATATTATCTCTTTGATGGTCATCATGTATTTTTTTAAATGCACGTGTCATTGATTTGTCAACCTTTGCCATGTATGAACTACAATACATGGCTGCGGCATATGCGTTGAGGACAAATTGTGCATCTGTGTTCGCTTTCCACAAACTAGGAATTTGTTTCGCAAAGCTATTGTTCCATATTTTAGATGGTTTCCTCTTAAGGAATAGGGTAGGTTTCTCTATGGTTGACCTTAGTGAGGTAATGTAATCATTCTCTGATAATTGTAATTCATTGAGAAACATGTCAAATGTGAAAGAAGCGTCATAGGTTGCCTTTCGCAAAACTAAGGAAATTTGTGAGGTTTTTTCAATAATCATTTTGGTTTTTTCAACTAATGGTTCAAGTATCATTGTCTTATGCAGTGGAGGTATTGGAAAATTGTATCGACATGTCTTTTTCAAAGATCTTTTACATTGTCTTGTATGGTGATGTCTATGAAGAATAGCCAAAGTAGGTTGTAAGTGGTCAGTGCTACATGTAATGTATTTGTCGACAAAGGTTGTTATATCACTATTGCTTTCTCTACCATAAATCGGTGCATTTTCTATCCAGATTAGGAGATGGTCATGTTCATTTCCCCTATTCTGAAATTCTGTTACGGAAAAATAATCAACAACTTTCCCAAATATTGAATTATCTTGAAATATTAATTTTCTCATAGCATTTACCCTATGTCGATAGTATCGTGCACATGTAACATGACCTTTTTTGACTAGCTCGAATTTGTCATTGTCATTGTGAATAGTTGTTTCATTTTCTTGTAATCGTGTTTGCCGTAAATTGTTCAATTTTTGAAGTGTGTTTGTTAGAGGTTCCCAATTTTGTTCTGCACTTGTGAAAGTGATGAAATATGTAGGTGGTCCAAGCTGTCGTATCATTGCAAAAACATTTTTCTTTAATTGTTGAATATAATCAGGAGAGATTCTGATTCTTTTGAAATCAACATATCCGATGTCTGATTTTAGAATCTTCTCTAAGTTTGGTTTATGTTTCATGTCCCTTGCGAAAAGCTTTCTTCCTTTCAATTGACCTTTCCTTATTCTTACCCACATGGTAGACATAACTTGGTGTATTAGTATCCTTATGGTTTTGAAAAAAAGATTTGTCGTGTGAAGAGCAAAATCTTATTGTGAATGAAGTAGTTCCCATTGTGCTATTTTTTGGTAGTTGAAGTTTTTAACAATATCAGCATCACGTGGCTCTCCGAAGAAGAGCGTTGGAAAATTCATCTCTTCTGCATACTTGTCTTTGAATAGACCAATTGGGTAACAATCTTGGGCAGGTGCAATTTCAATTATTTTGTCTTCCATGTTGCGTATACATCTAGAATCTATATATCCATGTATCAATGTTTCAGTTGGGTTGTCATTCTCTATATCACTATTAGAATCATGATCGCTTGAGCTGCTTTCACTATTGCTTCCATTTTCTTCGTTTAATTGTAATGTATGTATCCATTCATTATTTATTTGAACTTTTTCTATTTTGTAAAGTGTTGCCTTGGTCAATTCATAAAGTGCCTGCATTATAATATTTGGCCTCACCATTCCTTTTTGAAATGCATTTTTATATTCCAAACACCTTTTCAAAGATACGGCAATCGTTGAAGTGTTTGATATTGATTGTGGCAAGGCATTTTGTACAATGTTCATGTTTACAGGAACATTTATTATGGATCCCGTGAGACCTATCTGAGATCTTCTATAACCTAGTTCCCAAATTTGTGCAAATGCAATTCTAAGGGACACAAGTCTTTCTTCTAAATGTGTCAACATTTTCACATGTTTCAATGGTTTATTATTTCGAATGTTTTGTGGTGATGCAAACTTTGGGAGAGATCCCTGTTTCAAGGATGTCTGACATATTTTGCAAATGTTGTCGTAGCAACTTGGATAATTATAATGTATTAAGTTGAGGTATGTAGTTTTCTCCTTTTCTCTAAAATGTTTTATATCTTTCTTGAAGTGCAAAAGTTGACAAACTGTGCAAGGATATTGGGGCGTGTCATTTATTGTCATTTCATATCTTTCTATTGGTGTTAGGTTTTTCTTGTTTTGCATTCTTTTACGACCTGATCTTTGTCTATGGCATGGATGTGCACCATTTTCGCATTGGTTAAAGTTATTAGTGACTAATATGCTTGCATTTTGTTCAACATTGTCATTCATCTTTTGCAATTTTTGTCGCATTAGTTTTTTTGTTTCTCGCAAGCTAGATAGTGCTCCTTTTTTCACTTCCCAATCGAGCTTCTTCTTTGTAATATTTGGTCTCAATTTCTAATTCTCACTTTCTTTTGTTCCAAATTGTGTGAAAATCTCTATTATTCCTTATCATTTGTTTAAGATTATGCAATTTAAGTATTGGTTGATTGAGTTGGTCCTTTTCAACCTTAAATAAAGGTTCAAAATGTCCATTAAGTGGATTTGCATCATGGAAAAGGATACAATATGGTTGTCCATGTAATGTTTGGTTGAAGTCTAAATATTTTTTCCCAGATGTGAATGAGAATATGCAGATTCTAATGTTTAACCACTTGGAAAGCCAGTGAATGTAGAAAATATCTCCCCATAGACCTTGTTCGACATTAGCATTTGTTAGTTTGGCAGATAATCACATTCATCGTAGATAAGTGTCGGGATCTTTTACATTATGGAGTTCTTGTAAGCTTTCAGAATGCAATTCATGGTTGTATGAGTTTATTGCTTCTGGGTCACCATTTTGGAAACATCTCATAAAATAGTCAATTGTTCCATTTCGTAGTTGAATGGATGTGAACTTAAAATTGAGCAACATTTCAAGAGAATCAAATAAGCAGTCACCGACATTGTATTTAAATGTGGCCAGTCTATACAATCCTTGTTTAACCATTATTTTGTCAATGTCACATGTTTGCAAATTGTTTGCAGATATACATTTGTCCACATGCATTATTTTCAAATTTGAAGTTTTCAAACTTCTTTATATTTGTTCTCTTAGAGTAATGAGTTTGGTTTTTTGTATTTTATGTCTTTAAAATGAAATTTTAAATATATATTTGTATATGAATTTGCTAGAAATTTGTTTTGTCTGTGATGGGTTCTTCTGTTGCCTTGGTGGATTTCAACCCAATATCACCCTTGTTTGCATTTCAGAAACGTATCTAGTTGTTAGCTATCAATTTTTGACATCAAATTTTATTTTCAAACTAAAGCCATCTATGTATCCTCACAAGAAGACATATATTTTAATTTTTTCATATAAAAAACAACTTAAACTTTGATACCTGGATTGGTAGATCAATTGTATTAAGTTGCATGTGTTGTGCCAATTTTTAAAGCCATATTTTTTTATTTTGATATGTTTAAACACTGTTGAATTTTTGGACTCTATAGATAATGCATATATATTTCTCATTTGGATGACATGTATTAATAAGCTTTACTAGTCTACTGGAGAAGTTAGCAAATGTTTTATTGAAAAAATCCATTGACACAGTCAAAGAATATAGTTATTTGTTAATTAGCTATTACACATATAAAATTTACTTTTGTACAAATAAAGGGAAAGAGCAATTATTATATCAAAAAATAGACCATTCTTTTCTTCCAAAACTTTTTATTAAGAAAAAAAGTAGAATTTCTAAACTCACAAAATTGTTGGCTTTGAAAAAACCAATTCTTTGCCTACTACATTTAAAATTACAAGTATATGATTTTAGGCTTCAATTAAAATCCACTTGCTACAAGGAAAATATATGGAATGCAATTTACCCTCCCCCCTGGTTCTCATTATAACTGCAAAACCTCAACATGTTTAATTGTACATCAAAGTGGCCGCTCACTAGTAGTCAGAAATTTGAAGCTGGGGTCTATGATAGCATTGAATCTTTCCTCCAATTCAAGTAAGTTGCTCTTCAATTTTCTGAGTTCTAGTAAAAGCTCTATACATATTTCACAATGGTCTTGTCCTTTGATGCCTCCACTTTCACCTTCACTAGCTGAAGAGACATTGTCATTGCATATGTCCCCAAATGGAACATTACTATTGCAATGTCTGAGATGAAACACGTCGTGCATGCCTAGAGTGGGATCCATTGAAGCACTATCTATGGTTGCAATCTCTGACTTGAAATGTGGCGAAGAATGATTTGTAGAAGAAACAACAATGTCTGCATTGTCTACAATTTCATTATGAAGACAAGAAATTAGTACTTAGCTTGAAAAACATGACCCTTTGGACAAGGTAAGTATATAGAGTCATCTATTCATGTTTTCTAACCTTTGAGAAAGTTATCTTCTACAAAATACAAACATTAAGTAATAAATTTGTTTAGAAGGAATACCAGTGTGTTGGTGCAATTGTAGATACTTGGAGGGTACATTTCTTAAAGTGTCCATAGTTGACTCCATCGAATTTGAACCACCAATGTTGCAATTGTATGAAGTAGACAAAACACTTTGAAATATTGGATAAGCAGTACCATAATTGGGCTTGTTAGAACCATCTTTCTTGCAAGTGTTTGTATCTTGCATTGCTAAGTACCTGTGAACTATGTTTTCTAATAAACCTGGGTCTGGAGAAGTATATGATGAGTCATAATTATTTTGAAAGTGATTAGAACAATTTCCTATTACTTTAGCGTTGTCAAATAATAATGGACTTGTGTCGTGAGTGATATTTTGGCCTACATATTCAGCCTGACACGTATGTGACAGAATTGAATCACATTGCATCAGAGGATTTATATCACAAGTAACACTGTCCACCAATGAAGATTTTAATTTGGAAGTAGTAGGAAGGTCAAAGCATGAAACATAACTTGCACTGCTTCTACTTCTTTCATCTGGTTGTACTTTGGAAATGGATACCAATGGTAGAGATGACATTACATTTTCTTCCATAATATTGTATGTTTCCAAATTATGAGAAGAAAAAGATGGTCTTTCTCTAATTCCTTTCATGCACAATGCAGCCTTCTCATATGCAATAGTCGCCTCCTCAGCAGTTTCAAATGTGCCAAGCCAATGGCGACATTTAGTTTTTGGATCCCTTATCTCTGTAGCATATCGACCCCATGGACGTTGCCTAACACCTTTATATTGGTTATGCTTTGATCGTTTCCTTGTTTTATTCATAACCATCAATATATTTTGATAATTGCAGTTGTCCTCACTTAGGTATTTAAAATTTGATGTCTCTGGCAATCTACTCATTCTATGTCCAATTCTGTAGGCCAATTGAAAAATACAAAGAAATAATTTAAAATATACAATGGAAATATACATTAACTATATTTCCCTTTTGAAATATGATAAGCATACTTATTGAGTCCTGAAAGATGCTCCCATAGGAGAATTGTAGAAAATTATAAAACAAATAGTTCTTATGTGCATTGCTCACATTATAGCAGATAAAAAAGAACTTGTTTTATTGCATTATGAATACAAATACATAAAAAAGTACTATGTTGCATGTCAACAACATGATGAAATGGGGTGTGTCTTTCACCATGTAAAGAAGTAGCAAGATGATGCACATTTCTAGTATTAGGACTACTGCACCAAACACCATATTGACATCATAGAAAGACACATCCATTTCCAAGATGCACAACTATTTTGCTTTACCAACTTTGAAATGTGATAGTAATTTGGTGTCTGGGGCTTTTGCAACCTGCATCAGTTGTATTCAAAATGCCTATTATTCATAATAAATGGGATGACAGTTATATTTGTATTCAGGTTGACGAATTGGAAAATGGTAAGAAAGATTAATATTCACATCTATCCCATTAATTTCATAGTCAAAGAAGTTATATGAATCTTCCAACTGCTATACATAAACCATCTTCATGTACTAGTAGTATTCAATAAATATATTATGGTACTTTGTATAATGGTCCATATAATTAAGGGTTCAATATAGTCCACATGTTCCAATGCTGTAGTCTTCATAAAAGTAAAGTTTTTAATATAACAATGGAGTAGTACACAAGGGCATGACAACAATGTTGAATTCAAACCATTAAGATAGATACATTATGTCTTCAACATTGTGGAAAACTGATAAGAAGGTTCCTTACAATCAACATTTTTTGTAGGGAAAACTAGTGCCAGAGCACAAGGTTACTTTGAAGCCATACTAGGATTAGAAGGAGGCGTATAGATTTGCAGATACATTAGTGAATTGTACACTTGTTCAACTCTTATTGCAAATTGATTGCCCAAATGAACACGATGTGAATCTAATGCATGTGTTAGTACAAGTTCACACCTAGTACATAATGCTATTTTGAGAGCACTATACACACATGACAATGCTTCACATTCTTTGAGTGATTCATGACAAAATAATCCCCCAACAAAAGTGTTCCCTCTATCTGCAACATATGTATCAATTATTTCCTTGTACCCGCCCAAGGGTTTGAAGTAGTCTTGTACATATGTATTAGCCAAATGCATCACAATCTCACAATTTCCTAACAAGTCCATTGAGTTTGATAAGAATCAAGACACAATGTCTGAGTAAAAAATCGTTCCACAATCATTTGCCAAAAAATTATCGCCTAGTATAGACTGCAATGATTCTTCAACACATGAACAATGAATCATGAATACATGTCTCAATGTGGTTGAATTGATTGCACCTATGATTGGACAGTCCCATTCAGGCCTTGGAATGTTTATCCGTTCATTCATTTTGACCTTCAAAAATCTGGTGCAGAGTTCACAATGATAATTCAAATGAAGACTTTAAAATAATTGACGAAATGCAAACAAAGATAACATCTGAGTTTTAAATGGGTCTTCTACGCATCTATGCATTTTTCCACACTTTCAAAATGTAATTTTCTGAAACAATGAGTTAAAAACCAAAAAAAAATGTACTTGACAATTTGATATTATATATGACTTTCACTAATACTAAGTGTAATCTCATATTACTATTTAAAGAGCATTTAAAATAGCATTTCACAATTAAAATTTTTCCACGGTTATGTAGTTTTGTATAAAACATGTTCTTTCAGTTCAGATTAATTAATGACTATTACAGAAGAGGCCTTTAACTATTAAATAGTGTAAACATAGATTTGTTATTCAATGTGTACGTGTACTAGGATTAATGGAAAACTACCTTTTTTGGTTTCTTGTATAGTTTATATTATAAATTAAAATGACAGATCATGAAAATGCAATTGAAAAGTATTTCTAGAAGATGGGTTTGTAAGCGTACCTTTAACTTGATATTGAAATATTGTGTTGCCTTTGTTACTGGTTTAAGTCCCAAGTTGTCTTATAGAGACTGTTTCAAGTACCATTAGACGGGTAATCAATTATTTTTTCACCACAACTCTTACTAGAAATATAAGGCCTTCAAATTTAGTACATAGAATGACAAAGAAAAATTAAAGCATTATTACGGCATAGTACAATTTGTATTATTATTGTAGTGAATATATATTTTATAAACATAAAGTTTATTATTATTAAAAGTGTGAAAATATATATAGTTACTATGATAATCTTTTTGCAACAAATTGTAGCAAAAAAAAGCTAACCATGAACAATCGTTCATTAAAAGACATTTTAGACAGATGAAAAAAAGTTGAAATGGTCTGAGTTATCAATTCTGTGGATTTTCTATTTGGCAGTGACATTGATTGACACAACAATTTGGTTTTCAATTGTTTATTAAAACACCTCTTAGGCAGATGAGAAAAATTGGAATTGTTTGAGTTATCATTTCTGTCAATTTTCTAGGTGGCAATGACATTGATGGATGAAGTTTTATGCAAAGATCTTATAGATACTTTATATGAAATCAAATGCAATCCCATGATAAAGAAGTCATGGTTTTAAAATCTTGGTACATAATCTGTAGAGGTTTATTACCATGATTAAAATAGTATCAACAGTAATTGACATTAAAAGGATAAGCAACAAGGACGGTGAATAGGACTGATTAAGTTGATTGATCATTGTTTGGTTGAATCATAATTAATCTTTGAGTATTATATTGGTCTACCAAAGTTTAAATCGAATGATTACAAGTTAATTCATAATCATGGTTAACAAAGGACAATAAATCTCTTCTTATAATGTTTCATGATCAACACTTGGCACCTTTGAAAGAGAGGCATTGGGACAATTTGTTTCTAACTCAAACACGTCACTGCCTTATTAAGAAAAACCCAGGTGATTTTAATTTTATTTATTAAAAGTAAAAATAGGATTTGACGATTGAGAAGGCCATAAGCAGGATCTGATTCCTTGGAAAGCCCTAAACCTTATCCACGTGCCTTGAATGCATCATATACTATGCCACATGTGCTATCTTTTCTTCCATGTGTCTGCATAGTAAATGGTATACTGTACATATGTTTGACAGAGACCAAATCTTTGAGAATTGTACTACTGGTTTATACTTGTATGTTGTCCTACAAATACTAGTTTCTCTTACTATGGATTCAGGCATTTTTTCCACTTTTTCTCTGCATAACTAAATAATTTAGGGAGAATTGGATTTCATACAACATCTATTTCCTACTATCAATTAAAAATTATGGTCTAAGTTACTCTTTATAAAGGTATCCTTTAATTTTGCAAATGTCAATGGTATCAATTTGTGAAAATGTAGTAATGATGTGTAAGTTTAACTATTCGTAATTAATAGTTTTCTTTAACTAAACTGATATTATTTTGTTTATCTTATTTTTTCATGTTTTTCATTCTTCATGACAAGTGCCCACCATTGACCAAAATATTGTTCAATTAGTTCCCAATATGTTTTAGTTGCATCCAAATTGTATAGTTTTGCTCTTTTATACGATTGTATGACAGTTTGGGATCAATGTAATGAAGGTAATGACTTTTTTCAGTAACTGGTTGAAGAGCAGTACAGAGCTTTGTTATGAATCAATAACAAAGTAGTATGATTATATCAAGAGGGAAGGAAATTGGACAGAATTTCTCCGAATCAGTTCAATTTTCTGACGGATTATCTTGTGAAGCTTCCATTTGAAAGGTAAATTTCGGTGAATAAGAACCTAAATGAAGCCTATTTTCAAATTGATTCTTTCAAATTTGACATATCATGTAAATTTTGCTTTTCATCTAACCAGACTTTGAATGAAGAAAAGAGCCCTCTCATTCCATCCCTGTCATTTCTTTCCTAAACATTTATTTATTAAGCGCCCTGATCTGTATAATAATAAAAATATCTTTGATCTTAAAACATGCCTAGATATTTTAGGCGCTGGCTAAAGTCTACACAATACGTATTGAAAATAAATAATTTTTTTAGAAAAATCTTTGTCATTTTATGTTTTTTCATGTTTTTTTAAATGTAGATTATGAAAAATAAATACTCAAATTTTCATTTTGGAAGGTGCTTTCTATTTTAAAGTAGAATAAATATTACTAAATATGCTAATACTGCTTATCCAATATTTCAAGATTAGTATTCTAATTCTATAGGAGTTTAAAGTTGGTTTTCTGTATGAGCTATTCCTGTCAAGTTTATCTCATTTGGGGTTTTTCATATATACTAATTTCCTATTTTAATTTATTTATGGCTTTTTATGCCCTTTCTAAGTTCTTCAGCTTGTAAAAGACGAATGATGGTGTCAATAAGAAATGTCTTATGTTTGTACCAGTCTCAGTGACTGTACTGCAGAGTACTAGAAGTTCTGTTGGTTTTTGGGCACAAGAAACTTGATTTATTTTTAAATTATCAATCATCAGGATTCAGGCCATTTGGGTGGAAGCTTTTGTATTTATCACCATTTTAATGAAATAGTTATACAATCAATGTATTAATTTGGGAGTGTGAAAGAATGAAATTTGGTCAGAATTTGGGCAGATCTTTTGGCACAGTGAAATCTGATCAGAGGCCTTAAATGCAATCTTTATAACCAAGTTAAATTTGGGCAGATCTTTTGGGATAGTTGAATAACCAAGCAGCAATAATAAAAAGAAATAAAATTAAAACAAATAACTAACTCCATTGTTTATAACGTTTTATATAAAAACAAAACCTCAATCAAACAAGGAAAGATAAATATCGAATCAAACTTATAGGTGTAACTAGAAAAAATGAATCAACAAAAGAGACAGGTAAACAAACAGGGAAAACTTTGATCATTAGACTCCTTCACATAAAAATTATTCGATCAAGGTTTTAAGAATTTCTAGCACAGACACTTCAAAAATGAAATAGAGAGGATTGCAAAAATTTAATTTGGGCTTCTTCAAACATTTCAATTTAATTGAATAAAAAATATAAAAATTTAGAAAACAAATTATTACTAACCTGAAAAAAGGGACCTGGTTCGAATGTTGTGAAATTGAACAGAAAGCAAGAAATCTTTTGCTTAAGTGGTTAACACTGCCGATACAACTCAATCGATAGATTAAACACTGAAAAACAAAAATAGGAAGATAAATTATAAGAAGACAGAAAAATAAGAACACAAATTATAAGAACACAGTCCTAAAAAGATGTGCTTACCTCGCTACCACAGATGAAACACACTTCAAAGAGCTCGCCTCTTCTCTTGATTTCTACTTCCTCCGACCACCAATATTCTAACCACCAATATTTAAAGTGATTGGATAGTTCTAGAGAAAGTGATTAGATGGTTCTAGAGAAACAGTCTTCCACGAAATTTATTAAATGCTTTCTCACCTACATACCTAGATCATGATATCCCAAACCTTTGTCGACTATCAGCGTTTGCCAGCTAACTTCAATGCAGAATTCATGGAATGCTTTGTCAGAGTAATGATAATATCCTTTGCCAGCTAACTTCAATGCAAAATTCATGGAATGTTTTGTCAGAGTAATGATAATGGATTTTATCATTTGCAGTGATAAATCTTTTCATCTAGTCAATTCAATTATCTATTGAACTTATGCGCTATTAAAAATATCTTTAAACTTCACTGTTTTTCCGTACCTATGAATACTGTTGGCTGTCCATATGCATGTATTCATTAATTGTTTTAGATTTCAAGATCTATTAATAAAAGTTTTCAACTTTGCACGCATTTGGAGATATCGACTTAGGGATTTGGAGATATCAGACTCAGACTGCAAATGCTATTTCATCCACAGATATACAAAAGTACAATGATGATTTTGCACCGCCTCTAAGTTCATGCCTCATGCCATACGTAACACACAGCCTTAGATTTGACATGCCATATTAATATTTATTATAAGAGTATTAGTTTTCATACTTTAAAATAATTTGAAAGATTTTATATAGCCGCTGCCATGGAAAGATAGTTTATTTTTAATTTTAATATCTTGGGAAGC
This sequence comes from Chamaecyparis obtusa, assembly GCA_027943335.1. Taxonomy (NCBI): domain Eukaryota; kingdom Viridiplantae; phylum Streptophyta; class Pinopsida; order Cupressales; family Cupressaceae; genus Chamaecyparis; species Chamaecyparis obtusa. Next base: position 77,664 of record BSBK01009272.1, read on the forward strand.
TCCACCATGACTGTTCACAGTACCAACCAATAGAAAAAAAGGAATAAATAGTTTTCAAAATTCTAAATTCTATATTGAAATAAAAAACTTGATTTTTCAAAGAAATAGGACATCTAGTGGATATAGTATCCTGCCTGCCGGCAGGAACTAATAATGTGTTAAACCTAAATTCCTCCAACAAACATATGTAGTGATAATCAAAATAGGGGCGCATTATCAATCGATATGGTTCGTGTGAGAGTCGATATGGTTTGTGTGAGAGTAGATGTTTAATTATTACCGCGATATCCATTTCACCCCCTTACTAGTAGAACCAGAAGTGAAGATGAATTATTAAAATTTTCCCATTTTCATTATAAAATTATTATTCTAAAATGAAATACTTACAATAAACGATGCTTATTTTTGTATGGAGGAACCCAAGGCAATTCTCATGGACTCAAGTAACAGTATTAGGGCACATTCCTTCTGTCAATACATCATAATAACGATTGCTAAAAGGGCATCATAGGAGGGAATTTTTGTATTTCAATTCTTTACGGCGGGATTCAATCCAGTGCATTTTCTGGCTCTTGTTTTGCCAGAGTTACATACACATTTTGTAGAGAGAAAGTGGTTCCGTCGTAAGCATTGCTCTGCTCCTTCAGCTACAATGCTTCCAATAAAGGCACCTCCTGCATCTCTACGCTTCCTTGTCTCTCATATCCGCAGACTCAGGATTCTTCCTTTGCGTCCTATTTCCGTCGCTCATAAAGTTTCGCTACTTTCTTTATCATCCAGGTATTTTTAGAGTTATCTTCAACTCACTATGTAATCCAATGCACAAGCACTAAATGGAAGGTCCACGGAAGCTCCATTTTTAACCTTTTTCTGATGCTACTGTAGTTTTTAAGACCGTTACAGTAGCTACATGGAGGTGGTGTTCTTAAATTTTCTTGGGACGCTGTCCCAAGGAGGAAGGTTACCGCTTCTACTCTTATGGGGAAGTTTTTCTCCTGGCCTGGGCTTTTGCTCATGCTTTTATGTTCCAGGTCGTCCCAGGTAGTATGCAAGTTAAACAAACAGGAAAACATCCAATCCGCATCTGAAAATTTGCTGCACCAAAATTTTCAGCGCGAAAATTTCACTCCGAGCCGAAGTAGGGGGAAGGGCGGAAATCCGTAGCAGCGCTCAACGTTTGAGCTTTAGCAAGTAGTATTTTTTATCAGCGGACAGTATTTTTTAAATAGTTTCTGTATGTATTTGTAAAGTTGCACACTGCAACTGATCCGAAGTTTTCCGTGCGGCACCCACTACCCAAAAAAAATCTCAGCCTTACTCCACGTGATCACTGCATTCTCCCGAGCAAGTCTAGGAGCCATTTGCAATGAAATGTGCCATCCGTGTCATGTATTTTCAGCTTGGCTACACAGTTTTGGAACTATTAGCTGAATTATGGTCATGATTCCTTAATTTTTTAATCCGCAAAAGTAAGTACAAAAGTTTTCCAATGATGCCATGTAGCCATTGAACTTATAAGCTTCTATTGCATATCATCATTCCCGCTCTTATTATATATTTCCAGCCAGGGTATACAGTTTTAGAAACATTAGCTGAACCATGATCCACTTTTTAAATTGTTAGTCCACAAAAGTAATGAGGAGAGTGTTGCGGTCATGCTACTTGTAATTCGAACTCATAATATTCTGTTTCATACCATCAATACCCCTGTTCAGCAGCTGCTTGTAATTTTCCTCCAAAAATATTATATAGTCTAGTTTAAATCGGAAGATTCCACATTTTGCGTTTTTGAAGCTGATAACCATTAAACGGATTAGCAGGGACTATTTTTTGAGTGGTAGTACCTTTCCTGAAACCTCTATCTAATTGCAAAGTTGAAACTTGAAATATCTCAAATTTTCAAACCGGATGTTTTGGAGGTTTGAGCCACTAGTCATCTACTAGCATTGTAAGTCTTTTTTAATTCACGGAGAAATGCCCTTTAACATAAGGAATGTCTGTGAGTTAAACCAATTCCTGTACGAAATCTCTGTATAAAAGCTCCTTTATTTAATGGAAATGGTTGGTGGCTGAGAAACTATGCTAAATCTGTTGCATCTTATAGCCTATGATAAAAAATGACATTCTTCTGGTTTCTTGTTGTGTATGTGCATCTTGTATTTTTATATTTTAAATATGTTGCTCTTGCTGTGTTGGACACTGAGTGCCCAATAATATTCATGATAGAAATCTCTACCTGAAAGAAATTTCTTAAGTTAAAATGAAAAACAGATGAATGTGATTTCCTTTATTGTTTAACATCTATTTTTTTGCTGTTAATTTTGTTCCCATGTTGTTATTCAGGAGTATACATGGATTCAGAAAGACTACAAATGTCATTCCTACAAGGTGTTCTACTAGTATACGGGCTTTCATGTCTTCATCTGTGGCCACAGAACCTTCATCAGACCCGAATGCTGCAAAATCATACGATGCTGGACAGATTCAGGTGTGTCTGTTAAACTGCACATATATTTCATTGCTGTCACCTTGAAAGTATATAAATTATTTCCATTTCAATATCATGTGAGTCAGAAGTTAGAATGAAAAGTAGCGATGGAATTGACCAGCTTAGCAGCCAGAATCAGACTCACTTGGACTCTGCAATAAAAAGTGAGACTTGTTGATGTGAGTTTTGTTCCACTTACACAACATGCAGGACTAAACACTCAATGCTTTGAGAAACATAGAGCATTAAATCCTCTCTTGAATAAAGTCATCTCCCATTCTAAGCTTTGCAATGAAGATCATGGAATGACTCCAAGGTTCCTTATACTTGTGGATATCTAACTCAGTTGAAATGATGTGATTTGCTGGTTAATCACTTAGGGGGACTTATGCTATTCATTCAATGGATATCAACTCTCGCACTTCTAAAAATTTAGCTTCACAATGTGCAATGAAAATATAGCTTCTCTCAAACTTCCATTTCAACAACTTAAACTTACTAACTTAGGCTCGACTTCTACTCCTACTCCTAACTAGGAATGCAAGGGAATCATGGATGGCTTGGACTCTACCAAGTGAAATCTTATCAGCGACCTCAACTTCACCTATTGCAAGCTATTAAGGAATTCAAATGTTTTTCATATCAACATCTTCTCCCTAATCCAACTTGGAAGTACAAACTAAGGATCCAATGCCGATTGAACTTAAGTGCAATGACTAGCTTACCACACAAGGCTTCCTCACAATCAGTAAGGAGGCTAGTGGCCTAGTATACTTGAGTCAAACAAACAAACATCCACAATTACTTTCATCCAACTAACTACTTTAATATGGAAATAAATCTACTCCAAGTAAGAGATTGAAGAAACCATAAAATACTCCAAATGTCACATGCATTCACCATGAAAACCAACAATGAAAGAAGGAATAATTTTGGTAGTATTATATCAACAATTTGATCAAGTCTTCCTTGGCTAACCTACTCTACTCTATCTTCTCTCCTACTCTAATCTAATGCTCCTTAGCTCACCTCTGAATCTCTCTAACCATACTTACAAATGAGAAGGCCTTGGCCTTTATAGATGTCTAATTACAACGAAGGGCCAAGATTCATTTGAAATCAAGGGCCAAGATTAAATCCTAGATACCCCTAATTAGGGTTGCCAAATTTACAACCAATTACATGAGGGCACCAAATCGTGGGCTAATAAGAAAATTACCAAGATTTCTCAACCAATGAGAAAATAGGACACTTGGCGCGTTGCGATTGCTTGTGCTTGAAATCTGGAATTTTCTGATTGGAGGAGATAATTAACTGCCACCTCATCATCCTTGTCTTGTAGCTCTGATTGATCTTTGATGAAGGGAAGATATCTCTTGATACTCAACATTTCTAACTTTGATTAACTCTTCCGAAACCATCAACTCCTTGGCAATTTCCTCATGGCATGATTTGGGTGGACATCCTTGAACTTGCCCCCGATCTGATTTGAACTTGATTGTACTTGGAAATGCCTTCAAGTGATTGGACTTGTCCCTCTGATTTTGATCTTGAATCCCAACTTGATCTCAATTTGAATAGCCTTGATGTCTTGACCCTCGGTAACTTGGTGTGAACTTCCTTCTCACTTGTGATCTTTGAACTTGAAGCTTGGATCATTCCCCTTTGGAGTCTCGAACATCTCCTTTAGCCTACAAAACATACCAAAACATGTCTTACTTATCTTTGTTCAAGATGCCATAATACTGCCCTAAGAATCTGAAAGCAGGAAATTTGAAATTGAATCCCTTGGATGGATCTCATGAAGTTAGCTTAAGACCTTTAACCATGATTTCATTTCCAGATTTTGAATGCAATTTCCTAGCATGACTACCCTTGGAAGATCATGAGATTCCAAACAACTCAATTTATTAGCCAAAACAATTATCTTTTGCAGATTATAACAAGATTTCAAAGTCTGATTACTCCCTTAATTTTTTGCACTTTTGAGGATTGAAATTTGAGAAACTCATTGTGCAAGAGGATGAAGCAAACCTCCGATCCTACATTATCATAACATCCACCACTCATGCTTGTTTCTTGGGAAATTCTGATTTTAGTATACCTGTAGCTTTCAAGTGAAATTTCGGGGTTGAAATGGAGGTCCACTTGCTGCTCCTTACAAAAAATATGCCACTTTGCCTTCACCAATGAAGTGCTAGGAAGTAGGGATCAAATCCACTTCCAATTGCCTAACTTGCTTCCTAATTAAGGTCTGCTATAATTGCAATCTGCACTGCTGCTTGAGGAAAATCGCATGTGTTTGATGTGCAAATGAATTCAAAAGCTCCCTCCTTATATATGCCTTGCAATACCATTCCCCTTCCCCTTTGAGGCCGACTTGCTTGTATCATTTAATTCCTTGTTTGCACTGCTGATTGGGATGACTTGTATTGGAATCACAAGGAGAAGATCATGGTGGAATTGTCCCATGGATAGGACAATTCCGCCCCAAGAAAGACATGGAAACATCCTTCCACTAAGGACCGAAACTTATCAAAAATCACCAAAACATCCTCGCCATGCCTCAAACACTTAATTCCAAAACCCTATAGTGGAGCGGAAATCCAAGCTCCAAAGGACAAACCTCTGTCCTATGACTGGTCGGATTCTGACCAGTCATGGGACAACTTCAAAAAAATGCATGGAGCTCAAATTCCTAATTCCAAGTGGCCATCAATTGTTTATCATACCTTAGCTTTCTTTCAATGTTCCATCTTCCATACTCCAAGGTGGCAATGAATGCTTGGGAAGGGAGGAATAGTGGAGATAAGACCCATGGCGGAATTGTCCTATCCATGGGACAATTCCACTTCAAGGAAGACATGAAAAGACCACCAAAAACATACTCTCTTCCCAAAATGACTTCATTCTTTGCTCAAAACACCGTCCACACTCCAAGGAAGCCATCTCACATGGGTAAGAGAGGGTGGAATTTCATGGTCTATGGGACAAATCCCTGTCCTATGACTGGGCGGAATCCGCCCAATCATGGGACACATGTAAAATTTCATTGCTAATAAGGTCACCAGCACTCCAAAGCTCACTCTTTCTAAGGCCTTCAAAATCTTCACTCCATCCTACTCTTTGAATGCCCACACAACTACTCATCAAAACCTTGGCTACCATTGCTTAGGAAGGAGAGAAGTGGGAGCTAGACTCCATGGCGGAATTGTCCTATGGATGGGACAATTCCGCCCACCTTCAAGTCACTAAAACTTGCACTCCAAAGGTGGATTCTTCTAAAACTCTCGCCAAACACTACCATTCCCTTCAAAATCTTCACTCCATCCTACTCTTCGAATGCCTACACAACTACTCATCAAAACCAAGGAGGGGTGGAAAATTGAAGGTCATAGGACAAACCCTGTCCTATAGTAGCTCGGAATCCGCCCAGGCATGGGACAGGGTAGACTTGCACTTCTATACTTAGCCAAATTTTCAGTTCAGGGGCAAGAGAATTTATACAAATATAACATTTAAGTATAAGAAATTAATTTAAATTCTTTTACTTTAAGTTGTATTTGTATAAATACCTTTCAGGATGTTTGAGATAGGTTTTAGCTTCATAGGAGTTAAGGTGCAGATTCTAGATTTTGGGGGGTTTTAAAATATTTCGGAATTCAGCACGCCTTTAGCAAAGCTACCTCCCACAATCTATCTCAGCTTTCTAAGATCAAATTGAAGCTGGAACAAGGATTCTCAAAGGGTTTAAACTTGTTTCATCGCAAATCCTTTGGTCTTAATTTCATATTCCTGAAAGATTTAACACAACTCTTGACCATGCTTTAGACAGACTTGACTTCCCAGCAGGCCAAAATTGCCAAAACCAACTCCTGAACTTCACCTGCTGGACCTAAGGACTTGAAAACTGCCACCAACAAAGACAACCTAAGACCACTACTACTGCTTGCAAAAGAGGGGGGTCCCCAAGGATTGGGGCGATGGTGTGAAAACCTCACAACAAGACTCAGGGAAGAATTTTTAAAATAACCGGTGATTATGTCCTAATGCTATAACATTGCATGAGTCACACAAAAATGAAAACTTAAAAAATACGGAAACATACATAGACAATTACACCTTGAAATCTCTATTTCATTCCTTCATAAAACTTTCAAGGAAACCTCCATAACTTATACAACTCATAGCTGCATGAAAAACTACTTGAACTATGCTGTCAAATACAATGTTTCAGTCTTTTGAAAAACTTTTATTACTTTGCAAGGCAATCTGTATTTTAAACTTCTATCTTGCTCCTATCTTTATACTAATTGAGCTAAAAATCTAATTTGCCAAAAAATAGTTTTATTTACAAAAAGCATCGTTATCACCCATAAGGACAAGATGGAAGACAAGTCCAAACTATTAGTGAGTATCTACACTTTATTAGACCTATTTAGCTAAATAAATGACTTTCATTTTAATATCAAAAAGTGAAATGCAAAAAAGACTAACTCAAACCACTTGAACTTTTCCCTGCATATTCACATTGAACTTGTGATGTCCCCTTCCTAGTTTGCCCTAGAATTATAGTTGCAACAAATTAGGGTTAGGGCTACATCTTACCAATTAGATATTCCTTGCATATTGTGATCCTAGAATTGAACCTTGCAATCATAACACAAACAATATATATAAATAAATATCTCTATACATATCTATTCAATGATTAGGGTTAGACAATACATCATAATCATATACTATTAATCACATTATGCAAACATATTAAAGATTGGAGGAAGAAACATGATAGATCTGCCTGAAGCCATTTCTACGCTAAGCCCAATAGTGGATATATACTAGAGCCCTCCTTTGTGCTTGCTTAGTGGTTTGCTTGTACCCACTTTCCCTATCAATGTCTCATCCTCCCAAAGACACATGCCCCCTTGCAGAATTGGGTGGAGGCTGTAAGGGGGCTTCTTGGTCCTATGTAAGTGCCCTCTTGGCCTTCTTACATGATGCAAGTGTTCTCTTGGCCTCCTTACATGATCCCCTATAGTTTGAATAACTAAGAGGGGGGTTAATCAGTTATCCACAGTCCCAAATCAAAATGTATAATCCAAAACAATTAACTTAAACTTCTGCAGCTCGGTAACTTAAAATACTATACTGTCTGTGCTTTTACCGATTACCAGTCAATAACAAATAATGATTACCGACCAAATCCAACATGTAATATGTAAAGTATGATAACAAACAATCACCACAATGAACACATAACACAAAGGATTTAACGTGAAAACCCTGTGAAGGGAAAAATCACTTGGGACCGGCAACCCAAAAATGTTCACTCTTCTGAAGTGAGGTCGGTGAAGACCCAACCCTGTTAAAGGTTACAAACACACTGTTAGGTGTGACCTTGTTAGAGGATTTAAGACCAACCGTTATCGTCCAACCAACATTCACTATGGGGTTGACAGGATAACAATGTTCATTCTATGAATGATACATAAAAGACTTTCAAGTCTACTCTGTTAAGAGATTTATTTGTTTACAATGGTTAAAATGTAACAGCAGTTGATCTGATTACAATACAACTTCAACTGCAGATTATCAGATCTATTTTAAGCCCATACAAATCCTCTGATCAGTATATCAATTCTGTATCACAATAATCAATGACTTATTGTTGTTCGGTAATAGCTTTCTGACGCTTGGTAAACTCTACAGTTCGGTTCTCCTTAACCAGTTTGATCAGGCATACATGAAGCTTGTTCATGCGATAGTTCTGCAGTCTCCTTCTTCTAGCATAAGTTTCATAACGAAACCTTAGTCTCTTAAATAGACAAGTAAACCGTTTCCTTCTCCTCCATAAGATTTTGCCGCTTATTCTCCTTCGTCCATTTTGCCGCTTAAACCTTCTTCGGCAGTTATGCCAGTAACACGTTTTGATTTCATCCTTTAGATCTTCCTTGAATTATGCTAGCCGTTGATCTTCATAACAAACATTATCTCCATCACTGATTTCGATGTACTTTACAGCTCATCAATCCTTATCGGCTAAACTAATCATTTAGTTCTTTTTCTCCTGCTCAGTTAACAAAGAAATGTGTCGGTGAACACAAGCTCGGTTTATATTGTGCTCGGTATACACTACACTGCTTGGTGTATACTGTGATGCTTCATCAACTGACCACACTACTTTGTGTCTTTCAGTTCTTTTCCTCATCATAGATGAATGAAACATAATCAAGTCAATAACATAAGGTCATAGACTCATCAGCAAGTTACACAATGTATTCCTTATCCTTATCTGTCATATACCTCTTTCTCATGTAGATATTTTTGTTTTTCATCTCTTTTACTCCTTTTCTACAGATGTTTAGTTATAGTAACCTACAAAATAAGTGCTGTCAAATTAGTTGACATCAATGACAACATATTACTGATTTAATCATATGTCATATCTAATCAACAGCTCGGTGATCTCTAATCACAGATTCTTCAATTAGGTTCTAAATTAGTTGTAGTTCATCACTCTTACATCTCAAACCCTTCCTACGAGGTGGGTTGTAGACAGTTGAGAACATCATATATTCTAGTATGAACGTTCATCTCAACATTATCTATTATTCATAAACGCATGTATATGGATATTTAACAATTACTTGTAAATAGGATGGTTGCTGTAAATGGCATATCTGATATAATATCAGTCTGCCGATATAATATTGGGTGGAGGCTGTAAGGGGGCTTCTCGGTCCTATGTAAGTACCCTCTTGGCCTTCTTACATGCTGCACATTCTTGGCCTCAGGCTACAGAAAGTGTTCTCCCACAGCCACAGATTTTAAACTTTTGTGAAAATATCTGAGTGTGTGAGGGTGGAAATTTATTTTTATTCAGCAAATAAGCCTTCTATATGCAGCTGTGGAAGCAAAGCTGAGTGCTGTTTTTGCACTTTCTAGGCGGCAAAGGCTACAAAACACGGTGCAAGCACATTGGTGACTCTGATAGTAGTCTGGAGTCTTTCAAAAACTAAGAATCCCTGTAATGTCCTGGCAAAAGAGTCAACACAACATTGTTTTTTTAGAATCAGACTATTTCATTCTGACTCAGAAAGAGTAGTTTCTAGTATCTATACCTCCAATTATTCTGAATCCTACAAGGTCTAATATTTGAGGGTAATGATATTCAGTTCATGGCATTTTAGGATTTTCATTGGAATGGCTGTATCTTGGAGATTGGCTGTCTTGTTGGCAAGTGATCTCTTTCTTATGTAGTGCAGTGTCTAGATTCATTAGCTTTTTAAGTGTTTCTGCAGATTAGTGCTTGTTTCTTAGTATTCAGATTCTTTATTCTATTTCCTCCATGCTGCAAGAGATCTTTAGCTGCTTATTCATTTTTAAGTAGCAATCATTTTTCCTTTTCCCAGGGGAATTGAGTACTGTGATTCTTCTTTTTGCATGTTACTGGATGAAATCACCCAGTTTGCACTTGCGAATTTGTGAATGGAAGGAGTTATTTGGATTGGAGGGGGACTGGTTTCCAGAGGAGCCATGGCTTCCTTTACCATGCTAGATCTAGAAGCCAATCGGCAGCTGGCTGTTCGGGCTGGAAATTCACAGGTTTGTATGTCTGGTTGTTGAGGGTTTCAGGAAACTTTCATGGGGGTAATCTGTTTGGGATCTTTCTGTGAGTGGTGACACAGATTGCAGATTGTCCACTGACTGGATTCGAGGAAAGGCTCAAGAAAGTAGAAATAATATTTACAGTTTAAAGATAGAAGTGCTATGAGTATAATAGCATTCCTACTAACAAACAAGTCCTTCAAAGACCAAGATACAAAAAATACTCTTAATATACTTCAAAAAGTGGAATGGAGGACACAAGTCCAGCCTGGAATATTATGGTTCGTGTTATTCATTGTAAAGTTGCTGTTCTGGGAAGATTAATATGCGCCGTTCAATTTGCAGTTCACATTTATATATTATTATAGAATAAGTGTGGAGGATTTTAAATTTGCAGTTCAAATTTTGGCTTTGCAGTTATTATTTATATAGATAGTGTGAAATGAAATTTTCTCTAGAAACAAAAATTTCTTACTGTTGTTCACAGATTTGGCTTTCAGGAGAAAGGGTGTTTTTATGGACACTGGCATTTAAATGAAACAACCAACCCTAGGCCAAACTTCTCTTCAGAACAACATTAACAAATTCAAAATTTTAATGGAAGGTAAAGTTTAAATTTAACTTTAAACTTTTAAGTGATGTCTGTGTGCATCCAAAAAAGATGTTTTCAGAAAATGATTCCTCTAGAGCAACTAGGAAGTGATCGTTTGCTCCTGGCAGTGTTTCTTGGTACTTGGAAATGTCCCCATTCACTATTCTTTTTTCTGAATGACAGTTTGTCCTTTCAGGCACATCAAATCCTTGGTAAAATGTGGTTAATTGTAACTTTAGAAAGTACCTTAACGGGGTGGTATATATTTTCTGTGCTAGTGAATGTCAACTTTTTAAAAGTTTTCTTGCCCTCTCCACTACTATACCCAAAGCCCTTGGATTATGTACACTTAATAATGGATATTATAGAATTAGTTTAAATAAACTACAATCAAAAGACTTGGACTTGGGCAAGATTGACACAAGAACTGGTTTGGCATTTTCAAATGATGAAAAGCTCTACAAAATCACAAAGACCTAATGTTCTCGGTCGGCACAAATTGGTTTCAGTTGATAACAAGTGCTTTTTAGAGCATCCTAATGACATTGCTATTTTCTTATAGTTAGTACTTATTTCTAATGGCATCAGTCATGCCACTGTTCTCAATACTCATCACAGTACTATATACTTATGTTCTATATTATAAATTATTAGTTATCTTTTTGATAAATGCTAGCCTATCATTCTACTTGACCATTCTAATTTCATTCCTATTTGTCAGCTACTTTTCTTGTGAATGTACATAGAATAATTGCAGTGGAGGGTAATTACAGGCCTCAAGCCTGTGAAATTCAGTTATGATAGCAATGGTATACTCAAATGATTTTTGTTACCATTTTTTTTATTTTCATATAATTTGTACTGTTTATTTGAAAAAGCATGCATATGTGCAAAAGGAATTGTAATTTTCTAGTGCTTGATGCTTAGAGTATAGGTCTCCCTTATCTCCATAAGCTTGTTGAAGGTTTGCATTCCAAACACATGTTTTTCCCAAAAAAGTAGAAGGAATGTCTGGATGAGGTAAGTTCTTTCTTGGAAGTTTTGATGCACAGTCAATTGCTTCAGAAAACAACCTTGAAAAGAATTTATTGTTGGGTTGAGAGATTTGAGATTGATAATATAGTGGTTCCCACATGGTTACAAACTATTTCCTGTTTGAAGATGGTGTGGTTAATATAGTTTCTCTGGATAACTTCAGCAGACTTACAACACAATGGTTAGTTTCCATATGCTTTCTAAGGTAAAATGACTTCATAAATACTGTCTCAAGTTACCAATACTTGGCCATTCTTGACATTTTATATGCTAGATTTGAGACTGGTTTATATTTTCTATAGCGTGAACTTATTTTTGATTTAGATGAAACCATATGGAATATGTATGACTGTTTTTCTTTAAATTGTAGGTTTTGGAAGGGTTAGATCCTGTACGAAAGCGACCAGGGATGTACATTGGAAGCACAGGACCTCGTGGTCTACATCATTTGGTTTTTACCTGAATACATTAATTAAATTTTTTACCTTTCTGAATATAAAGCATCCATTTTAAAATACTTCTTGATCTTACTCTGTTTCATTCATGTATTTTGTGCATGAAATAAGGTTTTTGAAGTTTTGGACAATTCCATTGATGAGGCTCAGGCTGGGTTTGCTACAACCGTAGATGTTATTCTCTTCCCTGATGACTCTGTTAGCATCAGAGATAATGGCCGCGGGGTATGGATTTATAATTTTAGTGTTTGATTATTCATTTCTTTCCTTATAGCCAACTTCGCAATTCCATATGAATAGTTTTTGGAGGATTGAATATTGGAAATGGTTGTCCTATTTATGTGTACATGCTAAACCATAACACTTCTAAACATTTTCCAATAATTTCAAATTAAAGAAAACTTTCATCTACCTATCAGTTTAACAGAAAAGTAACTGTTTCTCTTTCACATGAACATGAAACTTGTCCACAACTGAATTAAATACCTTCAAATGAATGGGAATAAAACAATAACAAGAATTGCCTTCACATGAACAAGATTATGAATAACAATTTACAACTTCAAATGAAACAGAATGTAACTGAATAACAAAAATAACTACTTCCATTCTAGTGACAACATGAACCTGAGTGAGATTAGAGTAACTGTGCTTTGATCCATTCTGGTAGATTTAGTTTTTTAATGTCTTCTTGACAGAGGGAGAGCATCATTAGAGGCTTTACCTCCAATCCATTGACCATTGGTCTCCTGCACAACTTCCTTTCAAAAATGGCATGACCCTACACAAGAGGTGCAGAAACTGGGCTTGGTCTAATTGCCATGAGAGTCTCTGGTGTTTAGAATCTACATCAATCTTAGTTGGTCACACCCTCTAGACTCCACACCTAAGAGTATATTGCCTTCCTGACTACAAGTGCTACTCCTAGTTCACGTGACTGACAATTGCATGCTAATTGTAGCACCATCTTGGCCAAGGTTTGTAAAATGCAAGCACTGAACTTCGTGCTGTCAGATTAACCACCCTTACTCATGTAATTGAGTCTATTTGATTCATTTTGGTCTCCACGACTCATCACAGACTTGCTGTCCATTTTAGGCAATAATGGTCTAATGACCTTAAGGAATGGTGACCTTACTGGCAACTGTTAACATATATGGTTCTTAACAGTCAAGTGACAAACTAAGGGGAGCCTCTTCCCAACAGACCTCAGCAACTATAACTCATTTTAAAATATGATTGTTTATAATTCATTTGTTCTGTTTCACCCCCCTGCTATTATATTCAATTTCTTGTTTTTATAACCTTTTTGATCAGGATTTGATCCATTAATTCAAAGTAAGTTGATACAACATTTTTAATAATGACATACTGTCCTACGTGTACACTGATCTGCTTTGCCCAACCAAAGGATCATTCATGATTTATGACATTTATAGTATTATTGAACTCCTTGTCACCTTGGTGGCAAGGAGTTACCTTCCGCCACCTCCATGAGGATAATACGATATAAGCTGATACATGGGAAGAATTAAAAATCGAGATTTATATTTGTTGAAATGATATGCATTTTACACCCTTCCTTATACATATATTCGTATGTGCAATTATGCTTATTAAAGCTTTGTGCCAATTTTCATATCCCTATGTATACAGATATATAACTCATTATATATGCATACATATATTTGCTCATTATTTCACGACTATATGTATGTGTGTACGTGTATAGTTTCCTATTTGCGTGCACGCGCACACACACACACAAAGAGAGAGAGAGAGAGAGAGAGAGAGAGAGAGATTCTTTTCATTTATAACATAAGAATGAAATTCTTATTGTTGAAGATTAATTCATCTTAATTTATAATGAACAAGGAAAGGACTTCCTAATCCCCACCTTGACAACAAATGGCCAACGACCAAACCTAACCCTATCACTAGGTGACCAGATGACTAATGACCAAACCTAATCCTATCACTAGGTGACCAGATGACCAAGATTTCTTGTCTATAGGTTTCGACTTGGATGACAATTTTGACCTTTCCCACGCGTCTGCATTCTCTCTGCTTGATGATACTCTCCCTTCCTCGAGGGTGACCATTCTCTTGCATCCTTTGACACATGAGGTAGTTGGCCCTGTCTATGCAGGGGCCAAAATGCACCTGATTAGACTATTTATTTGCATTTATTAATTAAATTAAAAATTACAGTACAATGCTTTTGTGAATTTTAATTTATTTAAAAATACAAACAAATTGTCTAATTAGGTGCATTTTGGCCCCTCCATAGCCAAAACCAAAGTAGTTAGCCATAACTTTCATTCCATTTTGGTAATATATTAAACATTTCTTGCTAGCATAAATCATCTAGGTTTACCATATTTATCCATGTTCATCAGTACACATCATTATCCATCAATATATCACATTATTCATTTAAATGCATATCAGTATTCAGTAATATTCAAAATAAACATATTTGAATATTAACATCATACTTGCACTAAAACAGTTAAAACAATTATCTAAAAAGTCCACAAGGAAGGGATGTAACATTATGTTGCTAGATAATGCCATTGATGCTCAATCAAATTTCTCTAATTGGTAAACCTTTGTAGCTTAGTGCTTTTTATATTGATGTAGAAGCTGAGGATTGGAAGTCACTAAATATCTACTTTACACTGTGTATTGGAAATGTTGTAAATGGGTTTATCAAAAACTGGGGACAACTTTAGTTTTTCTTTGAGCAGAAACTTGGATGAACATCAAGAGTAACCAATAGGGATAGACATATACTAAATGATGTGATCAATAGAACTACCATAAATATTTTGGCCTAAGCGTACATATTTATTCAAATTTTGCACATACTGACTGCTTAACGAAAATAGTTAAATTGGATAATGGAACTTTGAATTTAAAATTATTCTATACAAGTATGACGAGTGTATTATCTTAAGTACAATTGAACTACTGAAGTACAATTACAATGCGGAGTAATGGGAATGTATGTTTGTTATGCCATTACAAAAAAGGAAAGTGATAGAGGCAAAGGCAAGGTGTTCAACTCTTTGCCTTGTGATTGCTTCTAACATTGTGCTTCTTTCAATTACATTTAAAGCATCATCTGCATCAATAGCAGCATTATCCATGAAAATTCATAGTTAACCATGACCCAGGGCTGGGGCTGTGCCGGTTAAATCTGGCAGCTGGCCATTCTTTCAGTAACCCATTTGTTCATCAGAAAATCCCTCGGGTTAATCAATAACTTACAGGCTTTTCCCAGATTTTTGAAAAAATCTGCTCCCTTTGCCTTTTAACTCTGAGTTTTTCATTTACATGGGTTTTTCAATTTTAAGCCTGGCTTTTTAAAGTTGGTTGAGACTTTGAGAATAATTGGCAAGATTCAACAAACTCTTTCATTATGTCTTATGTTTCCTTCTCTCAACAGACTATTTGGCTTAAAATAACAATACAGTTTTTTAGTTTTTATTTTATCTTGTTTTGAATTTTTTAGTTTGCCAGGTTCTTTCCATGTTTGTCCTCTTTTAAAGTCAAGTGATTGAATTTCATTACACTTTTAGTTTGCAATATTTGGAATTTTACTATGATCCACATCGATCATTTGTAGATCCATTTGCATCATCTTCTATTAGCAGCTCAGCAAAATTTAACAGTTTGTTTCACTCTCTTTAAGCCTCGTCAGTATCATTAATAATTTTCCTGGAGTATGCACAGCAAATATCAGTGGACTGAAATTCTTTCTAAATAGCTTGGTCACGGTGTCTTCAGCTGCAAAAGTTACAAGCTTCTATGTATATGTATCACAATCAAGTTTCTTGTTCTCCTTGAAGCTTCCAATTTTTTTTTTCAGTTAATGAATAAAGGGATATCCTCAATACCTGTTGAAAGCAGGGGGACCACAGGACTGTATTGCTAGGGCTGGTTTCTGTATACTTGCCTTCAGGCCTATATCCACTATTTTCACAATTTGAATACCTTGATATATGTTCAGATGTTACTTAAAATGGCAGTGTAAGGATTCTGGCAGAGACACCAATTAATCATGTTAAATTGTGATTGATTATTTTATAATTTCATAGGGAAAAGGTACTGTTAAAGCAGTGGTAAAATGCTAAATGTAAGCATCATGTAACTTTAGTTACATAGATGAAGCGATATCATTGTTGACCTATTGAAATTTTTTGCATAGACAGTGTTATCTTTATGAATTTCTTATGATTCCTTGTTCATGTTAAATCTCTCATTCTTAAATGTATGATTATGTATAGTAATCAGCACAATGTAAATTGGAGTAGTCATGTCCGTCTTTCAGATTCAAAGTGAAATAGCTATGCGAGTTATAATATTTCCCATCTTGATTTTTGGTTGTGCCTGAGATTTAAATTGTAATTTCACATTTAATCTTATATATTTGGTGAATGTTAGCACACAATATACTTATTGGGTCACTCATTAGTGATAACAGTATCCTTTCACTTCTCAACATTCATAGCTTCACAAAGAAATTGTCATATTGGTCTCGGCACAGACAATATTTACTTATGAAATCAATGTCATGATATTTGGTGCAGATTCCTACCGATTTACATCCCATCACACAGAAATCTGCTTTGGAGACAGTCTTAACGGTATGTATTGTCAAGAAATGTACGAGTGCCTTTGTTAGCGAGTAAATAAGCTTACTAATAGTTGTGTATTACTGTTGGTTCAGTTCTGATTTTTAAAGTTTTTTGACTGTTTTAAAACATTTGCAGTTATCTCTTGCGTTCATTTGGAGACAATGGCCCACATTGTTCTGCCCCTTCCTCTCATATTACTTATTAAAATATGCATTTACAATATAAATCTTGATGGAGGACATATTCACATCATGGAGCCCTTGGTTTTAACATTTCCTTATCACCATTATCTTAATCTGCAATAATAATTAAGTTATTAACTAATCATTTGATTAATGTTGTATCATGAGATTATATATGAATTGTCAGGGGTATTCACAATGATTATAATGACATGGTTTGAGTCTATCTTGGCTTGTAACCATTTTCTTAACTCCCTTGCTAACTTGACTACAGCATTTTCATATTATAATATTCAAAACACAATGGTATTTGTTTTACTGGCAAGCAACCTTTACAATCCATATTGTGCATCATAGTAGATAAGCATGCACAAATTCATTTATATGATAGTTTATCTTTGGAGACAAACATCATTTGAACCATCGGCAACAAGTGTTAATGTACATTAGTTTGTAACTTTTTACGCACATACCAGGCAAATCTTTTGATAAAATTCACGTCTCATCCATACTACTGTTGTCAGTACTTCACCTTATAGATTTATGTTGTTGTGGTCTGTGGTAGTTATTGAGGTCCGCATACATGACTGTAGGTAATTAGTCCTAGAAAGTGCTATAATTTAGTTGATCAAGCTGGTCCTATTTACTTCATAGTTTGTGTTACTAAAAAAATGCTTTGGAACATTTTTCCATGCACAAAAGGAAGCTTTACATAGTACAAAAGTAGAACAAAGAGAAGGAAAAAGTGTTGGAGGGCTCTGGGATGATCTAATCATTTTGGGGCCCAGACTACATGAAGAAATGACAGCATTGATGGGTTTGGTTCAAGACAAACCCATATGATGGGTTAGCCCTACACAAACTTCTACAACATGGTACAATATTGCCAAGATGGGTTCATCCACAGTCCAGCTTGCTCCAAATGAGACAAAATAGAAGATTCATGTGACCAAAGGGTAGTTGACATGATTTCTTTTTTGCTTCATCATGTAAGAGGCATTTAGAATTTTTCATATGGCTGATTTGCTTATCCTATAGCATAAACATTATTACAAAAAATAAAACACAAAATGATTACCAAGATATTTGATTTTAAACAAGGAGCGAAAGTCTTCTTAAATAAGATAACAAAACACTTCATCCAAATAGGATAAGAACGATAACTAATGGGATAAGACTTGCAACTAATAAAATGTCAGAATAAAAAATATTCCTAAACTCTATCTGTCATAACTTAATGCAGAAAATTGACTTCTATCTTCTGCAAACGAGCAGTTACCAAATAAAATCTGTTTTTCAAATGAATCAACAAACTCAAAATTTTAACCCAGTCAAGGGTTTAGATGGCTGAGTATCTTATTTAGAATGATAATAGACATATATTTCAATTGAAAATTCAATCTGATTTGTTACATTGAGTTACCAGATTGGAATACAGACTTGAAACTTGATCAAGCCTTGCCATAACTTCTTGTTGCACCTCTTTCTGTATGGAAAAGGTTCTGATCAGTCCTAGGTTGCCTTTAAACTTGGTTTGCTAGGGTAAGATTGATCCTAGATCTAACCCAGTTTCTGCTGTTGGCCGCATAGAAACAAGACTCCGACTCAGCGTGGACTCCTCAAGGGTCACTTGACATGGGACTCGGGACTCGGCAAAAACACTTGGCAAGACTCGGCAAAGTGGAAAACTCAAGAAATGTAGAGATTTTTAAGGATTTAAAACTTGTTTCATGCACCCTTTATTAAATAAATCTAAAAAATACTATAACATCATCAAATAGAAGCTAATTTGAGCACATCCACAAGTTTACATCAATCACATAAGTATAAACTCAAATTGTAGCTTTAGGAAATAGCATATTTAGGTATATAAATATTCTCAAATGTATACAAAACTCATAAATATGAAATTCATGACATCAAATGTTCCAAACAAATATCAAAACAAAAACTACAAGTATATGGCTCAACTGCTTAGAGGAGTAGGAATCCTTCCTACGAAGGCATCTAACATAGGTCTTGGATGATATAGCGGCCATCATTTTTTTTAACTACAAATATGCAAAGATGTGCAACAAGGGATATGTATTATGTAGATTTTTATGATCATGATTCCATCATTGACCTTTTACTTGCTTAGACTTATAGTTTGATGGGGGTTTGGGGGAAACACCAAAACGAAGTTGAGGGTAGCACCCCTTGCAGGGTTTTGAAGGTGACAAAGAGAAGTAGAGAGATAGGTCTAGATCTTGGGGGAGAGAGGAGAGAGTGAGATAAAGAGAGGTAGAGAGAGAGGATAGAGGAAGAGTGATAGGTCTAGAGTTCAAGGCAGAAAATTCAGATAGAGAGAGCGAGAGTATGCGGATAGGAGACTGCTGATTGTTGAAATTTGACTAACTCTAAAAAGTTATAAGACCTTCTAAGACCTAGAATTTGCATTATAATTCCTAGAGATCTTAAACCACTCTCAAACATCTTGACAATATATACATGAGATATAACTTAAAAGTATAAATTTGGCGATACTGATTTTTTTTTCTTCCTATATAATTCTCAAAATTTTAATGTTTTTTGGGTTTATAACTCCAGAATATATAGAAATGTAATATTAACTCCCCATCTTTCTCTTCAAGTCAATCTCATTCTCTTCAGAGAATACATATATAACATTTAAAAATAAGAAAGGAAAAACACATATTGATATGTGACTTATACTTAAATGTTATATTTCATGTATATATTCTCTGAAGAGAATGAGACTGACTTGAAGACAAAGATGGGGAGTTAAATGGTTACATTTCATGTATATTCTGGAATCATAAACGCAAAAAACATTGAAATTTTGAGACTAAAATAGAAAAAAAAATCGGTTTGGCCGAGTTTGAGTATCTAGGCTCGCTCAAACTCGGCAAGCTTGGTGAGTCTTGCCTAATCTTGGCCGAGTCTGAGTCTGAGTCCGAATCCGGGCCCCCCAGACTCGCTGAGGGTCACCCAGCTTGGGACTTGCAGAGTCTTGGCGAGTCTCGGTAAAGTCTTCCAAAAACACTGCATAGCTGCAGATCAGAGGCTCCAGATGCAGATCTAATTCTTGGTGAAAGCCTTGTGGATCAGCTTGAGAGTTGGATGAAGCCCGTTGACTGTCTTAGTTCAGATTAGGGCTGACATGTCCAGGTCTTCCTCAATTATTAGATCTGCAGGATCTGAAAATTTGTGGTAGGAACCTCCAAAACACTTCTGCTATTGTCACGCCCTTCTGTGGTCGATTCAACCCAGCACTAAGGATTAGATCTGATTCAAACTGGGCTCTGAAGTTACCCTTCACCCTGAAACAGGATTGGCTGCTGAGTGGAAAGAGGAAAATTGTGACCTATGTGGCTTCTTCTGAGTGTTCTAGGAGCAGGAAATAATGATTACGATTGACTATAGATCACTTACATCTGCCTGGAATGTCGTCCTGTAGGTGTTAGTAATTGAAATTTTTCTCAAAACCCTTTTGCTATGGTGGCGCCCAGCAGACCTGATAGCGACTTGATCAGATTCAAGGTTGATATCTCGGGATTGACCAACTCAATGCACAATTAATGAGCAGGGTTTTTGTCTGTTAACTGAATATGGAGCTTTTGTCCCAGTTCCAACTTAAACAGCAGTCAGAAGTAACAACTTGAATTCTTTCATTAAAAACCGATACCTTCTTTTGAATGCAGAAGCCTTTATTTATACTATATCATGCCCACACAAAGATCAGGTTGGCCAAGAAAGGAAATTGGTGCCCAAAAATTTCAAAATGGAGTCAGCCACAAGAAAAAACTATTATTATTCACTAAAATTATTTTTATTATTGAATTAACTAATATTATTATAATTTATAATAGTGTTTAAAACACTAATCTTATTATAATTAATGAGTTCGTGGTGCTGGAGTGTAGGGGACATAACAGTCCTTGCACCCAAAATGTTGCTTGTCTCAAGCAATGTCAGATTCAGATGGTCCATGGAGGTAGAAGATGGCTGTATTTATATAGCAGCAACGAAGCATGATGATTAAGCAAGTAATCCTGAGCGAAGTCAAGCTGGTAGAGCATTGTAGAAATATTGGAGAAAGCTCACAATGACATTTGAGCATTGTAGAAGTGGAATATAAGGTTTAGAATGCATTTGAAGGCTCAAATTGAGCAATTGTCTTGTAAAAATTTCAAGGTGATGGTGGAGATTACAGGTGTGTAGCTCTATTCTAGAGTGTTTCTTCATTGGTCTTCTCCTATTGATAAGCTTGGATAACTTTTGATCATTTGCAACTATAGGTTCAATATTGATTGAGCATGCATTTACAAAACTCTTTGCCATGGTGTTGAACATGCAATTGTTTGCGTACTTGGAAAGGAATAATAGCAGACCTAGGGGTGGGCTAGCTTCAGGTGGGCTAACTGATTATTAAGCATGATTTTATAGTTTGGGTTATTGTGTAGGCTTGTCACAGGTGGTCTTCTAAAGTTTTTTGTTGTTTTGTTGACTTAAGAATTACATTACCAAAAATGTGAAATGGAAACCACACTGCAATGACAATTGGACTAGAAATGTAATTTTTAGAGGTTGCATATAAGAAATGGATTTTTTGTACATCTTCATTCTCAGAACTTTCTAACAAAAATAGGTTGTGTGTAAGGTGAGATTATAAGCAATAATTATTTAAAAAAAAACTTTCTGAACTATTTTAGAAAAAAAAACTATAAACCAATTTGTATGTTTTAATTGGTATCAAGTGAACAAAAATTTAGAAAAAAACAACTGGTGCACTTGATTTGTTATCAACTGGTGTAAACCCTTGCTCCCAAGGCACCGTATTATAAGTTTCTTGCCTGACAAAGGCATTGCACACTGATGTGGCATTTTTATTAATCCAATACCCCAGTTAACTCCTTGTTCTAAAGCAATACTTTGTCTTCTCTGTTTTTCTTGCTTCCCAGGATATAGTGATTCAGAAACTTGCAAACATATGTGAATTTGTTTTTTTACAGAGCTTAAATATATTTTAAAATGTTTTTTTAAAAAATGAATGGTGAGTGATGTTCTGCTATCCTCTGATTGGGGAGATGTCTGCATGCTCCGCAACCAGCCTCGGGTGTACCCACAGAGAGTAATGTTCTCAAAGGTACCCTCCCTGCATGCAGGACCGTATCAGGGATGATCCCCTTTGTAGGTGGCACAAGAAGGGACAGTAATGGATATCCATACCCCCTGTTACACATATTTTACCTGAGATGTGTCCCTGGGTAAGTTTAGGATTTCGTCAGACCTATTTGTTTCTTCTGAGCAGATTTTAATCTATAAATTTATATGTTCCTCTATTTTTTCGGAGTTAAGGACAAAAATTTCAGCCAATATGTTTCTTTTATTTGTTTACTTGATATCTCTCTAAAGCATAAATATGCTTTCTGTCTTTCATGTTTTTCTGCAGGAACATAAAGCACATTTTCATTAAAAATATATGTTTTTTCTGTCAAGGTTTTGTCCTGCAATAATATGTAACTATTAATTAACCAACCAACCAACTATATATGCTTTGCTTTAAACAATGCAACTTACTTCTTGTTCCCACAATATTAGGTGTTACATGCTGGTGGGAAATTCGGTGGTGAGAGCAGTGGTTATAGTGTTTCTGGAGGATTGCATGGCGTTGGTGTTTCTGTTGTGAATGCTTTGTCGGAGGTGCTTGTTTTTCTTCCCTCTTATTGTGAGTAGTTGCTATTCTGTTTTTTAGTGCATTTATATAATGGATAAATGTAAAGGTATTTGTTCGAAAGCGAGCTAATTTTTTCAAAGATATAGAACTAGATGAATTGAGGCATGGAAAAGTGTAACTGAATGTTAGTAATATGAAATTCAAACATGTCCCATATTTCCATCCTAGAAACCCTGAAAGTACACAATCATTGATTCATACTTGAAATATAATGTAAGATTACTATGGAATATCAGTTATGTGTTTGCATTAATCATAGCTCTTCTAGGTAGTTGTTTCTATTCTAAATAATAACAAAAAAATCATTAAATATGAATTTTATCGGATTTTGCTTATAGTTTTATAACACACACAGGTAAAATTTGTGTCTTTGTTTTGTAAAAGACATGTTTATCTTCACTATAATTGGGCTTCTCGGTTCTTCTAGAAATTGGTAGACAGTTTCCAGATTGATGCTGAATTCATGTGATTTTGTCTGATTCTTAGTAATTTTGGTCAGAGTGAGCTACAATTTAAGTTGTTTCTGAGGATATGAATTTGTCGTTCTTCTAACAAGAGTTGTAACTATTTTAGGCAGCATTTAGAAAATCATTTGTGAGAGCACAACTTAGCTTTGCCAGATCAAAATAAGGCATTATGATTTCCAGGAAGCCCCAGAGGAAGGCCAAACAAGTTCACTGAGTGTTTCAAATGCCATTAATTATTCACGTGGATGGCCATGAAACTACCTGATTGGACAATCTCCAAGGAAGTCTGACTTGCCCATGTTTCATTGAAGACTTGAGAATTAAAATTAAAAAAATAACTACACATACATCACCTTTTCTATTTTTAAGAGCTCACTAAGTGAAATCTCGAACATAATGGATTGATATAGAAGTACTGTAGTTGTCTTTTTAAAGTATTAAAATAAATCCATTTGTAGGCCTAGCTAGGTTTCTAATTGTCATGTTGTTGGGTAGCAACTGGTCACTGTTTAATTATGAACAGTAAGGTTGATGATTCTGTCTTAATTGATATGGATTTCAGATGTTTCTATGCTGTTCATTTGCCCTGTTTTTGCATATTTTTTCTTACATCTAAATATCTTTGAATGGAAGTTGCATTATTTCAAGACTTGTTGATGAAGTTTATTCCCATGCTGGAATATAATATCTAAATTAACATGCTGGGAATTCAGGAGTTACGACACTCATTTTTAGTTAGATTTACTTCTAGACACAATGGATTTTTCTTTTAATAATAAACCATTCTTTATACCAGAAATTGGAAGTTACAGTCTGGCGGGATGGGATGGAATATCATCAAACCTTTATGCGTGGAAAGCCTGTAACTGAACTACTTTCCAATGAGATTACTAATGGACCCACATCTTTACAAGGAACGTACATAAGGTTTTGGCCTGACAATGAAAGTATGTATACATATTGCTTTTAGATTTTTAATAAGATTTGTCATCGTTATCTTTCTATTTTACTATTTTTTGAGAAGGGCAATATGTTGCATGCACATATTATTATCGAAGACTTTTAAGGATATGAAAATTTTGTTGCAAAGTTTGGTGAATGAATAATTTGATGTTTTTTTTTCATTAGAGTTTGATGACCATTTGTTTCCATATGTAGTCTTCACAACCACTACGCAATTTGACTATAAGACAGTAGCTGGACGTGCCAGGGAACTTGCATTTTTGAATCCTGAGGTGAGGGTTGTCTAGAACCTTATCATGCTTTGTTATATCAAGGGAAAGTCTATATATAACAACTGCTCAGGTTTACAAGATTTTATTTGTGTCTATCTTTCTTGATATTTATGCATGCATGGATTTCTACTCAAGGATATGTAGCTGACCTTAATACTTAATTCATATGACAGCAACCAAAATGATTAATGTTTTGAAGATAAGAGGATGTATGATGAATTGCACAACTGAGATTGTTTGATGTGATTGGAAAATTGTATAATGGGATGGTTGTATACTTTGAGAAGTATGTTATGCTAGTCTTGTACTAATTCATTGCTCTCCATGCTGCATTGTGGTTTGCAGAAATTGATAGAAATAATACTTTTCTTCAAATAAGTAAACAACATGCAATATGGGATTTTCTTGTGTGGTAAATATCTTAGATGTATCATATGCATAAGAATAGCAATGAAAGGTGAGCTTTTTGACCCAATGATACCTAGATCATTCTTATGTTGGTGGAGAAACATTTGTTCCAGACATATTGTTGCAAGAAATATCAGCCATCATTTTGGTCCTTAATTCTACACATCTGTTGATACAAAATTACATCATTAATTACCTTCACAATGATGTTTGCTTTGACATGTCTAGGGCCAAATGATTTTTAGTTTGTTGTAAGGAATGTAATTCTGCAACATTTCAATAAATTATTGATAAATAAAAATTTATAAATATTCATCATAAAAATGTTCTTATTAAGATAATCATAAAAATTACCGATTTCCAAATATTCTTCATCATAATTTATTAATGTAAATTTTATCAGATTTTGTATTTAGTTAATCTTCATAAATACTATATACAAATTATGACGATCACCTTTTTAATGTGGAAAACTAATAGGGTGCCATGCAAAGTGGAGAAGGAAAGGGATAATGTTCAGACATCAACAAATGCTTTTTTATCTCCATCTCTATCGATGTGCCCACCACTTTTTTTATTCCAAACCCTGAGCCATCAAATCTGACATGTAACATTTTCGTCCGATAGATAAAATACATAGGTCAAATAAATATAAGACTGAAAATGATCACCTAGATCTTCAATATTAATAAAGGAGTGATAGTCTCCTTAAATAAGAGATACGAACAATTTATCCATTAAGGATAAGATCGACAACTAAGATAGCAAACGATAAGAACTTATCTAAAAGAATAAAAATATATTCGTAAAGTCTATCTAAAGACTGAATTGACCATTATAAACTAAATATTACAATATTACTTTAATATCCTCCCTTAATGGTCAATCTGCTAACAACACCAATGGATCTTGTATTCATCGATACGCTAGGCTGCAAATTCTCCATTGGAGTCCTTTTACTTAATGTCTCCCCCTTTAGTTGACTCAATTTTCTTAGCTTGAGTTACTTTCTTTTACCTTTCACATGTTGACCATCTATGCAATAAAGATGACAATTTTCTCTAGCATAGCTGCCCCTATATTGTTTGTGGCACAAATAGCACTCCCATACTCTACTACCCCCTGATTTTTTTTCTTATCTTTATCAACTCTTGTAGACAATTGTAATAGAGGTTTTTGAGGGTTGAATGGGCCTTTCTCATAGGCTTCGAGGAGTTGGGAAGGACATTCAAATGGGTTTGAGCTTGCTGCCCTTGCTACACTTACACTTCCTGAAGACTCCCCAATGGCTGCCATACTTCTAGGTCTAGTTATTTGAGTTCTTTCTTCTGTTTCAACTTCAACATCCTTACTATTAGTACTTCCACCACTCCCATTGCTGAACATGATTTTATTTTTATAAGAATGTCAAAGAGAGCTGCAAGTTCAAAAATAAAAAAAGTAAACCCACAATGCCCTTTGTATGTGTTGAAAAACTTATAAAAACCTAAAAGAAATTGCAAAAACAAATGGAAAATGCAAAACTTACCTCTAGTGAAGTAGGTATAATGCTCTAACCTCTTCTTTGAACTGGTGTTCAGTCCTTGACCAACCACTCCTTTTCTTGCTGCTATTCTCCTCCTTTGCAAATGTGAAAATGAATGTCTTTTCCTTCTTTTTGGTTGTTTAAGCTTAGATTAGCTTTTGTAATTTTTCAATGTTCTTTTGGAGCCCTTGTGGGAGGCCAGCACTTCTTTAAAACAATTTAAAATAAAATAAAATTGTGTCCAACACTTGCTTGGGCTGGCTAGACGTCCTCAGAATGGTTGACGGATGCCTAGGCGTCCGTTGGCTGTCCTCGAGACATTTTGGCCATTCCCTATGACTCAAGCAAGTTCTCAGAACATTTGCGGGGTGTTTCCACGACTGAGCCTGAAAAGGGACTGTGCAGAGTGCGGGAAAAAGTTGTCCCCACTTCCCATACCTTCCTCGATATGGGTGCGGGGTATCAAGCCAGGTTGTGTCTCCATGAAGCACACTATTTTTCAGATTATTTAAAGTTTCTTCAGTATTATCTCGACCTTTCTTTCGAGGCCACTTGCCTTTGCTGTTGGCCTTGGCTGCAAAGGCCTATTTTTCCCTTGGTGTATCACTATTGGAACCAAGCTGTTGCTTACATCTGTTTTGTTGCAAGAGCTTGTTGCACAACTCCTCGAACTTGTGGTTAACATTGGTAGATGTGACGTTGAGCATCTCTTTGAAATTTTTATATGCTTGCAGTAAGCTTTTTAACACAAAGACAACCATATTCTCTTCTAACGTTGGTTGAATGTTAGTACCGAGGGTGATCTTTTTAAAGCGTCGTACTCAAAGATCATAAGCATGCATTGTTCCAAGTCTTGTAAATCTTAGTAGTGAAGCATTGATTGCCTTCCAACATGATGTTGAGTAATGAAGCTATCCTTTCAAAATTTAGAATCATGAAAATGGTAGCTAACAAAGTAAAAATATGATTTTATCAGAAAATCATTAAATACATGCAAATTGAAGGAAAAAACGCCTTCCAGCTGCCGAAGGTTCCTCCAACCATTGGCAATGAAATGTGAAATAATCTTGTTGCAGCCAAGAAAATGCACGATTTTTGGTTAAAAAGACGCTAAAAAGCTTAGTGAAAATCTGTCATATTGTGAAGTGCTCAGAAAATCGACATCTAGACCATTTGCCTGTTGTGTGGCCATAAAAAGGACAAAAAAGCCTAAGATAATTTAAGCAAAGCTTATAAAAAAATTCAAAATGTTTTTGAACTTCATTGAAAGCCACGGGCACTGATTTTTAGTGTGAAATCTGCTTTTTTAAAAAAATAGTCACGATTTGTAGAGTAAATATACACGATTTTCACACCAAAGAACTTGTGATTTCCACTATAAATGCCATGATTTACACCATTGTTTAAAATGTAGAAACAACGGATCTACATTTTTGTAAATAGAAAAAATTACTGCGATTTTTTGCTCAAGTTTTACATTATTCCATACAAATTTGTATGTCGACTTTTGGTACTTTCCGTGTCAATAAAATATCCCAAGGCAAATAAAACTGAACAACAAGCAATTATACCAGACTTGGAACAATACTTGAGCACAAACCAACTTTTATTTGAATCTGAAAATTGAGTTCAATCAACTGGAATTTGGATATGTACACCTCTATCGACAAACAATATTTTCCGTGTTTGAAGTTGCAAAAAAGGTGGTTTCGATTTGATTGGATTGAAGGGAGCTTGAGTCAAATAAACATTATTCACTCCTGCCTAATATGAAACTATCATGCATGAAACACTGATTTTGACTGGCCTTTGAATGCTGGCATTGACGCTTCAACAAGTATATCTCTGAATCCGACAAACTCAAACAGATATTGCAGTGATATTAGGAATGCAGAGCATGCTCTCATGGTGCTTGATTTTATCGATTGCTGTACAACAGTATCGCTGCCAATCAATATTTCATATTATCTCAGGTTCGATCAGATATTTCTTCAGTTATTGTGATATCCTGATAATTCTTGTTTGCTGTAATCTTGTGATTTGAATGGGAAAAGTCATGTGATTGTAGATCAATTGGTGAATGCAAAATAGTGAACAAACAAAGGGAGTTGGTAATGACTCTTTGGGAGTATGCTACCAAGTGAAATAAGGAAATTGATGGCTATTCAGATAGCCTGAGCTCATATAAGCATTGAATCTTAGCTACCAAACCATATTTCCCCATATTTGGTGTTTCTTCAGCCTCGTATCAAGAATCTCATGTAACCAAACTTCACCATTATTGTTGTACCAAAGTTTTTCTTTTATTTGCTCTTTCCCTCATACTAGAAACTTTCTCTTTCTGATTTGTTGTTTTTGATGTCTTCATGGCTGGGAGATTCGCGAGAATCAACCCTGAAGCTATCCCTCTTGATGTTTTACATCTCTATGTTCATCATACCTGTTTTCCCAGCCAATTTATTTTCATTTCGAGTAACTTTCAGATATGAACCTCTCATATTTGTTTGTGTTACTTGAAAGAGCCTTGCACTTAATTAGCTGCTACATCATGACTAAAGTATCATATGTTAGTTTGAATGCCAACCAACCAATAGACTTTAGGACTTTGACGATAGCATGTGAGCATTCTTTTCACGCATATTTGCGTCAAGTTTCTTTCATTTTTTTTGAAGACCCTATAGATACACAGCTGAATGAATAACTGTAGATGACTCACTTCGCATTTTTGTCCAATCCATGCTTCTTTTGGAGTTTTCTAGTCTATGACATGTTGGATGCCAATTGCACATATATATGGATGAGTACATAATTCACCCAATATTTGTTAGTAAGGAACTTATTACGTAACATACACCTTGTCTTCTCCATAATAGTAAGTTTCTTCCTCTAGAATTGTATTTTGTTGTGGAGTGTAGGGTGTGGTTTCTTGTCTTTGGATTCCCTCTTGAGCACAAAAATCAAGGACTCTTCTATAATAAAATTCACCTCCTTTGTTCAATATAAGGATTTTGAGACTCTTCCCTGATTGTCTCTCTACAACGAATTTGAATGTTTTGAACTAATTTAATGGCTCTGATTTTTGTTTCAAAAATACACCCGCATTTCTTTTTCGAAAAGTCATCTACAAATTGCAAATATTCTTGGCATTTGAGATTGCTGCTTTCTTTAGAGGCCTACAAATGTCAGCGAGGATCAACTGAAGGACCACCTTAGCTCTCCAAGTATTCCATCTTCAAATGGAGCTCCATGCTGCTCCCTAGCTTGACATGTGCCATAAACTCCTTGTCGATTTTGAATTTTTGTAAGGCCATCCACCAAAATTTCTTTACCCAAATAGAAAACATTTTTGAAATTATGATGCCCATAGGTTTGATATCAAAGTGATCTGCAATTTCGACCACTCTTGGCCATCTAGGCATTCTCATTTTGCCTCCCATATATTAACCAACCTGAAAAGCCCACGGTCTTTAGTACCAAGAGTTACTCTTCATTATCTCAAATACTGAAAGTTGATTCTTATCAAAATTAGATTCATGATGTAAGTTGGTGTTAGGGGGAGTTTAGGCAGCGAGAGGGTCCTTTCCTTGCTGATATATTTGAATATAGTTGACTATTAAATACTTTATTAGTTGAAGGCTGTAATAAATGTAAGGATTTCTTTGAAGATATAGATATGAAAATATGTGATCGAAAGTTGTGCTATTAGGCTGTTGTCGAAGTATGTAGACAATTTGAAGTAATACGTTACCAGCTCTACATCTGCAACTGCTTTATTTTCTTTTTTTTTCCGATTAGTGAAGTGCAAGGATTTTTAGCCCTTGCTCTAGGTGAGGCCACAAATGGGAGACCTCATCCATGGTATTAACACTCGTCTGACCTATTGACATTAATGCGCGACTGTCTTGCTTGTTCTCCAACAAACTCCTCCCTCCACGATCTCCTCCATCTCCTTCACGTTCTCCTCCTCCTCTTCCTCCTCTCTCCTGTCCTCTGTCCTCTTCCACGTCCTCGTCTTCCTTTTTACCGCCACCAGCAACATGTCCACATAGACAACCCAGCCCTGGCATTGACGCTTTGTGAGCCTTGTGGGGATCTGAACCTTGGTTGCACTATTAACAATGCAACCACTTAACCATCACACTATGCGATGAACCCCACAACTGCTATATTTTCTTATTGCTGCATTACCTTTCACTGCAATATATTTCTTCTATTCTGTTATGTTGCATATTTTTGTTGCTGTTGAATAAACATTCGGATCCAGTGTATGGTATTACACTGTTCAATTTTTAATATGTTTTCTTATGGTATGATAAGTTAACAACAATGGACATTCACCCAGTTTTGTCAAGGTGGTCTTGTGTAAGAATATGTTGGTTTAATTGTAGCTAGTGTATCTCAGTGTGAGCTTGTTTGTATTGATAAGTAAATTGAAATGAGGATGGATGACAGAAAAATTTATTCTCCAAGCTTGGCATTCTCAGACCCTGTTTTATATTGCATTTTCAGTGCAAATTAGCCTTTAATATGCATTAATATTAATAGGTATAGTTTAGGTGTACAAATCAGGTTCCTTGACTGCCTTTCATTTAGTTTTGCTGACTGAGTAAGGTGATTCATATGCTTGATTGATACGATAGGTAAGAACTCATTATGAAAATATTTGTGTGATATTTTCTATGATGTGATTAGATTGATTTTAATTTTTTATATGTTCTCTTTTGTTCCCATTTTTCAACCTCATCATGAAAAATGAGAACAAAAGATAACATTTTAAGATAACATTTTAATGGGTTGCTTTTTATGTCATATTTGCTATGTTTTTAAGTTTACCGCTATTTATGACGGTTCATTTAATCTATTCATTTTTATGTTATTAAATGTTGCAGGTTAAGATTACCTTGAAGCAGGAGAGTGATGATGCAGAAAATACAATCTATGATGAGTATTACTTTTCTGGGGGTTTGACTGAGTATGTCCAGTGGCTGAACCAGGACAAGGTAAATTTTTCAGTAGTTAATGCACTCTCTTGTTTTAATCACATCTTCTCAGTACTGTAATTAATGTTTTTTTATGTGTGTTTTGCATAGACCATAAAATATAATGCATGATAACTCATGCTAGACACATTAAATGGTCTTATCATAGTTTTAGGAAAGACCGAAACTCTGTTTGAATTCAAAGTAATGTCATACAATAGATGGCTCATCTGATAGACTATGATGAAGATGCTTTGTGTGACATTGAAATGAGCCAATGCAAACGATTAGCTTTACGTTGATAAACAATATCGTTATAGGAGAATAGCACAAATAAAGTGGGGAGATACAGACTGAAGTTCTGAGCCCCAAGTATTCTCTACCAGTTGCATTTATACCTTAAACACAATAGTAACAGAGGGATAGGAGGTTAACATATAATGTGGTATAGATAGGTTAACAGATAACATATAACAGAAATTGAATAACCTTCATATCAAAACACACATAGTAACCAACTTCCATAGATGCATATAGATATCTACATCCTTTCATCATATATATTATCTCTGTAGTATTTTCCTTTCTATTATATTTTTTTTTTCTTACATGTCCTTATATCTTGCCTCTTTTATATGTTCCACATACTTTAATACATATTATTCTATCTTATACATATGTTTGCTTTATGGGATGTGTCCATTGTAATTTACAACTTAGTGAGGGGGTGCTTATTCAACTAGGAGCTCCGGATTGCCATGTCTGGTTTGCAGTAGGATATTTGCCTCCATTCTATTTACTTTTGTATTCTTTGCTAACATCATTTGTCTTCAAAACTTTGTCTTGTCCTCGAGACAACTCTATTTTATTGGAGGCTGATAGTTATGTTTTAAACATGCTTTATTCACATAGCATTGTAAGTTTGTTCCATCAAGTGTGCAGAGTTGTACTGTGATGCAGAGTGGACAGAGGAAACGAATTGGTTGTGCTAAACCCACTTCAAAGAGCAACAAAAATTCAGTCTTTCAATTAGAGTCCTGAATTCACTTGGGTAGTCTAGTAGCACTTCAACAAGATGAATTTTGAGGTTTCAAAACACTTCTAACTTTTCCAAAGATTCAAATACAAACCATGAACAACTCTCCTCTAAGGGCAAGTTCCCTGATTTAAGCCCACTTGAGCTTTTGTGGTTATAAACCTGATCACACCAAGAGAAGGCTATGTATCACTTAGACTTCATCAATTTAACCCACAACAACCACTGGTTATACCCTTATTGACTCACAACACTAACTTCACACTTGGACCTATAGGATCTACTAGGTCTCTAAACCCTGAGTTTCAGCAATAACCTCATAAATTTCCAAGGGACTTCAAAGACTTGTGGCACCTTTGAGTACCCTTTATGATGGTCTAACAAAATCCTAAGTTGCAAACCCTGACTGCAATCCAGCATTCAACAAACCCTGCTAAGGCCACAGACCTAATGTATACGGTTAGGCTTGGGTTTCAAAGCAAGTTGTAAAGAATGGGTTCCTGCACTCAAAACTTCGACTTAGGATTGTTCACCGAGCCCAATGTCTTCAGATTAACCAAGTTTCAGGGTCCTTCTAATACGATCTCCCTCTGATGTCAACTTCTCATGCTTCTGCAGGTCCAAATCTCTACACAGATTTGGCCTAGGGCTTGCTGTTAAAATTCCTTCCCACAACGGCCATTACACCTACTCCTAGAATCTCGAAACACACTCCCTGTCCTTGCATTTTCATCGGGTTTTGAACAATTTGGGCGGTACAGGCGCGCACTACACCCCCATCTTGTCAAAACCCTTGTGAAACCGGGGTTTACTGACTGGTTTCAGTAAAATGACTGTATCTTTGCAATGGGAACTCCAAACGTGGTCAAACCAAGTGCAATAGGAAGGTAATACACCAGGGAACCTCCTCACTGCATCAATTCTTCCTTATCAATCCGTACCACATGTGTGCAAGTAAAATACCAGAGAAAACTGAACGAAAACACAGAATTTTGTATTGATTAGCAAGCAATGTTTGTACATTCGGCAACCTGTGTTATATGGAAGGTTGTCATGAATATTTATAGTCTTCTAGAACCGATCAACCACCCCAGGGACGGTTGCCATCGGTTGTAATTCTTCCATAACCAGATTTTAACAAAAAGATGAAAAATTGCATAGCAACTTTGTTGCAAAATTGCATGCTTACCTTTTCCTAAGAACTTAAACACATCCTAAGCACTAAGACTCCTATGAGGACCTTTGTAATGTCTTTGCCAACTATTTAGGCGTCAATCCTATATGCTATGCCTAATCTAGCCCTCTAGGTCTCTTAGGTTCATGGTTTATATAACACCAAAATGAACCAAGGACCTTTACAATTGGGCATTTATTTGATCTTAGGACTAGTCTAAACTACATGAATACCTTGTGCTCACCTTAAGAATCTAACAAGACTTCAAGATCATCAGAAACATGTCTAAGTTTATTAATGTGCAAAGGAATGCCTTTTGAAGGCTGGATATGTCTCTATCTGTTTGAATGCTGCTGATCCTGTCCCTTTTTGTCTTGAGCTTGGGTGCTCTGCACCATACTGCTTCAGATTGTAGTATGTAATTGATGTAATATGAGACAAGCCATCAGATTTTGAGTATACCAGTTTTCTTCAATTTTTTGTTGTAGAGTAACACTGAATCATCCTTTTTGAACGATTTGAGCCACAAATTCCTATGGTGCCAAGCTTTCTATCTCCCTTGTTTGGAATTCTGATGATAAGTAGCCAAGAATCTGTTTTCACTTTTCATCTAGTTCCTCTAGATCTTCAATGCAGTGTTTCAGGGATTTATTATTTGTTAGCTTGAGAGTGAGAGTGGTACAAAAATTTGGTACAATAAAGTTCAAGAGTACTGTGGCATTTATTTTGTAAACCAATTTGAACAAAGTTTATTTTGTGGAACTCTTGTGGATTGTTCGATATGCCCAAAGCATAGATTGCAAACTCGGACTTTGGGAGTTCTCAACAAGCCCAAATTTTTGAACTGGCAAAAACTCGATAAAAACCTGGCAAAAACTCAACAACTTAAAAGAACTGAAATTTCTTATAAAAACACTTTTTTTTTTGCAAAATTCAATTACAAAATTTATTAAATGAGTTTAAAAACCACGAGGAAGCGTTTTCTAATAAATTTGATTATTTAATGCATATGGATTGCAAAATGGCATCATCATACGACGTTGGA
Source organism: Chamaecyparis obtusa (assembly GCA_027943335.1). NCBI lineage: Eukaryota > Viridiplantae > Streptophyta > Pinopsida > Cupressales > Cupressaceae > Chamaecyparis > Chamaecyparis obtusa. The sequence continues at coordinate 112,279 of BSBK01009272.1, forward strand.
TAGTGGAACCAGTCTAAGTGGATATGATAGCTAGCTACTAACTAATAACTATTATGAATTTATGATTGTGTTGGTGGCTCTGCCATTTTGGTAGATGGCAGCGGCTCCTCCACAATATTGATGTCAACCAGTCCAATCTCCCCTGCTTTTTCTGTAGCCAAATCTTGCATAGCTTTCCTTTCAAAATCAGCATTCTCATCCTCTAAAAACAAGGAGGCCTCATGATCATCATCTTGCATGGTCAAGTTATTGTAGGGATCAATTTCATCCAAATCAATAAGTTTGTCTAGCTGGTCGTGCACTTTTCTTGTGCAAAGCCTAAGGCTATATTGTACAAAAACAAAATCATTGAGGCATTTGTAATAACCCCAATGGGTTATCCAATATTTGTCCTACAATATTCAGTAAGTACTAAAGAAATTTCGTCAAACAGTTGCCTTGCAAAAATTAAATACAAACTCCTTGCATAGGAATTCCATTGAACATTTGTATTGTTATCGAAATCTGAAGTTATTAAGAAATCATGAACCAAATAGGTAGTATTCAAGCTTGACTTCACCAAACATAGCAAGGCTTAATACATTAGCATTTAATCAAACACTTTGTAGTGATTAAAGTTTCTGATTTCTGATCATAAATTTGGTCCTTCAAATGACTGATAACCATGCAGATTACTAGTGCACAATCACAGTTGTATAGCAAAAAGTTAACATGGAAAAACTACTTCAAAACCTGTCTATTTTGAGATGACATTTCATCAAACATATAGTAGACGTCTTCCCAGCTCATAGCTAAACATTAGACTTCTACAGACATTCATGAAATGGTAGATTTGTAAATATTACATCTCAAAAAACATACTTCAGGAGTTTCGAGATTTCACAATACCTCAACGCTGCAAACTTAAGATTTCTAACCAGTCAATAATATGCTCCAGGCGAAAGCTTGGGACTGTAAAAGACTTGGATGGCTGGGGTATGATTGGGTTTGCACAACCTGTTTATAATCTTTGTTCTCTGCTCACGTTCTCCAGCTTCAATGTGAATGGCTGCCTCTAATATCTGTCCCAAATAGTCCAGCAGCTAATAAACCTTATCAAATGCCAATGAGAAAGTTTCAGCTTCCTGTACTTGGATGTCCAGACCTGCTTCTATTCCATGTCTTATTCCAGCTATAGAAAATTCTTATTTATCTCCAAAATCTGTGATTTGTTTGCCCACTAAAGTGAATGTTTAATGCATATGGAAATATACAGGAAGTATACCAGAACACAATAATGCTAGAGAACTCACAGATACTTCTTCATTAATGTCTTCAATGTTTACAATGTATCACAGCAATGCCACCAAGATATCATGACAACAGTTACCACAATGCCAATCATAATAATGCTATCTCTCGGATGCAAGTACATAACATATATGAAGGTCAAAGGGGTGCGAGCACCAATTGTTGTGACCATTCCCAAACTATCTACCCTTCGACTGACTAACAAGAACTAACAACATGTAATTTACATGAGAACATCTTCCCCACAAAAAGAAAGTCATCTCTGGATTTTGCACAACAAAATGGGGATGAACATGACTACACAACTATACAAAAGGAAATCAAGATTGAGGTGGAGGAGGAGGGAGTGTCCTTGATGAAGTAGTCGCCGGTGGTGGTGTGGATAATACCAATCGAGCTCTCAACTCAGACACATGCTCAGTTCGCAGTCTCAAGTCTTGCTCTGCCACCATTTTGCGCTCCATAGCAGTCTTTACCATGAGAGCTGCCTTGAAAATCTCCTTATCTTTCTTGTCTACCATCTCCATAGCACCGGCTAGGCGATTCTCTACCATGGCTCTCTTTGCGCGTTCCTCCTCTAATTGTGCTACCATAGCTGCCTTCTCTGCCTCTTCTGCCTCCAGCTATGTCACCAAGGCTACTCTCTCGGATGCCCACGCTGCCCTCTCGTAAGCCAACTCATCCATGTGGTGGGCTAATTCCCCTTCTACCGCCTATAGCCAAGTGGCCAACTCCTCCCGAGCACACACTGCTGCCACCCACTGGGTCTCATGTCCGGAAGATATGTGCTCTGTCTGCCTGAGGGTGTAGTATCCCTCACAGAATGCTTGCTCAACCTCATAGAGTAGAGCACCAACCCGACGCTCTCCCACTGTCTCTCAAAGGGCCCAATTCCCAACATAGCAAGGGTCTCTGTGGCTGGCCATCTTTGGGACTCAAAATATGCAGTGAATGCCTCATCATATCCTACTTGAACAAAGGCCAATCCGCTCCATCTCTTCTACTACCCCTTCTTGAGCCTGTGACTGAGCGTGGACCACTACCCTCCTTGCTCCTACAACCATCTCTGCAATAAACTACTCCAAACCACCAACATCATGCCCCCTTTAAGGATCTGGTATGCCGACATCATGTTGAGGAGTCCCTGCCATTTGTCTCTCTGGTGAACCTTCGTTCTCCAACTCCCTGATGTTGATAGGGGAACTCCCGCCCTCTAAATCTACTATCTCCTGGTGAGAGAGCAATTCTTGTCATGGTGAGAGGATGGTGGTCCCAACTGGTGCCATAGGTGCAAGCCGGAAGTGGCTAAGCCAGGTACTCATGGTGGTCTCTGATGGAACACTACTCGTCATCCTCTAGACCTCTATTGGTTGCTCCCCTACCAGGTTTGCTCCCACAGTCGCCACAACCTCTGTCCCTACCACCTCAATGGCCGCCTGGGACTCCCTCGCCTCGCTAGACATTTCCTGATGTACCAACTCCTCCATAATCTCAACTATCTCGTCCGCTATTGGTTGCTCAACTCCTACGGCAGACTCAGTCATTATTGGCTCTGCGACAAATGCTGGCTTTGGCTGTATCTCGGCTGGTGTAGGGGCAACTGCTGCAGTAGCCACACTCGACGGTGTCATGGCAACCAGAGTCCTCGGTTGACCAAAGCCTGGCACTGAAACTGTTCCTACGGTCACCCCAAGCGAATCAGGCGGAGCCAACTGGGCTACTCTAAACAGAATTGATGGAGCAAAAAGGATTGTCTGCGTGCCACCCTCCGAAGGCATAGGTGTGTCCCCGAATCCCGCTTTTGCCTCTGAGTCCACTGTCTCTCCCTCTGCCTGATGGCTTTCTCGGCTTGTCTCTAATGAGTATGATGCTTCCTCTTCTGCCCCGTTTGCACACCCCCCGTGTCCAAGTGTCGCCAATATAGAATAGGTGGGTCAGTAGGAGCCACATGCCCCCCAGGCTTCACCTTGAGTTCGTTGAGAGGAATTTGCGTGTGGGTGGCTTCTAGAAAGAACCCTTTGGCATAATGTGGCATATAGGTCTTGTGTTGCAAAGTCATGAATTCATACATCCTGTCAGCAAGTAGGTATGCTCAATTGTACACAACACCATTCCTGATGCCATTGATCAACACAATTTGAGGGAGGGCAATGTCCGAGGCTTGGCTAGAGCCCGAGTCTGCTCTTGACGACGTCCATCAAACATTGCCATGAGCTAGCTGCAACAAAAGACTTCTTTATTCTGCAGCCCTTGGAAGTGTTAGCTATGGAGTTCATTTCGACTAGCATCAAGTTTCTAGAAATCATTTTTATTAATGTTTCTTTCTCTTCCCTAAGCATCTTTTTCGCTATTTTGTCAATCTTTTTCCCTGTACGTTTAGGAATGCTGAAAACCCTTGTGAACTCTGCCACTGTGAAAGTAATGGTGATGTCGTGTCTGAGATACTCAAAATTGCTCTTGCGGCTATGTCTGTCATAAGTATCTATCATCATCCGCAATACCCCTTCAAAATCTTGGATACAAAAGACTGGCATCTGTATTGCCCTAGACACCTGCGCATGTATGAGGCTCTCCTTAATAAGATCATTATCTGGAGTCTCCTGCCACCACGTCTTACACTCGATGCAATTTAAACCTTCGAATGCAACATTATGTACAATTTCTTCTCCTTCTGAGCATGTATTTGCACCTTTGGCCTGACCTTCTTTTTGCTGCTATCCATGCTTCCTGCAAGTTGCACTCCCAATGGCAACACTCTTTTGTCTTTATTCATGCTAGAATTGTTGCTTGATGGTGATTGTGACACCTGTAACTGTTTTCTCCACCTCTTCTTTGTTCCTGTATCCATCAATAATAGTTCTAGTTTTGTAGTTTTGTGCGTATGATATGGGAAAAACTGTAAGGGTATTCCTTAATGTCTTTTCCTTCTTGTGTATGGTACGTACGACAAAGGGCAGCACCTTTTCTTTCAACCACCTCTTATCCACCTCCTACTTGCCATGTGCGGCTTCACAATCTGCCTACACAATGGCTTGGATGGTACTTCCTATGATTTGTGGCCCTTCCTATTTTGGTATGATGTTCTATTGCTGTGCCTTTGCCTTGGCATGTCTCATGACGAATTTGAACTCTTGTCTCACCGTCTATCCAACCTCTCTTTACTCCAACTTTGGTATCGCCGTACAGTATTCTTGTCCTTGCCTTCTCCCGACACTTATCTTATTTTATTTCCTTCCAAGCTTTCGTCTCCCTTGTTTCCTTCGTATGGCAATATTAATATTGTTTCCCCTTCCAAGTCATCATATGGCACTTAAAGTCCTGGCAACTTTCCCTCACGCAACTCCTATCCTTGTAGGCACTATCATTTGCAATTGAGGCTGTATAGCTCTATTTTATTTAAAATCATGGCTTTTTGCCGTACGGTGACACCTTGCCCATCATCGATGACAACAATCACTTGTATGGGGTCCATTGTACAGTGACAATAGTCATCTGTATGGGGTCCATCGTATGGTGACAATAGTCACCTATACGATGACCCCACCGTATGGTGAGCGAGTTCTCTTTTTTTTAGTACAATTTACCTCTAGTTGGGCGTTCGTGGTTGAACTGGGTCATTCCTCCTTCACTATTCATGGTACAATTTCAACTTTGATCCATTCACCGCATTTGAAACCTCTTGCCCATCTAATGTCCATAACTTGATCGCTGCATTCTCTGCAACTTCCTGAACTTTATATAGGCCGAGCCATCTTACTTTAAATTTTCTTGGCTTTATTTCATTTCACTTGTTATACCTCAAAACTAGTTGACCAGGAGTGAATCTCATCCATCTCAAGTACTTGTCATGCCACAACATCCTTTGTTGCTAGGCTGCCTCCATTGCCCACTGGGCCATCATCCGCCGTTCGTCCAACTTGTTGAGGATGTATAGTCGCTCCCTCAAACTCTCCATGTCTCTAAGTTTGTTTTCAATGGCTATTCGAAGGCTTGATACCATAAACACCACCGATATGATAGCCTCTTGGCCGTACATCAACTAGAACGATGTATGACCAGTCGTTACCTTGTAGGTCGTGCGATAAGCCCATAGCACAAAAGGCAACTTCTCCTCCCAATCTTCCTTTTCGTCCCCACACAACATATAAATTACAATCATCAAAATCTTATTGCTAGCCTTGGCTGGCTTGTTGGCTCTTAGATAGTAGGGGCTCAATAGGGAGTGAAATTTTTTGAACTCCATCGTTAACAACTTGATCACATGATTGATGAAGTGTCCTCCCCGATCGCTTGTCAGCTGGATGGGGATGTCTTATTGCATAATGATTTTCTCATAGATAAATTTGGCCGTACTCAGTGTCGAGTTATCAGGTAAAGCTGGTGCTTCTACCCACTTAGTTAAATATTTTGTGGCCACGACAATATAACGGCACCTCCAGGCACAATTGGCCTTCAACTGTCCAATAAAATTGAACCCCCACCTTTCAAATAATTATTGGGCATACGAGGGGTTGAGGGGCATGAAATCCCTCTTCAGCGCATTCCAGCCCTTTGGCATGTATCACACCCTACGACCCACTCTCAGGCGATGTTGTACAACATAGGTCACCATAAGCTTGTGAGCAACACTTTGCGTGCTGTTGTGGCTGGTCCCATATGTCCTCTTGCCGGACCTTCATGTGCTTCTCTCAGCACTCTTGAAACTTCCTCTTCCATTACGCATCTCCTTAGCACCTGGTCTGCGCCCATTTTATACAATAAGCCATTGATCAACTGAAATGTCTTGCTTCTCAGGATGAACTTCCTCCGTTCTCTTGGCAGCACGTCCCTCAGGAATTGTGACGTTGAGAGATACTCTCCAATGCTGGTGTACCACGCCGACAGTACAACAATGTGGAACAAGTGGGCATCTGGAAAATCGTCATTTACTCTTGTTGGCTGCTCCCCGGATTTTATCCGAGATAGTTGGTCGACAATCATGTGACTTTTTCTTGGTCATATGATAATCGTAAAGGTGAACTCCTGCAACAGAAGTAGCCACTTGCTCACCTGTCCCTGAATGGTAGGCTTGTTCACCAAGTACATGAGGGCTTGGTGGTCCACATAAATGTGAACGGAGTCACTAGTAAGTAATGCCTGAACTTTTGTATGACATAAACCATCCCAAGAGCCTCCCTCTCGGTCGTGCTGTAGTTTTTCTCGGCCTTGGACAACAATCTATTCGCAAAGTAGATCGGATGGTCTAGCCCATAGTCGCCCAACTGAGCCAACGTAGCACCTATTGCAAAGTTTGAAGCATCCACATGGACATGGAACTCCTTATCCCAATTAAGGTATGCTAGGATCGGCACACACACCAGCCTCGTCTTCAACTCCTCAAATGCTTCACCCTGTGCTGTCTACCAAGTGTACGACTCACCCTTTCGTGTCAGTTTGTCTAAAGGGTACGAAACTTGTCTGAAGTTCTTGATGAACCTCTTGTAGTACCCAATGTGGCCAAGGAAGGACTTTACTCTAGTGACGTTTGTGGGAGGCTCCATCTCAACAATCACCCTCACCTTGTCAGGGTCTGTCTTCAATCCAACCTTGTAGACAATGTGTCCCAATAGCTTCCCTTGCGACACCATGAACCCACACTTCTTCGGGTTCATCGCTAGTCTAGCCCTCCAACACCTCTCAAAAAACTCTCGTATGGCTATCAAGTGTGTGTCCTGTCCACTGTAAATGGACCAGTCGTCGAGGAATGCCTTGAAGTTCCCTCTCGACATCTTGATGAAGATGTGTAGAATTATCCTCTGAAAGGTCGTTGGTGCCTTGCAGAGCCTGAAGGGCATCCAGTTGTAGGCATAAACAACATCCTCCACCACGAATGTGGTCTTTAGCATATCTTCTTCGGCGATGGAGATTTGTTATACCTCGGAAACCCATCCATGAATGAATACATTTCATGTCTTGCGAGTTCCCCAAGAATGCTATCTGTAAATGGTATGGGAAAGAGGTCTTTTATGGTGACAACATTCAAGCACCGGGAGTCCACACATATGCGGATTTGGTTTGCCTCATGCAGTGATATGACAATGCGGGATACCCATTCCCTGGTCTGGACCCAAAAAATAATGGTGGCCTCCAACATTTGTTCTATTTCTTCATTTACCTCTGCAACATAATTTTTATTCATTTGTTACGGTCTCTTCCACATCGGCTGCGCTCGAGGTACTAATGGAATGCGATGTACACACACTAGAGGCACTCCCTTCAGGTCTTTGTAGGTCCACACGAAGACATCCTTGTACTCCATGAAAATTTTGAATGCCGTAGTCTTCAGCATTGGATTCCAGTCGTCCCCTACCAATACATTTTTTGGGTTTGCCTTGTCTCCGAGGTTTGTGATCTTTAGCGAGGGGTCTTCATACTTTATGGGTTTCTCCATGTCAAACTTGTGTGCTAGGGCCTCATTGACTCGGGCCTCCCCTTCCTTGTATTCCTCATACTCTAGCAGAAACAAGTCTTCCTCTGACTCCTCGTCGATTTGCAACATGTTGCACTGAAATAATTCGTAATCTTCCTTCTGCTAGTGGAAGAGTCCATTCATGGAATCCATGTCATCTTCGGAGCATCTTTCAAGTTCCAGGACGCCTTCATCATTCAGCTCCATCCCTCTCTTTCCTTTGTTTGCTCTGCTCAACTCTCCTAATTCCGACTCCGAAGAAGATGCAAGTTCCTCACTCACCATCTGAGTCCTGAGGTCAATGACATATTTCCTTACTACTTTCTCCACTGACAGGGTATTCTGCTTCCAGTTGTGGTTCAGCTTGGCATTGACTAGACACCCTCTTCCCAGAATAGCATCATACCCTTTCTTTTTTAGGGGAATCACCACGAAGTCCAGAATGAAGGGTTGGGTACCAATTGTTACTTGCTTGACCATAAGAGTACCGATCGACTTGATGCCGTGTTGGTCAACACCCATTAAATTATAGGTCGACGACCACAATGTTGATTTGTTGAGTTTCATGTTTCGTTTGATAACACATTTACGCTTGATCCTCCATCGACAATAGTGTTAGTGAGGATGGTTCCCAGGATGCCCATCTCCACCATTGCGGGGTGTCAGTCACTGTTCACGACAAGTAGCATTGGGTCCATCGAGGGGATGACCAAAACTTCTCTACGGTCTGGCGTATGGGTTGGTGTCAACACGGTACTTAGTATGCTATCCTCAATTGCGACATTGTTTCCAGAAGGTCTTTAATTTTAATTGGCACCTCCATCTACAGTACTTGCTTTATAATGTTCTGTTTAGCTTCTGTACGCGTACGGGATGAAGTACTCGTCGTGTCGTGGGTTTTTCTTCTTTTTGCCATCATCTCTCGTTCAACATCTGCCTTTGCTTCTCCTACCCTCTCTTTCTCTGTTCGGGGGTCTAGTACGTTGCCTTCTTTGCCTGTGCCTGAGTGATTGCCAGGACCCCTTCCTCTTCGCCCGACTTCTCAATGTTCAGTAGGCTGACTCCGGGCTTCGAGCAGTTTGCGTCCTCGTGGTCACCCGATCCACATCATCGACATAAATGCCGATTCTTCCTTCTGGTAATCGTGAGCAAAGTGCCTCCACTGGTTGCAATCTCGACACTGAATCATGGGTCGACCCCTTTGCATCATATTGGACTCGGCTTCGACTGTTATTGTTGTTGTTATTATTATTGTTTTGTTGCTTCTTTCCCCGCGTCTATTGTTACGGTATCCACCTTATGATGTGTTGGTATTGGTCTATGTTTGAGAGGTGCTTGTGGCTGCGGATGTTGACAATTGTTCCTTAGTGAAGAGTACTTGTAGACCCCTTGTTTTCATATTGTATGGGCATCACTTGCCAAATGTCACATAAGGATTTCATTGGGCATGTGTCTTTCGTATGACCTTCTTCCTTACAATCCGTGCACCATAACTCGCCTTCGTTCTTGCTAGTGGTCCCCTTCATTGCTTTGAACTCCTTCAACATACGGTGCATGTCCTTTTGAAGTGCTTGCACCTTTTTGTTGGATTCTTTGTTGCTGCTACTTCCCTCAGAGGTACTGTCCTCATCTGATAACTTATTCTTTTTCTTCCGTGAGGTTTTGCTCTCACTCTCTAAGTCCATTGCTTTGTTGCATGCATCCTGTAGGACAAGGGAGGCACAATCTTTATTTTTCTTCTGAGGGAGGATTTCAATCCTTCCATGAACCAACGCTTTTTGAGGCTATCCGCTGGTTGGTTCTCCATCTTCCCCAGCAACTCCTTTAGTCACCGACTATATGCTCTTACACTCTCATTTTTCCCCGGCTTCATGTTGTAGATTTCAGCCAAGATTTCATTGTCATTGCAAAGCAGTCATAACTCCTGAAATAATTTCCTTAAGTCATCCCATTTGCTCAACTTTGTGTTATCTACGTCGGAGAACCAGTCAATGGCTACTCCGCGCAAGGTTGCGGGGAACTGCAACATCCATTCAATTTGGTCGGTCACCCCGTTGGCCGACCAAATTGACTCACATGTATGATAGTGTCGTACAAGGTGTAATCACCCAAAAATGGTCTAGTAAACCTTGAGCTCCACTCTAACATTAAACATTAAAAATACTGGACTTTATCTTATGCTTAATCAATTTTATCTCTTGATCAAATCATCACTTTATAATTTATTTGATGATATCTCAAAGTTTGACCACTTTATCCTAAGTCTTATTTGATTAAAAGAACATGTCCCCTTTTAATTAAATCAAACTCACTTTGCCCTATATGTGCACATGAAAAAAGAATTTCTTAATTTAAAAAAAAGAGAAAAAGACAAAAGTGGAATCTCTTTTGCCTCTTAATCTCCACCACTCATTTCTATCTAATCATTCTTATCCACTTGATTTGACCTTTTGAGAATGTTGTGCCCTAAAGTCAAAATAGGGATTATTCTCCACCCTTGGATTCTGCCTCTTAATCTTGACCGTCCATTCATTTCTAAATTCTATAAAAGGAGACTCTGTCCTCATTTTTGGCTAGTTAGTCAATGAGTTAGTGAACTAGTCCTAATCTTGAATCTATCAATCTAGCATTCTTAAGAGCATTCTAGTTTACATGCATTTTAGCTTAGCATTTCCTTATTGCATCTAGCTTAAATCACCTAGCTTAACTAAGAGGCATTGTAATCTTGGTAGATTAGATTTGCTTTCTTGTTCTTGCATTTTCATTCTAGCTTAGATTTTGCATCTCATATAGATCTTTCATGCTTGCATCTTCATTTTGAATCTTCCATTCTATGGTACACCTTGCAAGGGTTTCTTATTGACGTTCATTTGAGAGCCATCATCCATAATGCTTACATTCTTGCACGTCATAGATAGGAAGCTATATGCCGCCTCTTAGGATATCCTATTCCATGGATTCTCTCAGGAACAATGGTTTATAGAAGTGTGTCATCTTTTGATCACACACAAGGTCTTTCCTGTCGCTCGTGAACTTGGACAATTTTTGTTTGTTTGTTTGCCATTGATAAATTCTTTTGTGGTTTTGGTCCCATAGGTCCTCTTGACCTGCTAGGGACACTTGATCCGCTGAAAACTCCTGAACCACTTGGGACTCCTGAATTGTTAATCCTAAACTTGGTATAGAGGGACCAAACAAGTTGTTGTGGTCACCATGCTCCTGTGTCCTCCCGACACCTTCGACATCACTGATACCCCCTTCGTCTTTGCTCTTGGTCTCCCCTACTTTCCTTCAAATGTTTTGTTCCGACCCATGAAAGCTTCTACTTCCTCGCAATGTTATTGAGAGATGTCCCAGATGGTTTCAAGTCTCTTCGATTAGGTCAACTACCACGTCACCTTCTATTGCTCCTTTTGTACGGATACCCTGGCCACCACCGTACACTTGGTGTCCTTTGGCACCACCTTCTACCCACACGTTCCCTTCGACACATTTAGCCAATCTACGTAGCCTCCTAAGTCCGCTTGTTTTTCTAATCGTAGGGTCCTCTAGATGGACTCGTAATCGAGTTCTTGCCCTTTATGGGTACAGTTCCTGTCTTTGTTCAAGAAGTTGGGCATTAATTTTTCCTCTTGTATGGGTTGAGGATACTTTGTCGCCTTCTGCTTTTGTACCGTTGCAAAATTTGTTGGCTGCAGTTTTCTCTATGGTCTCTTCTCGACAGTTCTATAGAGAAAGGAATGTCTGTGCCAACAAATTGGGCAAGCGACACATCAATTGGTCAATTCTTGGGCTTACACCGAGTGCCGTCCACACAATACTTTTTGGAACGTCCTCCCGTGCGGCTTCCCTTCGTACGTGGGTTTCGATGGACGCTTGCAATAAGGCTGCAAAAGTCCACTGTTACTGCCCGTTCACATTCAAAGAATTCCTCATACCCTTCTTCGTGCTGGTTACTCGTGCATTCACTTCTTGGTTGGCCCATTATATCCTTACCATGTAACGCCCTACTGTCACTCCTAGATTCTTATAGGCAACGACGACAGATGTTTGCCCACTAAAGTGAATGTTTAATGCATACAAAAATATACAAGAATTATAACTGAACACAATAATGCTAGAGAACTCATAGATACTTCTTCATTAATATCTTCAATAGTAACTGTACACACTAAAATGGTGCACTTCTATGAACCATTACATGCAAGGTTGCTCAAGAATGAGGCCTCACAAAGCGGCTCCTAGCTCTCTATGCATGAAGTTGCAAGGGACTATGATGTATTTGCTCTCAGCTAGAGCTACAAGCTTGTGACCTTGCTAGTCAACCACACAACGAGAGATTCAAATGAGGACAAGGGCAAGAGTGCCAATATCCTCAAGAATCACTATGAAAATGCAATGCAAGCTAGTCTATGGAAATGAAAATGCAATGCAACTAAGCTATGAAATGGAAAGAACAAGTGTTACAAATCCCTCCTATTAAGCTATGTGAAGTTATGCTATTGCATGAAAGGAAATCTAAGCTATGAAAGCCATGAAAAATGAAACTACTTATGCAAGAATGTAAACTAAACTATGAAGCAAATGAAGAAATCTAAAGTAGGATGCAACAATGATCTCTAAAAAGCTTCAAAGTCTTCAAGGATTCCTGCAGCATAAAGTTAGCACAAAAACATGATATATGCAAATGAAGGAGAGAGCTTTCCTTTTATAAGAAATGAGGTGAAATGGACCATTGAGATTAAAAGGCAAAAAGTCTTAATCAGCAGTGGAGCTTGAAAGAGGAGCAATCCATGTGCACAATTATCCTCCAATAGAAAAATAGGAGTTGACTTTAAGTCCATATGAGACAAAAAGTGTTTTCTTCTTTTTATAAAATAGGAATAGTGCTTTATTTGTGCAACTTAAGATAAGATGAAAAGGTGGGGTTTTTTATTTATTAAAAGGGGAGGAAATATTCCTTTTGAATAAATAAAGACTTTAGGATAAAATGGTTAGCCCATAGGATAAAAATCCAATATATGATCGAATTTAAGATTTAATCAAGAAATTGATAATGTTGAAAATATTGATTATTGATAAAATTGATTTAGGATCAATAAATCGAATAAATGGGGCCCAAAGTCTAGGCGACCATTTTTGGGTGCATACATTTGCCCCTCTTTGACTAATGTGTGATCGATTTGAGAACACATGTAGTCAAAGAATGAAGTTGAAAAGTGAGATCGATCAGGGATCACAAAACAACTCAGATGTGAGGTCGATTTGGGATCACATCCGAACAAAGCATAAACAACGCCCTTTGAACATGAGGTCGATTCGGGATCACATTCAAAGTAAGAGATAAGAATCTCAAATTTGAGCAAAAGCTCACAAAAGATGTCTGAATCAGGAAAATCAAGAGAATCAGGGATGAGAATCCCATAGGTATTGCCCCCTCGGAATCGAAATCGAAATCAGGTAGAGGACAGACATCAAATCGATAAGGCTGATCAAATCATAATAAAATCATAATTGAATGTATAGGTCAATAGGGTAACCTTTAGGCGGTGAAACATGCCCCAGTGAGGAAGTAGAAGAATAGAAATAGAAGACTAGAAATAGAGTGAATGAAAGACTAGAAAATATGAGAGACATGGAAGGAAGAAATTCCACCAAAGATTGAAGAATTATGCCTCAAAAGATCAGTCAATTGCGTAGAAGAATGAGAAAATTTGGAAACGCGACTCAGATTTCGATTTTGAGTCCGAAAATGGATAGAAAATGATGTGATATGAAAGACCAAAAATGAAATATATGATCAAGAATAAAAAAATGAGCACAGTTGACCAACTAGTCCGTAGATGATAAAAATGAGAGCTCTCTCCATATGCAAGATGCAAAAAGTAAGCTATAATGAACCTAAGAATGCAAGCTACTATCAAAGTGGTTGACTTGCAAGGTCACAACGCTTATAGACATCTAATTATCATCATTGAGCGTTATTGGTAGCATCGTAAGTTCATACAATGCACACTAGCATAACTATGTGGATATGAATATGATCTTTATCAGATAGAAATGTAGAAATCTCAGCTAAGCATCAAAGACATATAGGTCAAGATGACTAGTGCAGTGAGATTACTTAAGTTTGATATGGCGAGATTATGTTTGTATCAAGACACATGAAAGTCAGGATAACTGGAAGCATGCACTCGCATAAAACAGTCAAGGATAATACCTTATCAATCCATAGTGTCAAGTATGACCAGCATAAATGCTCATGACAGTTAGGATCAACAAACTATACCCACAAGCAGATAAAGAAATAAAACATGTTCTCATACCCTCAGTCTTCTAGCTATACATCATTGAAAACTTGTCAGGGAGAGACCACTCATCAAAGAAATCCTCATAGACAGCACACAAAGAAAAATAAAGTCATCATATCTCAACAAGTTGATTGTTTAAGTGCGTGTGTGTTGGTCATAGAGTCAGACTCTGGTTATCACATCTGCTAATAAGAAATATCGCATCATATTTAGACTATTGGGAAAGACATCTGATAACTCTTAAGAAACACTCGACGCAAGGGTAGTGTTGAAGAACACTATTTGGGGTGGTGTTGAAAAACACCTATTTGTGAAATGCCCCAAGAGACAAACGCACCTAAAAGACCTATGCTAACAGGTATGCCCCTAGACAAAGATAAAGACCAATTCCACACCAAGTCAAATAGGGTCAAGACATGATGGAAAGGCTCAGTGTCGAGGACGCATGCTAACAAATAGGAGTGCAAAGGCCTCAAGTAGCGGCTATTTCCAAGTTTTCACCACTTGGATTTTTATTGCAATTTTTCTCTTTTTTCATTTTTCGATTTTTTTGTATTTTTTCAGGACTTTTTATGGTTTTTAGGATTTTTTCAGCATCATATATCAATTTTTTTTGGTATTTTTTTAGGATCATAAAATATGTACAAAAGATGCCCCCAGACAGAAATGGGCATCAATAATAGAACTTCTTGAAGTGCAAAATGTTGATGGGATCAAGGAGCTGTTCTCCATCTGGATCTGATAGTAAATATGCACCTGTACCAAAAGCAGTTTTGATGACATATGGTCCAAGCCAGTTAGGTTCAAACTTACCCTTTTGTTCTTTGTTCTGTTGGTTCTTAGGGTTCTCTCGCAAAACAAGATCACCTATTTGAAACTCTCTAGGGCGAACCTTCTTGTTGAATGCCTTGGACATACGCTTCTGATACACTCTCATATGGTCAAAGGAAGCCTTACGCTTCTCATCTAAAAGTTCTAGTTCCTGTAACCTCATGGCGCGGTAATCCTCATCTGTTATCAATCCTTTGAGTGAGACTCTGAGTGATGGGATCTCTACTTCTAAAGGTAATACCGCTTCAGCGCCATAGGTAAGGGCAAAAGGCGTGGCTCCTGTAGGTGTGCGAATGCTTGTTCTGTAAGCCCATAGTGCTGGATTGATTTGCAAGTGCCAATCCCTACCATTCTTGTGCATTGTCCTATGAAGAATTTTAAGAATGGTTTTATTAGAGGCTTCTGCCTGTCCGTTTCCCTGTGGAAAATAGATGGAGGACCAATGTTGCTTAATTTTAAACTTCTTGCATAAATGCTTTAGGTCCTTGTTCTTGAATTGACTTCCGTTATCAGTGATAATCTCAGAAGGTACTCCAAATCGGCAAATAATATGATTCAAGATGAGCAAAGAGATAGTCTTCCCTGAAGCAACAGAAAGTGGCACAGCTTCTACCCATTTTGTGAAGTAGTCAGTGGCAGTAATAATGAACTTATGTCCACTTGATGAGTTGGGATGAATTTGCCCAACTAGATCGAAGGCCCAGCGCTGAAATGGCCAATGAGAAATAGAAGGAATCAGCTCCCTACCTGGAGCATGAATCAGGTTTTCATGTTTCTGACATTTTTCACAAGACTTAGCAAAGGCTACTGCATCTATTTGCATCGTGGGCCAATAATACCCTGCCTTAAGCAACCTTCGGGCCATGGCAAGACCATTAGAATGTCCACCACAAATGCCCTTGTGGATGTCAACTAATGCTTGGTCGGCTTCCTCCTTTTCCAAGCACCTAAGGAGCGTCCCATCTAAACCCCTCCTATATAGATCACTAGAGATAAGGGTGTGGCGAGAGGCGTTACGGATGAGGTTTCGGCGTTCAGAACGGTTGAATGTGTCGGGGATGATGCCATCGCGAAGATATGAATAGATAGCACCATATCGGGAAGATTCATGTGTGACGAGGGTACAAATGACATGACTTTCAGATGAGTCAAATATGGGATGGTGTAGCTCTTCCACCAGGAATTCGAATCTTGATTCATGTGTTTCCAACTGAAGGAGTGAAGCTAATGTGGCCATAGCATCTACAGCTTTGTTCTCCGTCCTAGGGATCTGTTGAAATGTCACAAAGGTAAAGTAGCGTCTCAATGAGTCAACCATCTTTTTGTAGGGTATCGATTTATCATCTTTGGTTTGATACTCCTCATTGACTTGGTTGATGATTAACTGAGAATCCCCAAAGACATGTAACTCTGTTATGTTCCATTCTATAGCCATTCTCAATCCATTGGTCAAAGCTTCATATTCGGCAATATTATTTGTACATGGGAACAAAAGTTTGTAAGACTTTGGAATGTTGTACCCATGCGGAGAGACAAATAATATTCCAACACCTGATCCATTTTGCATGTGGGAACCATCAAAGAACATTTTCCAAGTGCGAGTAGTCATATACAAGATGTGTTCATTTGGGAATTCCACTTGAACAGGCATACTATCCTTAATTGGGAAATCAGCTAATTGATCGGCAATAGCTTGCCCCTTTATGGCCTTTCTCTCAACGTACTCTATATCAAATTCAGTCAAAACCATCATCCACTTAGCAAGTCTACCCGTGAGAGCAGCCTTACTAAGCAAGTACTTAAGAGGATCAATTTTTGCAACCAAATGTATAGTATGAGCAAGCATATAGTGTCGCAACTTTTGGGAAGCAAAGAGCACTGCAAGACAAGACTTCTCAATGTTATTATAATTGATCTCATAGGAGACTAGAGTACGGCTGATATAGTATATGGCCCTTTCTTTCCCAGTGTCATCTAATTGAGCTAACAATGCCCCCAAAGAAGACTCTGTTGCTGAAATGTATAGAATCAAAGGCTTCCCTGGAATAGGAGGCATCAAAACTGGAGGATTAGCCAAATACTGTTTTATTTGATCAAAGCTCTTTTGGCATTCCTCATTCCATACGCAAGAAGCACCCTTATGCAGTGTCTTATTAAAGGGTTGTGCTCTATTTGCCAGCTGTGAGATAAACCTCCTAATTGACTGGAGTCGTCCCTGAAGACTTCTCATCTGACTAATGTTTCTTGGAGGTGGCATATCTAAAATTGCTTGGACCTTTTCAGGATCAACCTCTATGCCTTTTGTTGATATTATAAATCCTAAAAGTTTGCCTGAGGTGACACCAAATGCACACTTCTTCGGATTCAATCTGAGTTGAAACTGTTCCATGCGATCTAGAATCACTTCCAGATTATCGAGGTGTGTGTCCCGTTTTCTAGATTTAGCCAAGGTATCATCCACATAATCTTCCATGTTCTTATGCATCATATCATGAAAAATTGTGGTCATAGCTCGTTGGAATGTTGCTCCTGCATTCTTTAACGCAAATGGCATGACGTTCCAGCAGTAGGTTCCCCATGCACATGTGAACACTGTTTTCTCTTGGTCTTCGGGAGCTATTTTAATTTGATTATATCCTGAGAAACCATCCATTAGAGAGTATATTTCATAGCCCGCTATCATGTCCACTATCATGTCAATGTTTGGAATTGGAAAATCATCCTTTGGGCATGCTTTGTTTAAATCTCTAAAATCTGTGCATACACGAATGGACCCATCATGTTTGGAAACTGGTACTATGTTTGAGATCGATTTTGCATAATCGATGGCTCTGATGAATCCAGCTCTCAAAAGTTTTTCTAATTCCGCTTTGACAAGGAGAGCTACATGTAGATGCATTTTTCTTAGTCTCTGTTTCACTGGTTTGACTTCTGGAGCTATGGATAAGTGATGCATTATAAGATTTGTGTCAAGCCCTGGCATGTCTGAATAGGTGCATGCAAAATTAATTTTCTTCTTTTGTAAGAATTGTATATATGCCTTGGTTTCTTCTTCTGACAAAGACTGAGCAAGATGAACTATTTGAGGAGCTTCTTCTGTGTTCAAATTAATTGGTTTTGTTGGCTCAATCAATACTGATGATCTATCCTGAAAATAACTCGGCAAGTTATTAAGTACCGCATCTTTAGGCGCCTCAAAGAGGTTTTCACCCTCAGATACGTCATCTCTTTTTACTATTTTTGGTTCTGATACCGCCACAAAGTGGTTTTCGCCATCAGACCTATTTTTTCTTTCTTTCTTTTTCTTTTATTTTTAGACTGAGGTACTTAATATCAGGCTCCGTCATTCTTGTTGTCGGTTCACTGGTGGAAGAAGCCACGGGTTCAAGAGCATTCAAATAGCAGGCAAGTTCATAGTCATTCTGAAAAGTGAGGAATCTAGGCTCTTGATGGCGCTGAGACCAGTCAATTAGGTCATAGTGAACAAGGGGTAGGTCAATGACTGGTCTTGATGGCGCTGAGACCAGTCAATTAGGTCATAGTGAACAAGGGGTAGGTCAATGACTGGTTCAATGTTATTTATGTGCAGGTTGTTATCTCTGATGACCATATAATCGGGATTCATCAAGTCCCCTCCGAGGATACCCGAGTCAGGATTTGTCCTACCAAACGATGCTTCAGCCACTAAGGCAATTCGAGGAGTACAATCCTCTAGTCCTACACTAAGCTCATTGGTCACATCAGGTTGGGTACTATAAGTATGGACAACATCCATGTCCAAATCAACTGTTGCATCTGAAAGTGAGTCCCATTCGTACTCATGTGAGTCTGTGTCTGAATCATCATTTGGGCCTCGTGATGTAGAAGCCTCAAGGTTGGGAAAGGTTTCCCCTTCTCTAATGCTAGCATTGTTACTATTCGTTGCAGCTAGGATAGCAACACGTTCCATTGTCAATCTAGCATTCATATAGTCACTATCCGTCGTAGCTGGGATAGTAGGACCGTCAAGTATCAAATCTTTTGATTTTCCCCAAAGAAGATTTGTTGAAGGCACCCAATCATCAGACATGTCTTGTTGATTAGAAAGATCAGGTGTGTAGTCTGAATCACTGTCACTGTCCGTCGCAGCTGGGACAGGGACACCTTTCTTCTTCTTATTTTCAAAACCTAAGCCAACTGTTGACTTATTCTTTCGTCCAAAAAGGGTATGGTTAAGAGGCTCAGCTTTAGCATCCAACCTATGGCTAAGGGGACCATATCCTGGATAACCCATATTCTTAACCAATGTATACCCCCGCCCATAAGCTGTAGGTGAAGGAGCAAAGTTCTCATTGTGTTGGTATTTTTCCTCATGATAGATCCAGTCTCTTATGGCAACTTCCTCTTTCTCTTCCTGAATAGGAACTGAAGACTCAATAAATTTTCCAAATAATGTCACTGCTGGTATAAGGTGAAGTATCGCGCAATTGTAGGTATATCGCCGCAGTAGCCTGGAGTATATCGCCTTGTTAATTTCTGTCGTGCGTGCAATTTGATCAGTTTAAATTGCTATTAGTCAGGTTAGGTCTTGGAGTATGCTTCTTGCTTTGTAGTTTGTGACCTGTCTTGACTCTAAATTTCCGGTTTTAGTCCTCCGGGATAGCATCATCTGATTTACGAAATCAGTTTGGGAATAATTGTCAAATTAGAAGACCATTTTTGGTGCCAAGGTTCATCTCTAGGATTGTTAGCTACCTTCTTGGAAAATTTGTAGTGCTCTTATTGTCCAAATCGCTTTCATTTAAATCTCGATTTCAATTACATTTTGGCCTAGTCCAACCTCCTGGTTCAAAAGTGCAAGGGTAGTCACCATTTGATTTGAAGCACCTTTTTGATAGTGTTGGTAAAGCCCCTTTTCTATCTTTTCATTTCTCTTTGGACAATAGAGGACTTTGATTATCCTAGTTTGGTGCTGACACTTTGAGAGGTCATCTTATCATTGAGAGTATCTTTCTTTCATGTCAGTTACAACAAGGTACCAAGTCAATCAAGGGAAGCGATCCCCTGTTGCCTTTAGCCAGTTACCACGAGTTAAGACTCGTCGACAGCATAAGTTAAAAGGACCCCTTTTTGATCAATCGCCTAAGAGTGAATCTGAGGTTTGTTTTAATCCAAAAACTAATCCTAGTGAAGTGAGCACCTCTTTTGTACCACTTTCATCAAGCATGGACATGAGTTACACTTTCACTCGACAACAAAGAGAAGCCATGAATCAAACTCTTGAGGATATCTTCCAACGACATAGGAGAGAGTACGGTGGTTCTTCTCATGCTAGTCCACCCGGGTCAGCTCCCAACAACGCGAGGTATTTTGATGCTCACCAACAAGCCGAGAGACATCATAAGCAAACTCACTCAGATTCAATGTCACAACACGAGGACCAGAACAACGAATCTAGTGATCACCACATAAACGCAGCGAATGCAATAAGGCATTCGAGACCATCCTCTCCACTTAAAGATACCTCTCGATATGCAAAGACGAGATTGAAAAGCATTGAGAGGGAGAAGCAAGCCTATTTGGATGAACAAGTTGCTAAAAAGGAAAAATTTAGACAACTAGAAGAAGAGGAACGTGCGTTATTGGACATAAAGAAGAGAGTCACCCAAGAAGAAGAAGATAGACTCTACGCACAACAACTCCAAAGCCGATTCAACGGGAGGGGAACCAATAGTGGGACCAACTCACCCCCATCTACCCCTTCGCCAAGTCCTAGAAGAAGATCAAGGACACCCTCACGATCCCCAAGTCCTAGAGGAAGAAGGGTTTCAAGATATGATCATCATAGGAGACGATCACCTCATAGACATTCAAAGCAACCCTCCCAACGAGCACATCATGGCTCACAACATGGAGGAAGTTATGCCAAATTTGACCATATGGATTTTATGACTATGTAACAAGAACCATCCTTTCAATCATATGTGGAACGATATGTGGAACAAAACAAGGATCAATTCCTAGAAAGCCTTATCAACAAAGGTGTTAAAGTTCCATATGATTTTGACGTCCACCAAAAGATTAAGAAACAGAATCCTTCAACCAATGAGGTGATCATGCAAATGCAGAAGGACATAGAAAGGATGAGGGCTCCTAAGAGCACATTTAATTTGGACTCCATATGTCCCAACCCGATTGACAAGAGTGTGGTGTTGGTTGAGTTCCCTAAGAAAGTTGAGTTTCCAACCTATGACAAATATGACGGCGTTGGTGACCCTCATGACCATGTTCGACAGTTTTACATAATGAGCTTTTCTTTTCATCATGAAGACTCTTACTTGATGAGATTATTTCCGAGGAGTCTCAAAGGTCAAGCCATGGAATGGTTCACCAACCTTACTCATCTAGTAAAGACATTTAAGGAACTCGTCCAAAGATTTGTTCAGCATTTTGCTTATAATCTATCAAGGTCGGTCACAATGCTTGATTTGTGCAAGCTTAAACAAAATGAAGGAGAACCTTTTGTCACTTTCCTACAAAGATGGAGTCGTTTATGCTCAAAATATCCAAGGACAATTCCTGAGGAGGAAAGAATCGACATCATTGTGAGTAACTTAGTGCCGGAATTAAGGTATGAGGTAAGAAAGATAGCATTTAGTTCTTTTGATACCTTGGTAGACGCGGCATGTCGCATAGAAGATGTCCTAAAAGAACAAGGAATTTTGGCTAAATCAACTAATAACAACAATGGCCAAAACAACAACAATCATGGTTATAAGGACAAAAAGAACTCCTGTTGGAACAAGAATAAACAGGTAGTCAATGACGGAGTTGTTGACTCACCACAACCTAAGAATGAAGGAGTTCTTAATCTCTCCAATGCGGTGCAAGCCATGAAGCTGCAAGCGTCCTCAGGACAACAAGAGAATAAACCCAAGTATCAAGGGAAACCTAAGAAGGAAAAGAGACAATTCACCAAACTTGGGGACTCCTATGCAGACATTTTCAAGACACTAATTGCTCATAATTTGGCGCAACCTCAGGATCCTGCCAAGCACCGCATACCCAATCTTAAACCTCATTGGTGGGATGAGAAAGTCTTTTGTGTCTTCCACAATGGAATTGGACATGATATAGAAAATTGTTTTAGGCTTAAACATCTTGTCCAAGACCTCATTGAAAGTGGGCGATTACAAGTTGATGGTTTAACTACCAATGCGGATCATAAGGCTTTTAAAGAACCCTTGCCCAAATATGAGAAAGGAGAAAATTCTAACAACAAGCAGGGCAAAGCTGCTATCAACTATGCCTACACCAATGCTGAAAATGTTATTAATATGCTTGAACCGGTTGATGATAATATCAACATGATGAGAGGGAAAGATCCTTATGGATATGATGTGGATTCAACTCCAAGGTCTGATGAAGGACCCGTTGTGGTGCTGAGAGGTCTTCACTCACGAAGGATGCCCCAATCTCTCAATGCTGTCACTAGGCGTCAGGCTCAAGCTCCCATTATTATCAGAGGTCCTAGCTCTAACAAGTCTAAGCAGCCCATGTCCAAGGGTGTTCTTCCTAAATCTGCTGTTGGTCCTGATTCCAATTATAACCTTATTGACCAATTACAACGTACACCAGCGCAGATATCTATTTTTGAACTTTTAGAATTGTCCCCTAAGCACAAGCGTGTCCTTGAGGATGCTTTGCGAGCAGCCAGTGTCCCCAACAACTTAGATATTGATCAATTCCAGAATATGGTCAACCATTTGACCAGCCCTCATTACCTCACTTTCTCAGAAGAAGACGACAAATCCATCAGTCACCCACATAACTTGGCTTTACACATCGAAGTCACGATTCATAAAACCCGTGTCAGGCGTGTATTGATAGATGGGGGTGCGGGGCTCAATATTTGTACCATGAGTTTGTTGAAGGCTCTAGGATATTCCGAAGACATCATTGACACAAGGAAAAAGATCACAATCAAGGCATATGATGAAGCAGAAAGAAGTTCTAAGGGATTGGCCGTTTTGCCTATTCGCATTGGTCCAGTAGAAAAGGATATCTTATTTCAAATTGTTGATGTTGGACCTTTAGCCTACAACATTTTGCTAGGTAGGCCATGGATTCACAAAATGCAAGCAGTCCCATCAACGTATCACCAGTGTGTTAAGTTTCCCCATAATGGTGTTGAAATTTGCATACCTGGAGATAGTGCTTTGTCCGTTAATAATATCTCTGCTGGATCACATGTACCTTTGAATAGGGAAGCTGACAGTTCTAGTATCTCACTTGAACAATGCCAGCAGAAGTTTAAGACCATAGATCTTGGGATGGGAGATTATAAAATTGATTCTTTTACAAAAATGCCAATCTCTCCTCGGTCTTATGGGAAACCATCCCCACATATGAAACCTTCATCATCAGCAATGACATTATTTGGAAAATTTATTGAGTCTTCAGTTCCTATTCAAGAAGAGAAAGAGGAAGTTGCCGTAAGAGATTGGATCTATCATGAGGAAAAATACCAACACAATGAGAACTTTGCTCCACCTACAGCTTATGGGCGAGGGTATACATTGGTTAAGAATATGGGTTATCCAGGATATGGTCCCCTTAGCCATAGGTTGGATGCTAAAGCTGAGCCTCTTAACCATACCCTTTTTGGACGAAAGAATAAGTCAACAGTTGGCTTAGGTTTTGAAAATAAGAAGAAGAAAGGTGTCCCTGTCCCAGCTACGACGGACAGTGACAGTGATTCAGACTACACACCTGATCTTTCTAATCAACAAGACATGTCTGATGATTGGGTGCCTTCAACAAATCTTCTTTGGGGAGAATCAAAAGATTTGATACTTGACGGTCCTACTATCCCAGCTACGACGGATAGTGACTATATGAATGCTAGATTGACAATGGAACGTGTTGCTATCCTAGCTGCGACAGATAGTAACAATGCTAGCATTAGAGAAGGGGAAACCTTTCCCAACCTTGAGGGTTCTACATCACGAGGCCCAAATGATGATTCAGACACAGACTCACATGAGTACGAATGGGACTCACTTTCAGATGCAACAGTTGATTTGGACATGGATGTTGTCCATACTTATAGTACCCAACCTGATGTGACCAATGAGCTTAGTGTAGGACTAGAGGATTGTACTCCTCGAATTGCCTTAGTGGTTGACGCTTCGTTTGGTAGGACAAATCCCGACTCGGGTATCCTCGGAGGGGACTTGATGAATCTCGATTGTATGGTCATCAGAGATAACACCCTTCACATAAATAACATTGAACCAGTCATTGACCTACCCCTTGTTCACTATGACCTAATTGACTGGTCTCAGCGCCATAAAGAGCCTAGGTTCTTCACTTTTCAGAATGACTATGAACTTGCTTGCTATCTGAATGCTCTTGAACCCGTGGTTTCTTCCACCAGTGAACCGACAACAAGAATGACGGAGCTTGATATTAAGTACCTCAGTCTAAAAATAAAAGAAAAAGAAAGAAAGAAAAATAGGTCTGATGGCGAAAACCACTTTGTGGCGGTATCAGAACCAAAAATAGTAAAAAGAGATGACGTATCTGAGGGTGAAAACCTCTTTGAGGCGCCTAAGGATGGGGTACTTAATAACTTGCCGAGTTATTTTCAGGACAGATCATCAGTATTGATTGAGCCAACAAAACCAGTTAATTTGAACACAGAAGAAGCTCCTCAAATAGTTCATCTTGCTCAGTCTTTATCAGAAGAAGAAACCAAGGCATATATACAATTCTTACAAAAGAAGAAAATTAATTTTGCATGCACCTATTCAGACATGCCAGGGCTTGACACAAATCTTATAATGCATCACTTATCCATAGCTCCAGGAGTCAAACCAGTGAAACAGAGACTCAGAAAAATGCATCCACATATAGCTCTCCTTGTCAAAGCGGAATTAGAAAAACTTTTGAGAGCTGGATTCATCAGAGCCATCGATTATGTAGAATGGATCTCAAACATAGTACCAGTTTCCAAACATGATGGGTCCATTTGTGTATGCACAAATTTTAGAGATTTAAACAAAGCATGCCCAAAGGATGATTTTCCACTTCCAAACATTGACATGATAGTGGACATGACAGCGGGCTATGAAATATACTCTCTAATGGATGGTTTCTCAGGATATAATCAAATTAAAATAGCTCCCGAAGACCAAGAGAAAACAGCGTTCACATGTGCATGGGGAACCTATTGCTGGAACGTCATGCCATTTGGGTTAAAGAATGCAGGAGCAACATACCAACGAGCTATGACCACAATTTTTCATGATATGATGCATAAGAACATGGAAGATTATGTGGATGATACCTTAGCTAAATCTAGAAAACGGGACACACACCTCGATGATCTGGAAGTGATTCTAGATCGCATGGAACAGTTTCAACTCAGATTGAATCCGAAGAAGTGTGCATTTGGTGTCACCTCAGGCAAACTTTTAGGATTTATAATATCGGCAAAAGGCATAGAGGTTGATCCTGAAAAGGTCCAGGGAATTTTAGATATGCCACCTCCAAGAAACATTAGTCAGATGAGAAGTTTTCAGGGTCGACTCCAGTCAATTAGGAGGTTTATCTCACAGTTGGCAGATAGAGCACAACTCTTTAATAAGACACTGCATAAGGGTGCTTCTTGCGTATGGAATGAGGAATGCCAAAAGAGCCTTGATCAAATAAAACAATATTTGGCTAATCCTGCAGTTTTGATGCCTCCTATTCCAGGGAAGCCTTTGATTCTATACATTTCAGCAACAGAGTCTTCCTTGGGGGCATTGTTAGCTCAATTAGATGACACTGGGAAAGAAAGGGCCATATACTATATCAGCCGTACTCTAGTCTCCTATGAGATCAATTATAATAACATTGAGAAGTTTTGTCTTGCAGTGGTGTTTGCTTCCCAAAAGTTGCAACACTATATGCTTGCTCATACTATACATTTGGTTGCAAAAATTGATCCTCTTAAGTACTTGCTTAGTAAGGCTGCTCTCACGGGTAGACTTGCTAAGTGGATGATGGTTTTGACTGAATTTGATATAGAGTACGTTGAGAGAAAAGCCATAAAGGGGCAAGCTATTGCCGATCAATTAGCTGATTTCCCAATTAAGGATAGTATGCCTGTTCAAGTGGAATTCCCAGATGAACACATCCTGTATATGACTACTGGCACTTGGAAAATGTTCTTTGATGGTTCCCACATGCAAAATGGATCAGGTGCTGGAGTATTATTTGTCTCTCCGCATGGGTACAACATTCCAAAGTCTTACAAACTTTTGTTCCCATGTACAAATAATATTGCCGAATATGAAGCTTTGACCAATGGATTGAGAATGGCTATAGAATGGAACATAACAGAGTTACATGTCTTTGGGGATTCTCAGTTAATCATCAACCAAGTCAATGAGGAGTATCAAACCAAAGATGATAAATCGATACCCTACAAAAAGATGGTTGACTCATTGAGACGCTACTTTACATTTGTGACATTTCAACAGATCCCTAGGACGTAGAACAAAGCTGCAGATGCTATGGTCACATTAGCTTCACTCCTTCAGTTGGAAACACATGAATCAAGATTCGAATTCCTGGTGGAAGAGCTACACCATCCCATATTTGACTCATCTGAAAGTCATGTCATTTGTACCCTCGTCACACATGAATCTTCCCGATATGGTGCTATCTATTCATATCTTCGCGATGGCATCATTCCCGACACATTCAACCGTTCTGAACGCCGAAACCTCATCCGTAACGCCTCTCGCCACACCCTTATCTCTGGTGATTTATATAGGAGGGGTTTAGATGGGACGCTCCTTAGGTGCTTGGAAAAGGAGGAATTCGACCAAGCGTTAGTTGACATCCACGAGGGCATTTGTGGTGGACATTCTAATGGTCTTGCCATGGCTCGAAGGTTGCTTAGGGCAGGGTATTATTGGCCCAGGATGCAAATAGATGCAGTAGCCTCTGCTAAGTCTTGTGAAAAATGTCAGAAACATGGAAACCTGATTCATGCTCCAGGTAGGGAGCTGATTCCTTCTGTTTCTCATTGGCCATTTCAGCGCTGGGCCTTCGATCTAGTTGGGCAGATTCATCCCAACTCATCAGGTGGACATAAGTTCATTATTACTGCCACTGACTACTTCACAAAATGGGTGGAAGCTGTGCCACTTTCTGTTGCTTCAGGGAAGACTATCTCTTTGTTCATCTTGAATCATATTTTTGCCGATTTGGAGTGCCTTCTGAGATTATCACTGATAACAGAGGTCAATTCAAGAACAAGGACCTAATTCATTTAAGCAAGAAGTTTAAAATTAAGCAACATTGGTCCTCCATCTATTTTCCATAGGGAAACGGACAGGCAGAAGCCTCTAATAAAACCATTCTTAAAATTCTTCATAGGACAATGCACAAGAATGGTAGGGATTGGCACTTGCAAATCAATCCAGCACTATGGGCTTACAGAACAAGCATTCGCACACCTACAGGAGCCACGCCTTTTGCCCTTACCTATGGCGCTGAAGCGGTATTACCTTTAGAAGTATAGATCCCATCACTCAGAGTCTCACTCAAAGGATTTATAACAGATGAGGATTACCACGCCATGAGGTTACAGGAACTAGAACTTTTAGATGAGAAGCGTAAGGCTTCCTTTGACCATATGAGAGTGTATCAGAAGTGTATGTCCAAGGCATTCAACAAGAAGGTTCACCCTAGAGAGTTTCAAATAGGTGATCTTGTTTTGCGAGAGAATCCTAAGAACCAACAGAACAAAGAACAAAAGGGTAAGTTTGAACCTAACTTGCTTGGACCATATGTCATCAAAGCTGCTTTTGGTACAGGTGCATATTTACTGTCAAATCCAGATGCAGAACAGCTCCCTTATCCCATCAACATTTTGCACCTCAAGAAGTTCTATTCTTGATGCCCATTTCTGTTTGGGGGCATCTTTTGTACATATTTTATGATCTTGAAAAAATACCAAAAAAATTGCTATATGATGCTGAAAAAATCCTAAAAAGCATAAAAAGTCCTGAAAAAATACAAAAAAATCAAAAAATGAAAAAAGAGAAAAATTGCAATAAAAATCCAAGTGGTGAAAATCTGGAAACAGCCGCTACTTGAGGCCTTTGCACTCCTATTTGTTAGCATGCGTCCTCGACACTGAGCCTTTCCATCATGTCTTGACCCTATTTGACTTGGTGTGGAATTGGTCTTTATCTTTGTCTAGGGGGCATACCTGTTAGCATAGGTCTTTTAGGTGCGTTTGTCTCTTGGGGCATTTCACAAATAGGTGTTTTTCAACACCACCCCAAATAGTGTTTTTCAACACTACCCTTGCGTCGAGTGTTTCTTAACACTTATCAGATGTCTTTCCCAATAGTCTAAGTATGATGCGATATTTCTCATTAGCAGATGTGATAACCAGAGTCTGACTCTATGACCAACACACACGCACTTAAACAATCAACTTGTTGAGATATGATGACTTTATTTTTCTTTGTGTGCTGTATATGAGGATTTCTTTGATGAGTGGTCTCTCCCTGACAAGTTTTGGATGATGCATAGCTAGAAGATTGAGGGTATGAGAACATGTTTTATTTCTTTATCTGCTTGTGGGTATAGTTTGTTGATCCTAATTGTCATGAGCATTTATGCTGGTCATACTTGACACTATGGATTGATAAGGTATTATCCTTGACTGTTTTATGCGAGTGCATGCTTCTAGTTATCCTGACTTTCATGTGTCTTGATACAAACATAATCTCACCATATCAAACTTAGGTAATCTCACTGCACTAGTCATCTTGACCTATATGTCTTTGATGCCTAGGTGAGATTTCCACATTTCTATCTGATAAAGATCATATTCATATCCACATAGTTATGCTAGTGTGCATTGTATGATCTTACGATGCTACCAATAATGCTCAATGATGATAATTAGATGTCTATAAGCGTTGTGACCTTGCAAGTCAACCACTTTCATAGTGGCTTGCATTCTTAGGTTCATCATAGCTTAGTTTTTGCATCTTGCATATGGAGAGAGCTCTCCTTTTTATCATCTACAGACTTGTTGGTCAACTGTGCTCATTTTTTGATTCTTCTTGATCATATCTTTCATTTCTGGTCTTTCATATCACATCATTTTCTATCCATTTTCGGACTCGAAATTGAAATCTGAGTCGCGTTTCCAAATTTTCTCATTCTTCTATGCAATTGACTAATCTTTTGAGGCATAATTCTTCAATCTTTGGTGGAATTTCTTCCTTCCATGTCTCTCATATTTTCTAGTCTTTCATTCACTCTATTTCTAGTCTTCTACTTCCTCACTGGGGCATGTTTCACCGGCTAAAGGTTACCCTATTGACCTATACATTCAATTATGATTTTATTATGATTTGATCAACCTTATCGATTTGTTGTCTCTCCTCTACCTGATTTGGATTTCGATTCCTAGGGGGCAGTACCTATGAGATTCTCATCCCTGATTCTCTTGATTTTCCTGATTCTGACATCTTTTGTGAGCTTTTGCTGAAATTTGAGATTCTTATCTCTTACTTTGAATGTGATCCCGAACCGACCTCATGTTCAAAGGCCGTTGTTTATGGTTTGTTCGGATGTGATCCCGAATTGACCTCACATCTGAGTTGTTTTGTGATCCGAGATTGATGTCACATTTCAACTTCATTTTTTGACTACATGTGTTCCCAAATCGATCACACATTAGTCAAAGAGGGGCAAATGTATGCACCCAAAAATGGTTGCCTAGACTTTGGGCCCCATTTATTCGATTTATTGATCCTGAATCAATTTTATCAATAATCAATATTTTCAACAATATCAATCTTTTTGATTAAATCTTAAATTCGATCATATATTGGATTTTTATCCTTTGGGCTAACCATTTTATGCTAAAGTCTTTATTTATTCAAAAGGAATATTTCCTCCCCTTTTAATAAATAAAAAGCCCCAGCTTTTCATCTTATCCTAAGTTGCACAAATAAAGCACTATTCCTATTTTATAAAAAGAAGAAAACACTTTTTGTATCATATGGACATAAAGTCAACTCCTATTTTTCTATTGGAGGATACTTGTGCACATGGATTGCTCCTCTTTCAAGCTCCACCACTGATTAAGACTTTTTGCCTTTTAATCTCAATGGTCCATTTCACCTTATTTTTTATAAAAGGAAAGCTCTCTCCTTCATTTGCATATATCATGTTTTTGTGCTAACTTTATGCTGCAGGAATCCTTGAAGACTTGGAAGCTTTTTAGAGATCATTGTTGTATCCTACTTTAGATTTCTTCATTTGCTTCATAGTTTAGTTTACATTCTTGCATAAGTAGTTTCATTTTTCATGGCTTTCATAGCTTAGATTTCCTTTCATGCAATAGCATAACTTCACATAGCTTAATAGGAGGGATTTGTAACACTTTTTCTTTCCATTTCATAGCTTAGTTGGATTGCATTTTCATTTCCATAGACTAGCTTGCATTGCATTTTCATAGTGATTCTTGAGGATATTGGCACTCTTGCCCTTGTCCTCATTTGAATCTCTCGTTGTGTGGTTGACTAGTAAGGTCACAAGCTTGTAGCTCTAGCTGAGAGCAAATACATCATAGTCCCTTGCAACTCTATGCATAGAGAGCTATGAGCCGCTTTGTGAGGCCTCATTCTTGAGCTACCTTGCATGTAATGGTTCATAGAAGTGCACCATTTTAGTGTGTACAGTAACAATGTATCACAACAATGACACCAAGATATCATGACAACAGTTACCACAATGCCAATCGTAATAATGCTATCTCTTGGATGCAAGTACATAACATATATGGAGGTCGAAGGGGTGCAAGCACCAACCGTCGTGCCCAGAGTTACAGGACTCGGCAAGTCCTGAGCCGAGTCAGGCTTGCTGTGTTTTTATGACTCAGCAAGTTGACTTGGCCGAGTCCTGGCCGAGTCCTGCAGGACTCAGTGGACTCACCGAGTCTTGTGCTCCGAACTTTGTCGCGTCCAACACTTACAAAAAGCAAAGAATAATTTTTTTAAATTTTTTTTGATTATTTTTTTCTTGGTAACATGTCATAGCTGGCCATTTTTTCAGCTCAGGGGCAGGAGGATTTATACAAATATAACATTTAGGTATAAGTAACATTTATTTATTTCTTATACTTTAAATTATATTTGTATAAATACTGTTAGGATGTTTGAGATAGGTTTCAACTTCATAGGAGTTAAAATACAGCTTCAAGATTTTGGGGGTTTTCGAAAAATTATAGACAGTCAAATTTCAGGATTTAGCATGCCTTCAACAGTGTTATCTCCCACAACCTGTCCTTGCTTTTTGAGGTCAAATTGAAGTTGGAACAAGGATTTTCTAATGATTCCAACTCATTTCCTCACAAATCACTTGGTTTCAATTCTATATTCCTGATAGACTTAGCTCAACACATGCTCACACCCTAAACAAACATTACTTTGCGGCAGGCCAAAATTGTTCAAACTCACTCTTGGAAGACATAGGGCCTTAGTCTTCTAGGCTCTAGCTTTTATTTTCATATCTGTTTTGAACTTTTGATTCCATGGATTTCATATTCCATGAATTTGTAGAGTTTTGACAATGACACTATTTATATTTCAGATTTCTAATGTGTTATTTAGTAACTAGTTTAATAGTTAAATTATTTCCTTTAGAAATTTGTATTTATACTTATGTGATCAATGTAAACTTGTTTATGTGTGCAAAGTAGCTTCTATTTATCTCAATTGTTGTGTCCTTGATGTTAATTGATTGAATGATGCATGAAAAAAGTTTTAAATCCTTAAAAATCTTTGAATTTCTTGGGTTTTTCAATTTGCCGAGTCCTTGCCCAAGCCTGAATCCAGCTTGTCGAGTCTGAGGCGAGTCTGAGTCTTGTAACTATGGTGGTGACCATTCTGAACTACCCATCCTTCAATTGACTAACAAGAACTAACATGTAATTTACCCAACATTAGGATTCAAACCCAATGTGAATTTTGATTGAATCCACCAAACTGATGGAATGGGTTTTCTTCCACCCTTCAGCAATTCCAAGGGTCTTTGTCACTGATTTTCAGCAACAATGGAGAAGGAGTTTCAATATCCAATTCTCATCACATGTCTCAAATGAGAGGATGGCCTTGCTTATATAGCTTTTTAACTGGTGAATGCTTGTAGTTTTAGCAATGTGGGATAAACATTCTTTACTTTTAATTCCTCCTTATGAAGTAGCTTCTTGAACAAGCTGGAATAACTAAAGTGACTCTATATTATAACTTTATTATAGTCACTTCTTAATTCAATTAATGATATGCACTTAATAATGAATTATTATTAAAGTATAACTTTAATAATAATTATAATATTATAACTCCATCATGAATCATTGCAAATTAATTCTGACTTCACTAGGAGGTAGCCCACTGCATTCACTGCTAACCAGGGAGCCTTAATAAAAATAGTAAGGGTCCATCTCTATGATCCACTGACTTGCTATAAATAGTAATTCCGTCAAAACAGAACCAAAAACCTTTGAATATCAATTCCTCAAAACAAATGAAGGATCTGGTAAGGTAAACACTTGCACAAGCCACACGAAGAGCTACAAAACTCCCAAACAAGACCCTCTAATCCACCATACTAGCTTACGAGGGTCATAATAATAGGCTAATCCCTCAAACTCTGATGCTCATGAAAATGGGGACATTACAACATTGTTGAGTCAACTTATTCTTCTTCTTCATGTGAATGACATCAAACAAACTCGAGTTCCCTCACATGTGAATGACATCAAACAAACTTGAGTTCCCTCACAACCAAAAGCACTACAAGGGTGAGACAAAATTTAGAGGGCTAACCTTTTTAAATTTGGGGTTGTTTCACCTAAATTTTTCCACCGAGAACCTTTGAATAAGATATTCAATTTGTTGTAAATAAACACTATTTTATTAATTATTGTAATACATAACTTGCAAGATATAAGGCTTAACTTTTTCTTACTTGCTGTTTGAATCTCTCTTCCTCGTATAGCTAATTTGGAAGAAAGCAACCTCCTCCTAGCTGCCTTGTAATTTTACAACTCTTAAATTGTAATGTCCCCTTTTTGGCTAACTTGGAGAATAGGGGCAATTACCTTGAATTCTCTCTTCTCACTAAATATTACAATATCTGATATCACTTGTAGACTTGTGTAATTGATAATAATGAGCTAATAATAATATCTCCAAGAACAAAATAAATTAAATTGCAAACACTGCTCTCTCAAAGTGTACAATTGACTGTAGGCCCAGTGAACTGATATTATATAGCTATTTGCATTAGGTGCAATATTTTGATCTTTGCAATGAATATGTGATTGGTCTTAAATCAATAGCTATTTCTGTATTGACAATAAGTATATACTATAATTATGATTGAGAATTTCTTATAGCAATTAGATTGTTATGTCCGATATGATCCTTAATTATATACGATGGTGAACTGGTAATATTGTCTATATGGTTGTTGTTTCTGATTTGAAGTTGTGATCTTGCAATAATATATATGTAGTTTCTGACCTGAACTATTGATCCCCGCAACTGTGGTTTCTTCTCTGATTTATATTTGAATATTTGCGACTGCTTATTTTGCCAAATAGGCAGATGCTCTATCGAGCAGATCTAAAATGGATTAGTAAAGAAAATAATTTTGCCCCATCATGCCTTTGAAAGGGATATTGATCTTGCTCCTATATCTGTAAAACTAAAGGGATGGAATCTTTTGGCAAATGATAACTATCGGTTCGCAAAGAATACTGATTATGTCATCTCCACTGATTGGTTTAATCACTGTCTCCATGCCATATATGTTTTGTCTAACATTATCAGTGCTGTTTCATGGCTGGGATTTCGCAGGTTGAAGGTGTTTTGATTGTCGTTTTTTGGACAGCGGTTGTTTGAAAGATTCTCAGAGCCAATGGACGTCTGTGTTGTGGGCATTTTCTGTTTTTTTTCCTGTGCACCGTATCTGTGGATAGACCCATGCTGTCTTTTGTCTTCTGCAACTTGCATTTATGTTCTTTGGCCACATGCTTGTCTGCAATTGTTGGCCTTTTTTGAAGTGTTTCTTGCCAACATTTTTTAGCATGCGCTTTGTAGAATGGGAGTTTTGGTGACGGCTTTAGGTTCACCGCAAGTTCTAGGCATTGGATTCGCTTTCCTAACTCGCAGGACCTCTTTTCTACTCCGTTTTGAGCCGCCTCTTTTGCTTCTACGACTAGGGTTTGTAACAAATCTGTGGGTTTTCAGATTTTAGTTTGTGCACAAATTTTTAGAAAAATTGTGGGTTTTGTTTTTGAGTGTTTTTTGTATGAAAAACAGGAGTTTCTTGTTCTGCTTAACTTGTTGGAACAAGGGTTTTACTGTTGTTTCCTCAAAAATGAAGTTTTGTATTTTGAGTGTGAGGACATGAAGGGCTTTCTGATTTTTCCCCAAAAAACAAGGTGGGTTGCATCCAGATTTTCACAATCGTGGGTTTCGTTTTTTTTGCCTTTTTATCCAACAAAAATCATGGGTTTTTTGTCTGCTTGACAGTTTTTTTATTTTTTTCCACAAAAAATCATGTTTGATGTTATCTTGGTTCCTCAAAAAGTTATTTGTTATTTTTGCAAATTTTTCCTCAAAGGGTTTTGATTGATTTTTCTTCTAAAAAAATTGTGTATGGTGTTGCTGTTTTAGGGTTTCTTGAATGTTTTTGTGCAAAAAAATCATTGGAGGGTTTGCTTGGATTTTTCCTGAAAAATCAGGAAGTTTTTCATGGGTGATCTCAGCATCATATCAAGGGTTTGTTTGTTTTTTCCACAAGAAGTGTGGTTTCTTGCAGTTTGTTTTGGGTCATAGTACTCAAATGTATAAGTTTTTGCAATTTTAATTTTTTTTGAATGAAATCGTGGCTGTTTTTCTGAAGGAGTTCAGATTTTACGATTTTCTCCTCAAACTTGTGGTTTCACTTTCAGAAGCTGAAATCGGTGTCTGGCTATAGGGAGGGATAATTTTGCTTCCCAACTTCAGATTGCTAGGTTTGTGGTTATCTTGGTCATATCCAAAAGTTCTACAAAACCAGGGAGGGTATCAACTATAGGCTCATGCCACAGAGTGTTCTGAAGAGAAGGGGCAGCCGTCTATGCCTTCATGACTAAAAGACATGCGGATTGTGTCTTCTGGAGGGTAGTTCGGATGATGATCATTAAGGGAGGGTATTAAATTACTGTAATATTTCTTTAATGGTCATTACAGTTAGTTTAGTTAGTTTCTAATTCTGGCTTTTGTTAAAGAATATTCCATTTAGAACATTGTCATGTAATCTCTTATAAATAGAGGCCTTCGTCTCTATTATATATATCGATTTATAATAACAATAACAACTATTATACACATCATATTTTAGTGTTTTTATTTCAATAGTGTTTGCTGATTCATGCATAATCCTAGTGTTTTCTTGGCGCGTTTAGATCACACATGAATATAGGATAACAATTTTGTCTATTCAATTGAATGAAAAAAACAATTCTAAACTTCTATGATCTATCCATTCATTTGAATTAAGCAAAACATATCTAAACTTCACTCTTTTCAATGCTAATAACAGTCATAGGTTCCATCACAATCTTTGAGCAATTCAACCGAGAGTTTGGGAAACTTCTATCTTGCATCAGCAGGATAAGTTCCAAGTAAAAGTTACTGCCCACACTTTCATGTTTTATCCTGTTTCTAAATGAAGCATTCATATGTGTTTGCTGTCATTTCATCTCAGTATGTCCAACACCACTAAATTAGAGTCTCTAGTGTGCACAAAATAAATAGGACTGCATGGTAAATTTGTCAAGAAATAGTGCAAATGCATGTTGGCACTGTGACCAGCGACTGGCATTAAGCACCAAATGAAAAGGGTGAGTTGGCTTTATCTAATAGTGGAGCATATCATTAGCAAAACTGTATTGGAACACAGTAAATGTTGGATTAGTTGTCATTGATGTCAAAGTCATGTCAAGAAAGATTAATGTATGGACGAGATTGTTAGAGTTGTTTATCACTGATGTCAACAAAGAGATTCAAATATGTGGTACCACAATGTCATCAAGATTATGTATATGATTATGGAGTGGGAACTTATAGTAAACAATAAGTGTTCTTTTGGAGACTATTGGTAATTCAGAGAAAGTGTTATATTTCTATCGATACCTTTACCAAATGTATGGTTATCATTACTATATGTATATCAGAACTACTCTCTCAGACCAATGGTTTATGTTTGATGATGAACATATATCAGAGGACTCAATGTGTATGATCATCATAAAAAGTTTATTACGTTTGTTTTTATGGAAAATATAAAATAGATAAAGACACACTTAGTCTAACATACACATTCATTTGTAGTAAAGAAAATGATCCAGATTCTTCAAAGGTACAAGGTTTGGCAATCATTAACATGTGAAGGGAGAAATATTTGTAAGCACAAAGGTGGGAATAATTATTATTAACAAATGACAATGATCTATGATGGAAGGGGGCTTCTATCGGAAAGAATGTATCCATTATGAAAAAGGTATTTCTTTTCATTAAGGGCCCATTGGGTGCATGGCATACGATATGCTGGATATAGTCAATTCTGGAATATGCTGCAATTCTGGAAGATACATATCCTCAAAATGATATCCGGAATATGTGTTGGAGCATTTGGTGCACTCGGAAGATGACTGAGAAGATGTATTTTCTGCGTTTGGGTGCAACAAACTGGAATTGGAATATGCACTGAATAAGAATTTGTTTTAATTTATTTAATTGTTTTATTGTTTAATTTAATTTGTTTTTTACATTTTCTAGGCGTTTTTGAATATTTATTTTATTTTTCTATCAACGTTAATTTTATAATATTTTGAAATAAAATTATGTTTATAAGTTTTTTAAAATTTTAACATTTTGTATAAATTTTTTGTGATTTTTTCAAATGTAATTATGTTTTTCAAATTTTGTAGGCGTTTTTTAATATTTATTTTATTTTTCTATCAAAATTAATTTTATAATATTTTGAAATAAAATTTTGTTTATAAGTTGTTAAAAAATTCAACATTTTGTATAACTTTTAAAATTTTTTTTCAAATGTAATTATGTTTTTCACATGGCGTTTTTGAATATTTATTTTATTTTTCTATCAAGGTTAATTTTATAATCTTTTGAAATAAAAATATGTTTATAAGTTTTTAAAAAATTTAACATTTTGT
The DNA here is from genome assembly GCA_027943335.1 of Chamaecyparis obtusa. NCBI lineage: Eukaryota > Viridiplantae > Streptophyta > Pinopsida > Cupressales > Cupressaceae > Chamaecyparis > Chamaecyparis obtusa. The sequence continues at coordinate 149,459 of BSBK01009272.1, forward strand.
ATACCTTAAAAAAAAAAAAATCATATACAAATTTATAAAATAACAAACTCCAAAAGACACAAGTCAACATTATAAACAAGCTATTCATTTTATTATTTTTTTTTTTCAAAATGTTGCCAACCCGGCTCAATAGGAGCACCGGTAGGAAAGAGCCGGGTGGAGAAAACCTCCGGTCTAGCCCCAAAACATAAGATTACAATTTGGATGAGGCATTCCTCATTAGCAGATATGAAATTACAACTTGAATGAGGCATTCCTCATTACATAATGCAGATATGAAATTACAACTTGAATGAGGCATTCCTCATTTACATAATGCAGATTCAATGTTACAATCTAATGAGTCTTTGACGCTCTCTCATGCCCGAACCCGTGTTTTTGTCTGTAGACACCGCATACATAGAGCATACGACTACTTTGTGCTTTTGTTAGTACACCAATGAAGTACATTCAGCTCCTAACTTTTGCATGAGTTTTAAAAAAAATCTTATTAATTATTATTACCTTCTACGATCTCCGTTGATTCTTACCTGAATGATCCACGCTTGTCAAGATCAAAACATGACCAATTAAATGAGTTTGTACATGATATATCTCTGTTAACCTCAAAATTTCTCTACAAACCTGGGTTAGAATTCTACAAAGCAATAACCAAGAAAACACATATAAATCATGTGACTGATAGCAGATTGGGGCTCACCTGAGCCATAAACATGAAGAATTATTGTAAAAAAAGATGGAAACCATATATATGTGCACTTGGCACAAAGAGAAGTTACGCCAATCCATATTAAAATACTAGTTACAATATGGAAATACTAAACTGTCTAATTCCTGAGCTCATCTCCGCATATGGTCGAAACAAACATATGCAATTACAATACAGAGAAGGCATCGTAAAAATATAATTTCCGCATTTGCCCTAGTTTGACACGTTTTACACTCAAATCCTTCATTGCGGATAAGTGGAGATGGGCGGACAGGTGCAGATGAGTTGTCATCGACCCAACTAAAATATCCGTAGCCATTATTTCCCTGTGATGCCCAATCCACATTAGTTCTTATAATATAATGAATAATATTTACATTACAAACATTAAATATATACACATTAGCAACCTTTTTTCTATTTGGGCAGCACCAAAATTGTCGTCTAGGGTTGTTTGGTGTCTGTGAAGTCTTCATAACGCACCGTCCACCACCACATCGATAGTTTGGCACATTCACAAGAGCCATCGAGCCTATATCAATAATGCACTGCACCATCTTTACTACATTTATTACATAAATATTCTAACATATAATGCAATATAAATAATACATATAATTATATCAGAACAATACAAATAATGCAACTTTCTATATTTACAAAGTCTATTAGACTCATACTTGAGAGTTCATGAACCACAACAATCCGAAAATTAAACAAAATTCATTGAGAAAAACAAAAAGTGGCAAGGTTGATTCAACCATAATTAGTTATGATATATTGTAGTGTTGTCGTGTTATATTTAATGCTCTCATGTTATATTTAATATTGTCATGTTATCAACATTGCGTTATGACATATTTAGAGCTGTCAAAAGAAGTGCGAAACATGGATGTTGAGGTTGAAGTGATCCATCTAACTTCTTCTTGCAAGAAGGTATTCTGGACAAAAGATTACTTTCTTGATTGATTGGTTTGACCCACAAATTACAGACTGGGGAGTTTGAGGGATTGTTCATTGTTTAAGACAACATGATAATGTACAGTCAGTGTAACATGGATCAGTACCAATACCAATACTTCAATACCAAATGAGGACATCTCACAGTGACTGTCCCTTGTGTAATTGCCACTTGAATGTATTGGTATTGAACCATGCAAATATGGGCTCATTGCCACTCCTCCTCATTTGGTATTGAAGTATTGGTATCGGTACTGATCCATGTTACACTGGCTGTACATTATCATGTTGTCTTCACAGTGACTGTCCTCATTTGTGACTGTCCTTGTCACAAATGAGGACATCTCACAGTGAATTAGCCTGAGTGCAAGGTTGATTCACTAGTTTAAGATTGTTCATTCTTAAACTAGTGAATCAGCCTTGCACTAAAAAATAGCAGAAATTATGTTCAACCATAAGCCTTAAACAATGAACAATCCCTCAAACTCCCTAGTCTGTAATTTATGGGTCAAACCAATCAATCAAGAAAGTAATCATGTCCATTAGTTTGCCCAATATGCATTTGCTACAGCAACACCTCTACACAAAAAATCTTGTTATCACTATAGTCAACAGCATGTGGGTCACTTTATGTTCCAGCAACACCAGTACTTTGCACAACTCAAATTATGATCCAACTTATAAGACATCAAATGGTCAAGAAAATGACTATGGCACAAAACCATGTTGAAAAACTAAGATGAGAGGATCGACATGCATCAATGGGATAATCATGCCATGTCTTATTCAACAATTGACCCTTCAAAAGAGTCATATACATGATGCAAAAAGGAGTCACAAAATTCCAATACAATGATTGTCCCTTGCAGGCATGACTTTCTTCATTGAGCAGGTATCAAACAAATTCAATTAATTCATTACACCCAGTTATTTATCAAGTCCCATATTCTGTGTCAAGGGCATGCATAGCACACTGGCTTACAAACCACATGTTGTATGTTGTAAACAAAGGTACCTAACATTGATATTCTACATTTTGTTAACAATTTTTGACAAATGTGAATATAAAATACTGATTTCAATTCAATACTTTTAGGAACATTTACTTCTTGGACATGATTACTTTTTTGTGTAGAGGTGTTGCTGTAGCAAATGCATATTCACTACGTCATCACTCACAGCCAGGCAAATGCATATTGGGCAAACTAATGGACATGCTTGAATAAACATGAGACCTAAGATGACAAATGTATAGTTACAAAAGTGTTAATGAACAAATTTATAGATGAGATAAGCAGTCATGGATAAATCTGCAAATCTGGGAATATGCTGATTGAAAAGAAATTGACAGTTTGATTAATCTAAGGAATGAATGATTTATAATCAGATACATAATCAGATACATAACAGAGTACATAATCAGATACATCTATCAAGGCGAAAACTCAACCTTAGAATGCTAATTAAAAACAGCAGATTAAATCCATAATTCTAATTAAATCCATCACAAGATCTGATTTTAAAAACAACAGATTAAATCCATAAGTCTGATTGTTTTAATATGAAACATTAGTTTTGATTTGAAACATGGATCAAATAAACATGGATCAACTAAAGTCCTCCAAACTTCCGTTTAATATATTTGACTCTCTCCCCTTCAGTCATTGTCAAGAACCCTACGGCTGTTGCAGTATCATGCAAAAGAGTATCATATGCATCAAGCATAGTACCCTCGCTAAGGTCAGGGATTGCTTTAAGTGCTTTATACATATCCGCTGCATTAGTTTTCATTCCAGATGATATTCTATCCACTTTCAGAGGCTCTGTAAAGCTTGCTGTAATGCCTGCAGACATATCTTTGATCACTTCACAAATCGAATCCAAGGAACCTACAATGCTTCCCCTCTTCCTCTTTGTCCTCCTTGACGATGCTGAAAGGTTGTCTTTGCCGCTTGCAGTAGATTGGTTCGATGGCTGTGTATCCATACTATCACTAGCCAAATCAGCAGCAGTCTCAAAAGATGCAGTATCGATACCATGATAAGTGAAATCTTCCTCATCATTGAAATCTTCCTCGGTCTCTTGAGCTGTTACAGCTGCAGTGCCCTCAGCTATGTCATTCCCAACAATACAGGATATTTCATTGTAGTATTGAAACGGCTGCCTCTTATACATTCTGGCATTTTTAAATTCCTTTCTCTACATGATGGCATAACAATTGAATTCATTAGTTGTCTTTCATTACTTAAAAAGATATATTCAACTTAAAAGTAGATTTTAAGACCATGTTACCTTCAACAACTCATCCCAAACACTATCATCGGCATCCATAGTTTGGGTACTCTCATTCCATGCCAAGCCGCTTGTATTCCTCAACTCTTTCATTACCCTGTAGCCTTGCTTCCAAGTTTTCAGCTTGTTCTTGAAGTTATCCTTGGATAGCTTCATATTCAACTCGTTATTGAACCTCCTTTCAATGGCGGTCCAAGCCTCTTTCTTGAAACTGCCGTCAGCTTTTTTACCAAACTGCACTTGCTCCTGTAGCAAGTCTAGCAACTTCCGTTCCATTTCTTTTGTCAAGAATACCTTCTTGGAAGAGGAAGATGGATGTATCACTTCAACCTCAGCATCCATGTTCATTAGTACATCCGTAGACATACCTGAGGCACGCACAACATGAGTTGCCCACTTCTTTTGACAGCACTAAATATGTCATAACGCAATGTAAAATATAACATTAAATATAAATATGTCAGCACTAAACATTAAATATAACAACATTAAACATAACATGAAAATATTAAATATAACATGAGAACATTAAATATAACATTGAATATAACACGACAACTCTACAATATGTCATAACGCAATGTTGATGATCAGATCTAAATCTAAGTTAGGGATGACTTGTCAATCGCAATGTAAACAAATGCAAACATGCATATACGTAGATGTAAACATTAAATATAACATTAAACATAACATGACAATATTAAATATAACATGACAACATTAAATATAACAACATTGAATATAACATGACAACACTACATATGCCGTAACGGCTATAATATATAATATCAGTTTGTGAAATTTATGAAATCTGACATTAAAGTTTAAACACTGCCATAGTAGTTATTCAACCAACTAAGAGCGAGATCTATAGTCTTCCCACATCCTTCTTGCTATTTCATCTTGAAATTTCCCCCAATCATCTCTTTCACGCTAGCTCAACCCATATGTCTCAAGCATTGGTACATCTATCTGATCACGACCATCTTCCTCTTCAAATTCTACCTCGGATGGAAGGCCGTCCTCTATTGTAATGAAGTTGTGAAGTATGCAACATGCCAAAACAATCTTTGTCTGTGTCTTGATTTGATAAGACGTCGCATGCTTCAAGATAGGAAAACGCTGCTTCAAAATCCCAAATGTACGCTCTACTACATTCTTGAGCGAGGATTGTCGATGATTAAACAACTCTTTTGGGGTGTTTATTGGGTTTGCTCTTGAAAACTCCTTTAGGTGGTAGCGCGTGCACCGATAAGGCGCGAGAAATCTAGGTACGTTTGGATATCCAGCATCGACCAAATAATATTTACCTAAACAAAACAAATTGTCATTGTTATAACGTTGTTTTATTTTTCGTAGGCTTCAGTAATATAATCATATTTTACAAACCTGGGGGAACTACTAGTTCATCTGCTCTAGATAGAGTTGAAGCTAGAACACGGCTATTTGCAGCAGACCCTTCCCAACCAGCAAGGATGTATTGAAACTTATAATCAAATGAACACACTCCCATAACATTCTGCGACAAGTTGCCTTTTCTATCGCGATATTTAGGTTGCACGTTGACATCCATAGTGACTGGTATATGGGATCCATCAATTGCTCCCACACAGTCCTGTAGTCAGAAAAATCATAATCTAATGAACACACGATAATAAGATTACAACTCAATCAAAAAAATTTGATCCACTGGGAGATATACCTTGAAGTATGGATCAAAACGGGTCTTCCCATTGATTTCCCGAGGAGTGTTTGGACTAGGGGGTATAAAATAATCCGAATGGAGCGCTAAGATAGCCTTCAAGACCTTGTGGAAGTATCGGCTTACCGTCTCTTCGGAGTGCCCAAAGTTATGGGCAATCTTACGATTCCTCAGATTGTGGCCAAGAGTATGGAGGAACATGACTAATTGTTCTTCTAACGCGAGGATTTCTGTATCTCTGATGCTTTCCTTTTGCCTTAAAATATTGACTAGTTTAAAGAAGGATCGTCTACTCATGCGTATTTGGTCAAAGCAATCTGTCTCATTGGAGTTGATAATATGCTTATAAAAAGGAATTACATCTCTTTTCCGCTTACGCATATTTCGACTACCTTCTTTTACAGACACTGCTATGGTTGCGACAAGGGTGGCAAGAAGAACTACAACAACAGGCAGGAGTCTTCTCATCCTCATAAATTGTCCTCCAAGTTCAATATCATCAGTGAGATCCATCAATTACCTAAACATACCAACAAAACAATCACCAAACAACATAAGAAAACACCCAACTATAATGCATAATCAGTGAATAGAGTTGTAGGTTGAGTATACAGCATATGTAGACAAGAAAGGGAATATGGTATCTGCTAATTTGGTTGATGATGAAAGTAATTACCGTCAAGTGAAAGTACCACAGAACAATGTAAGTGACCATAAATTAATTGAGAAAAAAATAACTTTATTCAGTTCATACTTTACCTGCTGACAAGGACAGTCACAAATGAGGACAGTCATAAGTGGTTGAATGACCACAGAATTATATGGGCTATGTGACTATCCTCATTCAACCACTTATGACTGTCCTCATATGGGCTATGTGGTTGAATAATTCTGTTGCGACCATATCATAATGAGGACAGTCATAAGTGGTTGAATGACCACAGACTTATAAACTATCTTCAACTGAAACTGGTGTTATATATCGTAACATGTTTATGAGACTACAAGTTAACATGGCTCAGTACCAATACCAATACTTCAATACCAATACATTCAAGTGGCAATGAGCCCATATTTGCATGGTTCAATACCAATACATTCAAAGTAAAAAGGATACAGTTCTCTTTTTACAGTCACAATCAAACTGTGACTGTAAAAAGAGAACTGTCACTGTCACTATTAAACAAGGACTTAAAGAAGGTATACAAGCTTGAAAGAGACCGTGATGGTCAAAGTGCATGTGTTCAAAGCAATATTGAAGATAGAAGGACAATGAAGAACATGCAAGGGAATGAAAATTCAATAACCAATGAGTGAAGACAGCAGAAATGAAAAGACATGAGGCTATGAATGACAAAGAGAAGGTGCATATGACCAGTTGAATATGAAAATATTAGGGAAATAAAGTATTTGGACCTCATTGATACACATTCCTCTAACAGTCTCTAGCAAAGATGGCTGTTTGTAGAGTAGGCCAACTGCCTCTATGATAAAAAAAGCAATAGCAATTCATAGTCTTAATTAGGAGCCTACAGCTTGAAATGTGCAACTGTGCACAGAGGGGAATAAAATGTGCACAGGGGAAAAGTCATTGAGGAGATATACCTATATACACAAGTGCTCAACTTAACTACCAGCCCTCTTTGTGATTGGTTCTGAGTGTTGGCTGTTTATCAACACCCTCCTTTGAACCACACTGTAATGTATGCAGTTTAGAAGAGTGGCCTAGGTCCTAGAATAAATGGGTTAAACGAAACCAATCCATCTGTGCAACTCTGTGTGTGTGTATTTAATATAATAAAAGAGAGAGAGGTGAGAAATAATTTTCTAGGCCAAGGACAAGCCAGGTGCCAATGTGGCTCATGAGACCCTGCCTGTGGAAACACTATAGTATAACTATATATATATATATATAGAGAGAGAGAGAGAGAGAGAGAGAGAGAGAGAGAGAGAGATTCCCGGAGGAGGTAAACATATTACCCATATGTGTATGTACTGAATATAATTATAGCCAGAGCAGAAGCAGATGAAAAGGAATGCAAGCTCTTAGGACAGACTCACAGAGTACCATTGTGCATAGCCATAAATATATAAATGCCCAGAAGTGAACAGATTACACGTGTATGCACTGAACCTAATTACAGCGAGAGCAGAAATAGGAGGAAGATAGTTTGGGAACGCTTTTACAACATCTCTGTATAGAGATGCCAGAATGAAGGACCAATTGACAAAATAAGCAGCAACCTAATCAAGTCATCAACAACAGCTTTAACCAGGATATCAAAAGGCTTTTTGCACTAAACATGATAAAAATATCAAGATGCAATATCACCTATGCCATAAAACTATTCATAATTCGTTTGTGTCAACCATAAAAAGAATCCCAAATCACCACCACCATGCAGTGTATTTTAAGATCAAATAAAAACTGTGTTAGAACTTTATTTTCTGGTCAGTTGTTTCAGTTGAGACAAAAGGGACCTCAAATAGCGAATTCTATTAATATGTCTCTAGTAGGCACTCTAGAATAAATTCTTAGCCACTAAAGACTACTCCAAAGGAGCTAGAAGTTTGCATATGACTTGAATCATAGTTCCGGATAAATAGGGAAGCAGGCTTGGCTTAATACATAATAGATTACAATTGAGATCACATGAAAATATGGGATCAATATTGACAGAGGTTTTCCCCTGGCTATAAGCCTATAACAAACAAGGTCCGGGATCGCTGATTGAGTAAAGGGCTTCTTTTGGGTTCCTTTTTTCCCTTTTAAGATTGTTAACTGAACTTCTCACCCCTACCTCTGCTTCAGTTATTTAAATTTGCCCAGGAGGTACAGACATTCATTTTAACTAAAGAAAAGAAAAGAGGATATTGAAAGCATGTTACAAGAACAACTTTGAAGATAAAGAAAAGAGGCCTCTCAGGGATTACAGAACAGAATACACACCAATGTGTTATCAGGAGAATTCGGAGGAGGTCGAAAACACCCAGAATGGAACTTGTGGCGCCCCTTTGTTCTTCTTGGCTCATTTGCCTGTTCTGCTTGAGATGACCGCCATTGCGTTTCTGCTACTGCCGGATCCCATTTTTAATCCTCTTTTAACAAAACTACCTATATAATTAACAGACTAAAATCTCATTGATATCCCATACTTCTAAAACCAAAGAAAGCCATTTGGCCTCTGGGGTTTCCCTGGCATTGTTCTGTTTCTATCTTAAAACCAAAATGAGAATATCCTTTTGCCCTTCTGAATTGGACCATCCAAATCAATCTCATATCTTTTTGGTCTAATTCAAACTTTATTTAGTTGTTTCAATCACAATCTACATGGGATATTGCTCTGGAAGTAACATATTTCTTTTGAGAAAATCCAGCTAAAGTCCTCAAAATCTGGAATGATGGGCAGGACGTGGGATGTAATAATTTTAATTGTTAGCCGTTAGGAAGACAGGCTGGAAAAGGGTAGAACCCAAGAGTACAAAGGAGCACTTTGGGAAAGTTTACACTCAAGAAATGGGGAAATTTTTGAAAAAAAATAATATTGTTGCATAATGTAATAATAATAATTCGGGGAAAGCTGCAATAGTTTATTCATGCAATATGATGAAACATAAAGTACAGTGAAAGCATTGGCATACAGGGAAGATAAGTGTGGCAGAATAACTGGGACTGAAGCATGCACGTTACAATTTTAAAGAGGATTTAAAAGAGGAAGGCCGTATCTGGGCATTTTCTTATGAAATCAGCTTGAAGTTTTGCGACTATTGTGGGGAAAGACGACAATGCTGATTGCTCACGGATTCATATTCTATTTGAAATAGCAGACATGCACAGAACTCGATGGCAGACAATTGGGTGGTGGATTATTGACATTTGAATTTGGGTTAGAAATTATCATCCCCCACCATTAGAGGAACATGAATGCAACGTCTTGGAATAGAGCCCCGTTGTGAAGCAAACTGCTCTCATTTTTCTGGCATACAAAGCAATTTTTAGCAGAGTAGCACAAATCAACCACCCAAAGGATCACAATACATTGTGGGTAGGTAACCACATAGATACCAACAAATCTGTACTGAATATAATTATAGCCAGGGCAGAAACAGAGGAGCAGGAATGCAAGGTCTTAGAACAGACCACCATTGTGTATGTATATAAATATGCCCAGAAGTGGAGAACATATTACAGTAGGTGTATGCACTGGATATAATTATAGAGAAAGCAGAAGTAGAGGAACATGAATGCGACGTCTTAGGACAGAGCACCTTTTGTGAAGCAAACTGCTCTCATTTTGCTGGCATACAAAGCAATTTCTAGTGCAGTAGCAGTTGAGTACAAGAAAAGCGCTTTCAATGCATCAAACCCTAGGTTAAGAACAGCAATATTCCTTTTCTTCAGCCATATGGGTCTGTTATACATTACAAGAAAAAGGGCCAAAGTGGTTCTTGACATTGTGAACCACAATGATTTCTAGGATTTCATGTGGACAGCTGTGGTTGCAGCTACTGTGGCAGTCATCCTCCTTTCTGTGTTCAAACCAGGGGGTAGCAAAGGAACCCATCAACCAAAACCTAGCCCTAACATTACTAACCCCATTAGCCCCAATCAACAACCAGGTCTTATAACCCTCTGCAATCCAAATAGCTGGTTTTTCCATTCCAGCGTATGAACAAATGTATGAACAAATGTTCGTGTAAAAGAACCAGCATTATGATCTCTAGTTAAAAAACTAGCATATTTCAGAGATCATGATCTCTAGTTAAAAAACCAGCATATTTCAGAGATCATAGTTAAAAAACCAGAGTATGAACAAATGTATGAACCAAATAGCTGGTTTTTCCATTCCAGAGTATGAACGCAAAAAATACGTACCAGAGGTGAATGCGTTGCAGACTAGTAAAGCTTCAACGGTTTTAGCAGGGCTTCCACGGTACCAGGGAGCGTCGACGGTGAAGTGAAAATGGGAAATGGGCAAAAATAAAATGGTTGAAAAAGCCCCATGCATGCGGACGTAAAAAACTATGAAGCGCATGCGGACCCGACGTAAAATCCAAAATTGGCATACGAAAAGTGGAATTAGAGGTCAAATTCTAATTCCACCTTTTCAAGTGGAAGACCGAATGCCCATTTTTTGGGCAAAATTTGAATTCCGCAATTCCAATTCCAACTTATTTAGATGGACACAAACATGGAAAACAAGAATCGGAAAATGATATTCCGGAATTAGGGCCCATATTCCATGTACCAAACGGGCCCTAAGAGATGAAGATACACGATGAAGGTTGTGGAACAAGAAGTGCATGGTGTAAAAAAATGAGTTCATCATAAAGTTTGTCATGTTGGCCCCTGAAGATGAACTTTCAAAACAATTTAATAAACTTCTATTTCAATCCAACATGCTCGAAATGAACTCTCAAAAGTCTTTTACAACATCCCTAGGAGAGGTCACACACTTCACTAACCAATGTGGGTTAAATAGAAGAACTTCCTTTTAATATTTTAATTTAACTTTATAACTTTATTGATAAATAGATAAATAATATCAAATGATAATTAAATTACTAGTCGATATTGAACAATTACCATTGACATGATAATGTCCATAATTCAGTGATGATACCACTAACTTACTATAAAGAGTATCCCAAAACCACACCAAAAAACCTCATATTTGCCCGCAACTGAAATTGTCTAGGTCTAATATCCTCAAGATCCCTTAAATGTCCTTGTTAGCCTACGAGACCATGGAGAAATAGGCTAACGACAACCCCATACATGTGCTGAAAAGGGACATTATAGTTAGCCCTTCCCAATATCAAACAATTTCATTTTTGGATGCTGCAAGATTTGTTCGTTTTTCCATGTTGCATCCTCCGCTGGCAAATTCGTCCATTTGACCAAGTACTCCTTATGGTTGTCTTCCAAAACATCCTCTCCCTGGTTTCTATGATAGCCAAGGTTGTACAGGGACGAGGGTACCTGGGTACTTAGGGTACGGGTACAACTATTTTTCAAAATAGGGGACAGGGGTACTTGTGTACATTATTGTTTTTAATATAATTTGATATTTTTTAGAAAATCGGAAAATATAAGTTATGACAATGAGTTTTCAAACAAGAACAATGATAAAGTTTGCAGATGTAATATATTGTTCAATTTCAGATTTGCTATATGTTTGTAATAACAATATATACTTAATGTTTAGATGCATAACAGGGAAGGAAAGTTTTAAACATGAACACAAAGATCATAAATCGTGTAACAATGTCATATTGCAAATGATAAACTTTTGACTTGAACAATGATAAGTTTACTGTTAATCAGTATTGTATCAAAGTTTCATATTGATTACGTATTGAATTAAGCTTGATAAACAACAAGCTGATACGCAAACAAAAAATCGAAACAAAAATAAAAAATCTTAATCAAGGTCCTTAGCTATGATGATCTCCAGTAAGTACCTGCTGAGTATCCACTGAGTACCCATTGAGTACTTGGTAGTTGGGTACATGTGCTAGTATCCGGTACGTGTCCTAGGGGTATGGGTACGAGTACCCATGCAACATAGATGATAGCCTTTGGAACCAATATCAATTTTCCTTGTTCATCCAGGGGTGGTAACTTTGTTGATGGGATCACATTGTGACCTAAAGCCTTCTTGAGTCATGATACATGAAATACATTGTGAACTTTGTTGCTAGTTGATAATTCCAACTCATAGGCCATCTCTCCAATGCGCTGAGAAACTCTGAGTGGGCCATAAAATTGAGGTTTAAGTTTCTATGCACCACTTGTCTTAAGTGTAGACTGCTTGTAAGGCTGAAGTCTTAGATAAACCATGTCTTCCACCTTGAAGCTGCACTCAACTTTGTGTTGATCAGCATACATTTTTCAGTTGGTTCTACGTTTGGTGAATATTCTCCTTCAATGACCTCAAGATGTCTTGACTTTCCTGGAACAAATCCTTTGCCTTGGGCACTTTGCTATCCCCGAAAAGTAAGTCCATGAAGTTAGGGGCCTCATACCCATACAAAGCCATAAACGGAATCACCCTAGTGGGCATATGGTAGGTGGTGTTGTAACAATACTCACCCAAGTGCAACCATCTATCTGACCCATGGCTTTTGTTGCCGTAACACATAGTTCCCCAGGTACTCCTCAATCCATTTGTTCACAATTTTTGTTTGGCCATCAGACTGTGGGTGATAACTGGTGCTGATAGTGATCTTAGTGCCACTCAACCTGAAGATTTCTTGCCAAAATAAACTCGGAACTTGCTGTCCCTAACACTCACAATATTCCTGGACATGTCTAAACACGTCCCCGAAGAACTAGTCAGCCACTTGTGTTGCTGTATAGGTTATTGCAATAGCCAAAAAAATGTGCAAATTTGGTCAACTTGTCAACCACCACACAGATGTAGTCCTTATCTTGAACCCTGGCTAATACTGTCATAAAATCCATCGATATACTTTCCCACTTTTGCTCTGGAATGGGTAAGGGCTGGAGTAAACTAGTTGGAAAGGTATGCTGATTCTTGTTTTGTTGGCAAACTGGGCATTCTCTAACATATTTCTAGACTTCATTCTTAAGTCCTTTCTGCGGGAACCTCCCCCACATCTACCTGTATGTCTTAAAGAAACTTGGATGTCCGGCCAATGGTGCGCCTTGGAATATCCTCAAAATTATCTCCTTAGTGTGATGAATGCACTAAGTAGATTCTGGTCTCATAAAATATGGCTTATATATATATATATGGCTGATATCTTCTTTATGCTTAAGTTATAGTTCTATTGAAATTTTAATTTTTGTTTTTTCTTTCTTGTTTCATTACTTTTTTGTGATTTATGTTATATTTATTTGTGTTGGTCTAAGCCGTTGGTTAGATTTATTTTTGTGCTGGTTATATGTGTGTGGGTGCGTGCACACACATGTTATTGTATATGTACAGTTTTTTTTTACTTCTCACATTTTGTACTTTTTCTTGTTATTATTTTGAGCTTTCTAGTTTTACATTTTTGCATATAAGTTGTAGTGGCATTTCTCACTCACTCTTCAAAATTTATTTAACATATCTGGATTCTAACTGCTTTGTGTAAAATCTCGAATAAGTATTTATGGTGAGAGAAGTTTATTCGGTCCTTACATGAGTTGCAAAGATGATTGCAAGTGGCAATTGTGTAATTTAGTAAATTGTTTGGATGCAAATTGTTTTAATTAGAACGTCAATCTTACATTTTGTGGTGGACATCCGTTTGTTGAAAAGTGGTTTATGTTAGGATTGCAGTGCACATTTAAAAGTGGTAAATATGGTTCATTCAATCTTTTATTAGCATTGGTAAACATTTTTAGGGTTATCAACTTTGGTTTTGGTGCTGGTAAGATTAAAATGTCAAATATCACATTGTTTTAGCTTTAAAATGGATATCTGAGTTTATAGCCTGAATTTTTTAATTTATAAAATAAAATATTTATGTTTTGTGTGGTATTTTTGTAGCATAGCTGCTTTTGCATCCTGAAAATGTGTTTTCAGAGAGCAGTTGAACCCATTTTGCATTTGAAAGAAAATGCATTCGCTTGATGTAATAGTTGTCATAAATATTGTATAATTATATTGGGTTTTAATACATACACTATTTTTGCAGAAACCAATTCATGAACCCATTTTTTTGAAAAGTGAGAAGGATGGAGTCAATATCAATATAGCTCTTCAGTGGTATGCAAGGCTTTTTTGTTTGGAATGATACATAGGATTAATTTCCAGCTGAACTTTTTTCTAAATAATGATGTTTTATCAACAATACGATATCTTGTTAAGCCTCTACAAATTAAAACTAAATTTCACTTGTGTTTGTTTTGTTGAAAAACTCTGGCACACACTTATGCTCGTGTTTTTGTTTTGGATCAGGTGCTCTGATGCATACTCTGATACCTTGCTTGGATATGCAAATAGCATCCGAACAATTGATGGAGGTACTCACATGGATGGTCTGAAAAGTTCATTGACAAGAACTCTTAATAATCTTGGAAGGAAGTCTAAAATTATCAAGGTGATTTATTTCACATTAACAACATTTTTAAATCCATTCTCTATATTGACCTGGGAAATTATGTTGTTACGATTTGGAGATATATAATGTGTTTGATAGGAAAGGAGGTAGATGTAGTTCAATATGGGAACCAGAGCACATGAATTACCTTAATGTCCCAGTTGTGGGTTGATCCAAACATGATAGCAAGATTAATTCACATCAGAGCTGACACGCCTATATATTCATCTTTACTCTACCATGTAAATGTTCCATGCTTTTGTTTCAAGCATGCATCTTATATTTAGAAGTAACTATGTCTGAGTTTTATTGGGAACCATAGTTCAAAAACTTGTCAGGTCAAGATTTTGACTTGGACATGGAACTTAACAAGAACTCGTGAAAATAGTCTACATAAATATACCCCACGGGCCAAAAACCTGAAATTAATGCATGAAACACACAAAGAATGAATTTTGAGAACACATAAGTCTATTTTGATAATCAATTTGTAGAATTCAAAGACTACATAACCCATAGTACTATGGCTCTCAAACATGGTCGAAATTCAAAACTTGAAAGATATGTTTATGGATTATGTTGGAAATTGTAATTTTAGGGCAAATTGAGTAATGTCCTAGTTGGGGACATTAAACACAAGATGGACCATTATGCATCTTAGTGTCTTGAGAAGAAAGTCAACCAAGAACAGGAGGAGTTTAGAATCTTTAGATGAAGCTGACGAGTTAGCATCTAGACTTGAGATAACTTTCTTGATGGTGTCGTTCCTATCTACTTATGTTGTTTCTAGTGTAGGGTGGTACTTGGACAATGGGGCATCTAGAGACTTGACTTTAAATAAGAAAGCTTTAGTAAACTTGAGTAGAAGGTTGGCATACAGGTTGAGCTTGGTGAGGATGCTTCTTATCCTATTATGGGGATTAGAATTGTCTCCTTTTGCACGCCTTTAAGTCATGCTATTGAGCTAGATGATATCTTGTATGCACCTATTTTAACAACTAGTCTTCTTTCAGTTTCTTTTGTGACAGATCAATAATATATTGATGAGTTTGATAGTTAGCAAGCAATTATTAGAAAATGCAGCCATGAACCTATTTAAGGTTTGGCCAGAGGAGTTTGAGATGGCTAGTTTTACAATCTAGTTGCTGATCTAGTCAAGCTGGTATGGCAAGATGTACTGATCTAAGAGAGTTGTATCATTATTCAGAGTCCAGACAATTTCTAAACATTTGGTCGAATCATTGATTGATTTCATTCATGCAATTGATGGGAGTATTGAAGAGAGTCAGAAAAAATTGAATGCCAAAGGATTCTCACGGAAAAAACAGTTCTTTGTGGGATTTATGCTTCAGTTTCTGGAGGGTTCTCTAGGAAAGAGGGAGTTGATTTTGTTGATGTTTTTGGTTCATATAGCAGGTTCAAACATTTTGACAAAACCTTTGTCCAAAAGGAAGTTTGAACTACTGAGATTGAAGTTAGGATTTCTTGAAAACACAATTATTTGAAGAGAGTGTTAGATTTCTTAGAGGTCTCTTAGATGTTGTTTTGGTGGATAAAAAACCAGAAGAAACCAGACTGTAGTGTTCGTGATTAATTCTACCTGCTAGGCATTGGAAAATCAAACACTAGTTTAAGTGATTAGTTTTGCTTGCTAGGTGCTAGCGTATCAGACACTATTTTTAGTTTATTTGAGACACTATTTTTAGACTATCCTTGGCCTCTTGGGCACTACTTCCTCTATTCTGCACAGACAAGAGTCATGTTTTTTAGTTTTTTGTGTTGTTCTACAGCAAACATATATTTTTAGAGTTTTCTTTAGGATAAAATCATCTTAAAGAAAAACAAGTTCTTCTGGTTTTTGATTGCTGAAGTTGGAGTCTATGTAAGACCATGGGTCTTTGCTTCTTTGTAATTCAAAACTGCAGAGAACTGTTGCTGCGAATTTCCAGTATAACAATCTTTTTTTTTATAGATTGCAAACTTATTTTTTATTTTTGCTTATTGTTTTAGGTTTTTGTTTCAAATTTTTATTTATACAGGTTAAGACACTCTGGCCGTGTATTTGATTGGAAGTCAAGATCTAGAAATTTAAATCAAACGCTAGAGTGCAGAATCTGCTTGTGATGTTCTGAATTATAATATTTGCCCTTCTGTATTTGCATCTGCCAAAAAACACACAAAAAAGAAAAACACTGTTAATCGCACTTTGGGTTTTTCTGCAGCTGAGTTTTCCCAGAAACTCGTTGAGTCACATGAAAATTTGTTTGTTTCTTGCCTAGACTTAGTTTGCAAGTATTCTAGTGAGTTACTTCTTGAGCAAAAATACTTGCAAGTTGTCTTGAGTCTGGTGAGAAGTTATCGAGGCTTTGAACACTATTAGAAATTGTGTAGAGGTCATCTCATGTTGTAGACACAAACATATACCATATCAACCTTGGCACTTACATCCCACATCTAGATAATAGTGATTTTTAAATACATCTGTTTTGGTGGCTACATGATAATTAAATGTTCTTAAAATCTCACACAGTTGCAAAAAGTCTTCTCTTGTCACCAGGTAATGCTTTCTTATTTGGACAATTGACAGAATGTATTATAGTTTTGACTTTTGATAATCTATTTCTAAAACTCTTTACTATCTCATACTGACAAAATATGAATTCTCTCACTATGTCGCCATTAGTCTTCCTTGTCGCCAAGTTGTGCTTTCATGTGGTCGGGGGGGGGAATGATAGAATGCACTTGTAATGTGCCCAAAAAATTGAAAGAAAATTAATTTATTAAGTTGTCCTAAAATTTAAACTAATATCAAAAGGACTTGTTTAATTAATTAATTAAATTATAAAATAAAAGAGGCCAAAGTAATAAAATAATTAAGCAATGTCGACCTGGCCTATTGTAATGTTCTAGACTCTTCTTGGAGGTCTTAATAAGGAGGTGGCTGGGCATTGTGTTGAGCATTGTGTAATTATCTATATTTCTTGTTTATTTGGAATTCCAGTTGGAATTGATTTTTTTGTTGTGTTGTTTCGAAGGTGTATGATCCTCCCTAGCCTGGCAATTGCAGTTTTGGTAGTTAGCAGCCACCATAGTTTGTTTATTTGATTACTTTTGTGAAGTTTCCATTGGAGACAAAATTGTAATTTTGGAGCTAATGTTGATTTTATGAAACTGCAGTTGATCTACAAATATTGATATGGTATTAGTATTATAGTTCCATCAACTATGTTGTTTGTCTTGTTGATATTGCCATAGTCTCTAGTTGAATGTTATTTGTTAGTTAGTATTGGCATTGCTGATTATTGGCACTACATATTTAAGATAGAGTCGAGATCTTGTGCAAAGTTGACATTACTAAAGCTTCTGCATCTATGTTATCTTGATCCTATTCGTGAGTTTGCCAAATCGCTACTTCTAGGAAGCCACAATGATATATCGTCAACAACTAGTTTGCATAAGTCTCATATGTTCGACAAATTATGATTGAGGACAAGATCTGTATACGTACTACGTTCAAGTGAGGTAGCATAGGTGTCGTATAAATAATTTGGTGTATGAGTGTGAAGTCTAGAAGCCATTTAGATATTTACATACGGGTAAGGGTAAGGAGGGCCGTATGTGTACTTGTCGTACGAGAGTCAAGGTGTCATACATGGAGGGAAGACTTTGTCAATTGTGAGACAAGGCTTCGTATTGGGTGGAGTTTTAAGTGATGTGTAGGTTAGAAAGGAGAAGGCTAGTACGAAAGTGTTTTCTTGTGCTCAGGACATTACAATGGTATTCGAGCTGGTGATCTTGCCAGCCTTTTGGGAAACAATGGATGCGGACACGGAGATATCATTCATTGGACAAGATGGGGGAGTCAAGCATAGAGATGACACCATTGTTACAAGGACAACAACTTAGTGAGACTTTGGCAAAAGGACAACAATAAATTGGTGAAATGCTTAGGCTTTTGGTGGAAGGACAAATAGAAATCATAATGGGCATGAGAATAATTTAGTCAATGAGAGGCCCCATACACAACTTTCCCATACACGCCCATTGATGCCAATTTTTCCTTAAAGGATTGGACAACATAGAGAATAAGAGCTTGCCTTCTTGGAGATGCAAGATTAGTTGAGGCAAGATTGGTTTGATGCTAGAGTTGGAGCATAACTACCCTTCAAGGATTATGTGGAATTGTAGACAAAATATTCTAACAACCATGGCCATCACAATAATAACATCAAGTGGAGGATTGACAAGCTGAACCTATCTACTTTTGATGGGTTGGGAAACACATCAACAAGAGCATGGGTACAAAAAGCGGATACCTACTTCCAACTCAATCCGATATCCGAAGATGAAGCAATCAAATTTGCAGCTCTACACTTGGAGGGAATTGCTCACTGATGGTGGCACCATGGGATGTTCAACCTTGGTCACAATCGAGTCACTTCATATGTTGATTTCACAGAGAGACTCATTGATCACTTTGATGGGAAGGAATCAGAACTCAACTTCAAGGAGTTGGCATTGTTGAGACAGACTAGACCGGTGAACAATTGCATCACGAGATTATAGAGGATGTAATTGTTGGTCACCGACATTTCCAAGAGAAAATTAGTAGTGCTATTCATGGATGGGTTGATGGAACCGTGAAGAGTTGGGTCGAAGGTTTCAATCCCAATACACTCGCGGAGGTGATAAAGAAGGCACATGACATGGCTACCTCATCACCATGTTCCAAATGTTACACACATCCCAAGCCACCTCTTTCGTAAGAGGACAATAACGAGGAGCCATTTCAGAAGAAACCCTCGATAGATGAGGCCACTTGTTAGGAGAGCCAGAGAAAGAAGCTTTGTTACACTTGCAAGGAGCCTGGGGAATTGGGTCATTGTTGTATTGCCAAGGGGAAGATTCATTACATCAAGGTGGTAGTCGATAGTGAGGAAGAAAGCAAACAGCCTGCAGTGCAAGATGAAGAAACTAATCATGTGAAGAGGATTGCTGCACTTGTGCAGAGGGGAGGTTCCATTGCTACAGTTTCTGGGACTCTGGGATGCAACATATTTTGGGTTTGTGGCACAATTTTGGGGTAGCAAGTCATAGTTATGCTTGATAGTGCGGCCACACTCATTTTCATCAATTCATCACTTGTCACCAAGAGGGGATTGAGCATGAAGGATTCGAAGTCAACGCAATGGGAGGAACTTTACTATCATGCGCTCATGTGATCTCGCAACTTAGCATCATTATGGGGAACTATATGGTGATGAATGACTTTTTCATTGTGGATTTGGATGACACATGTGATATTGGGCATTCAATGGATGGAGACCCTTAACAAATACACCCAGAGTTTCAAGAAGGTGGAATTCTCATTCAAGGTGGATGGCAAGAAGGTGGTGCTGCGTGGAATGCTGAATAGGGATCCAAGAGAGATTTCAATGAAGAGGATGAAAGCAATTTTCAGACATGTCGAGATTCAGGCATATGACTTTGACATTGAGTATTTGAAAGGGAAGACTGTAGTGGCTAATGTATTACCCAGGATGCTCGCCATATGCTCCTTTACTCAGGTTTCAGAAGATTGGAGGGCTTATTTGTTGGTAGAGTACACCAAGAACACCTTTGCCAGTTGATGGGCAGATAAATTCAGGATGATAGGTACATGGTGGTTGATGATTTTATCTATTGCAAGGATAAGATCTATTTGGTACCAAAACAAAAAATGAAGAAGACGATCTTAGGGGAAACTAATGCCTTGTGGTAGGGAATTGTATGCTCGAAGTCAATGCCCTTTGGAGTACAAAACTGCTCAAACTTCTTGTTGACATATTCTCCCCCTTTATCTATACACAAGATTTTGATAGATTTCATAGATAGTTTCTCTACAAATGCTTTGACGTCTGAGAATGAATCAAAAACTTCAAACTTTTGTTTGAGAAAATATACAAAAGTGAATCTAGAAAAATCATCAATAAAGGTCAAAACATATCAGGCTCTACTAAAAGGTGGATGTGGAAATAATCCAACCAAATCACTGTGTACCAACTCCAAAAGCTATGAAGCTCTCCAAGCTTTGACTTCATCGAATTTCTCTTTAGGATGCCTGCAAAAAATGCATCCCTGACAAACACCATTAGAAAAGCAAATTGGAGGCAGTCCTGTAACCATGTCATGTTGATTGAGTTGCTGCAAGTAGTAAGCGTTTAGGTGGCCAAACCTCTGATGCCATAAGTTACTCACTTCATCAGAACAAGTAGGTAAAAGAAAAGGAGGATTAGGAGCAAAATGAGAAAACAAATATAGTCGTTACTGGTGATCTACTCTCCCAACCGCTGCTGTAGAATCGTTATGCAACTCAAGAATTGCCATTGGATCAGGAGATAACTCAGTCAGCTTGCCTGAACTTGTCTGAGTGATTTGATATATTGATAGGAGACTAGTTGATAATGAGGGCACAAAGAACATCATGCAATGTTCCATTCCCACATCAACAAACCGTCTCCCTCACACCTCAAGAGTGTCATCACCCATCAAAATAGAAGGTGTTGAACATGGCCCCAAGGTTGCAAGTTCATCCTTTGGCGAAGCCATGTGGTGCAAGGCACCCGAGTCAAGAACCCAAGTTGATGGTGGGGAAGCAAATGCTTCAATCGCCTTGCCCTTTTCTTTCCCCTTGTTGTATACTTTAGCCTTGTTAGACCTCTCACTTGAACTTTGCTTTACTAATTTAGGAATATTGATATTATTCTTTTCAGGAATGTTTGGATTTGTTTCTTCAAACATTTATACTCACCATGACTGGGTCTTTTACAATAGGCACATTTGACCTTATCTTTCTTAGGCTTGGCACCATTAGAATATTGGGTCACATTAGTTGCATTTAGGGCAGCTTGTTTTGATCCTTCTTCTCATTGCTTTTCTTTTGTTTCTTATCCTTGTTGTTACAACTTTGCCCTTTCTGTTCTTCTGTGCCTTGGTTGGCAAATAGGGCATGTGACTTAAAGGATTTTAGAGTGCCCATCTGGATTAGCTTATCTTGCTCTCATGTGAGAGATATAGCAAAATCATCCAAGGATGGTATGGTAAATTGAGTCCCAAGTGCACCCTTAGTACTATAGAAGGTAGAAACACATACTGAATATTCAGAACTTAGCTTAGAGAGAATGCTAAGAATTAATTGTTTATCTTTCTTTTTAATTTCACAATGCTTCAGCTGCAACCTTACTGATTTCAATTTTGTGAAGAAATCTTGGATTATGTTAAAATTGTCTGGAATTAGACTTAGGAATTCATTTTCCAACTTATGACTTGTCATTTAATCTTGAATACCAAATACTCCCTTCGTCCGTATTTCATTAGAGTGCTTAGAGATTCAATATGAAAGAGTAACTCAGAAGAGACAAACAAACACAAATTTCTATATTCTTCATCACATCTGTTAAACCACTTAGGCTTTTTTGCATCTATAGTAGGTTCAATTTCTAATCCCATTCTTATCCCATTCAAACCAAATTTTCTCAAGTATATTGCCATTTGTTACTTTCACTCGAAATAGTTGTAAGGAGTTAGAATGCGAACTGTAGTTTGATCCATGATGCAAAAATGTAGAAAGAAGTGCTGAAAGAAAGAGAACACAAGAATACCAATGCACACCCACCCTTTTCACTAGTATAAGAAGCCCTCTCCCCTCTCCCCCCAAATATTACAATGTTGGTAGTTTATAGCATGGTGTAATTACAAAGCTTTACCCGAATTACAATAGTGTTAAGGTTCACAAAGGCCAAAAAAAACAACACAAAATCTACCTAAAATAGCTATGTAATTTTGTTCAACACAACTTCAAAATGAAATAGAATTAAATTCAATCTTTAGCCAGCCAAAAAAAGCTGCGTGATGCTTTTTGGACAGCAATTTTTGCCAAATTGGCACACTATTTGTAAAATCTAGAAAATATGCAGAAATTTTTTCAAGGTAGAGAAAAATAACCAGAAATTGTTTTTCAATTTGCCTAGTAGATGACCGAAATCTAGCGCAAAAATGAAAACGCCTCCGATGTTTTCTATGTTTTTGTCTCTAATTTGGTGAGCGTACTTGGTTTTGGGGAAACATGCAGAAAACTGACGCCCCCACCCTCCGAAAATCGCTTAAATAAGGAAACTACATCTATTCTTGCACTAGAATAGCTATGATACCATGTTGGAATTTGAAAAGATGAATAACCCAAAAAAACTAGTGCAAACTGTTTATGTTTGGTAGCTTCAGTCGGATAAACCTATGAGACAATACTATTATATATATATATTTATTATACATGATCTATATAATTTATATATATATATTCATTATATATGAGATATAAATTTATATATATCTAAAGTATTATTGTGTTAGAGAAATTAATATAATAAGACTATAGAAATACTATATATATATGTCATTATATTAATTAAAAGAGTATGTGTTAATGAATAGACATGTCCCATGAAGGGACATGTCTATCCATGTCTCATCTACAATATAAATAAGAGAGAGATTGCTGCCTTTGAAAAATACATACAATCAAGAGTGCTATTACATTTGCAGTGATCCTCACAAAATCAACATGGTATCAAAGCCAGGTTGCAAATGTAAGAAAGTAGTTTGTTGATGGTGATTGTGTGATTGTCTCAGAAAATTCAGTCTCAGTACGAAGACAATATCTCACAAATACACCGTTGGATTTTGTTGCTTTTTGGATGTGTTGGTGATAAACAAATTTTGAAGAATCTCATCGGAGCGATTGGCGAGAAAGTGTCGGGTTCAAAAGTTATGACCGACTGTGTATGGGTCTATGTGAAATCCAGTGAGTGAAGTTGTGTTGCAGACTTTTATCCACACCAAGTGCAAAGAATAAGGTCAAGTGAATTGTAGCAGATTTGTTAAGAAGCAAACTTAAGTGATTATATATTGGAAACTATGTCATTCTTAAATGTGGCGATTCATTAAAGACATAATTTATGCACTGATATTTGAATAAAGTGACTTGATTAAAGAAAGAAAAAAAGCGTTGTTTAGTAAGAGGTTGAGGACGATGAATTTTCAAAGTATACACAACGATTTCCATAATGATTAGTTAGACCTTGTAGTGGCTTTCATTAAAGAGACATATTAATTTGTTATGATCGTGGTCAAGCATTAACAAAGAAGCACACATTCAAAGAAGGGTGTCTCTTTCTAGAAAACAAGCTTTAATTATAGGCTATCACCTCTCTTGGAGCAATCAAGTCATTTTTCAAGAAGACATAAGCATTGTTCAATGATATAAGAGTGAGAATTTTACATTGTGGGGAGAACAATAACCAATGTGACATTACCATTTGAACCATCCTTAGTGGGGAGATGATTCAAAGGGGAGATGTCTTTCAAATAATTTGAGAAGGTGTTTTTTGATTTGATGTATATGGACCTTCATTGAAGTAACTTGTGTCAAGGATGTTGATGCGTAGATAAGTATTTATTATCCTTGAGTATTACTTTATCTATTTGTATTTCTATATGTACTATAATAGCTATTTACCTTGATCTTTTCTGGGGATGCTCTTGTAGGAAAAAGAAGATTGATATCAGATTCAGAGGGAGTCTGACTCTTCTGAGGCAACCTTGGACGAGGAGCTTAGAGGATTGAAATCAGATTTAGAGGGAGTCTAACAAGGTTATCTTAAGCAGTCTTGGATGAAAAGATCAACAGATTGATATTTGCTCAATGAGTTCTTCTCTGTGAGAGAAGTTCGAGGTGAAATCCCTTGTTTCCACCCTCTGTGCTAAGGCATGGTGGATATCATGTTTGAATGGGCCTTCCCCTTGTGTACATCATGAGGAAGTGACAGCTTCCAAATGATTATCACTTGTATTTGTTAAAGTTATTGAAAGGTGACGATCTTACAATAACCTGATCTTCTATCATGATAGACATCTTTTGATGGCTGAAACAGATCATGATATATGATATCTTGCATGGTGGATTGAGTTCCTTAAAGAGGCCATGCTCTTCTATTGTGATAGATATCTTATGATGGCTGAAACAGATCATGATAGATGATAGGATTGTTCCTATGGTAATGCACATTACCTATGGACATTTGTTGAGTACTTGGTGGACATCATGAGACTTGTTGTTGGTAGGCCATTACTCTGAGCACTTGGTGAATATCATGCGACTTGATATTCTGTAGGCCAATGCTCCGGATATCATGAGATGATATCTTAATAAACTTTTGAGTACTTGGTGGACATCATGAGACTTGATGTTGGTAGGCCAGTATTTTGAGTACATGGTGAATATCATGTGACTTGATATTTTGTGGCCATTACTCCTAATATCATGAGATGATATCTCTATAAACTTAATATTATATTGAGGTAATATCTAACCATGTGTTTATCCTCCCTAGCTAAGAGGGAGTGTTGATGTTTGGTAGCTTCAGTCGGATAAACCTATAAGACAATACTATTGTGTATATATATATATATTATATGAGATATAATTTAGATATATATTTATTATATATGAGATATAAATTTATATATATCTAAAGTATTTTTGTGTTAGAGAAATTAATATAATAAGACTATAGAAATACTATATATATATATATATATATATATATATATGTGTGTCATTATATTAATTAAAAGAGTATGTGTTAATGAATAGACATGTCCCATGAAGGGACATGTCTATCCATGTCTCATCCACAATATAAATAAGAGAGAGATTGCTGCCTTTGAAAAATACATACAATCAGGAGTACTATTACATTTGCAGCGATCCTCACAAAATCAACACAAACAAATATAAATAAAACTTTGATTGTAAATGATAGAAGGTCAGAAAGCAAGACAGAGGTAGCCTCTACGAGAGAATTGCAAATGCTAAAGAAGCAAAATAGCATTAGGATAATTCAAGAACAAAGTCTGCAGAAAGCAATTATAATATAGTAGATGAAATAAGACTAGCTAGGAGTGAGTATATATAGGAAATGAGAGAGGGGAGAGGAGACAAATACAACCAATGGGAAGAGACTATCACAATAGCCTAAAAAAGGCAAGTATAACTCCCATGGAAGATGTCATACTAACTACTCATTTATTATCCTAAGCAAGCTTAATTAAAAGTGTAGGAAAAAGAAATTAAATAACCAACTAGGAAACAAAAACTTACACTAACACCTTCTACCATGTACTGGTCATGGATATCTCACATTTATTAAGATTTGGTGTCTATCTTTGACGGTATTATGGATCCATATGTTCTCATTCGAATGGATGGAAAATTAGAAAGGAGGGAATAGATGCAGAACCAACAAAAAGAGAATATTGTATGAAACCCTAAGGTATGGCATAATTTAGTTTGGGTTTATTCCAAGTTTGTAATAGACTCTCTATAACCTTGAAGAATTTGTGTAACTAGCAAATTTGACATTGTTTGAATGTCTCTAGGAGTATTGTGTGTATTTCCTTGATGGGTTTTTGATTATCTGGTCAACCAGAAGGCCATAAAATCATTTCAAAGCTTATGCATTTTCTGAAGGATAAATAAAGGAACATGCAAGTTTATTTCGGATCATCGAGTAGACTCATATAAAGTTATTTGCAATTTTAGTTATTTTTTTATTTGTATGTGTAGATTCTAGTTTACATATGTATTTGAGGAGATAAAAAAACTTAAGTCATATATTGAATAAGGTAACCCATTTACCTTCAGCTGTTTCATGTATTGTATGAACCCCATACTCTATGTCCACTTGGAGGTAGACACCGATCTATATTTTGCTCCTCAAACCATCACTTTAACTCATTTTAGAACACTTTAAACAGAATAATCATTTTTTGTTGAGTTTTTCGTTTTGGCTTCCATGTGCTTAAGTGTATAACAACAATATTGTTATATCCATTTTTTAAATAGTTTATTTGGTAGGTCGTTTTTCCCCTGCTATGCAAAGGTGCACAATGTCGTATATTCAAACCAGTATATAGGTACATTTTGAAAACTAGAATAGGCGTACACTTTGTAGTATGGTTTGTAACAAAGTAATTACTCAGTCTTTATAATATTGAACTCAGCACCTTAGGGAAACACCCCTTGGTCTTGTAGAACCAAAAGTGAAAGTGTTCTTACTTGCCTCAATAATTGGTCCTTAGCTGCCTAACCTGAACATAGGTCTTGTGATTCTCTTCCCAGGTGTGACGCCCTTTGCATCAGAGAGACTATACTATCTTAGGTTGGGTTCTACAACTCAAATCACCAATAGATAGGATGAGAACAGTTTTATTGAAAGGTGTTGGGTGGATGGATAGAGAAATTTATGGTAGCTTCCTTGACAAGTGCATATCAGGTGCAAGCCACATACAATTATGAATTACATCCTTATTAACAATCACTAGACACTAGTGCAGGCATAATTCATTTAGCTAAGTGTTCTTTTCTGTCTGAAACATCTCACTTTATCACCAAAGTTAGCTTACCTAAGAGGATTGGATGGGAATAGTTCTACACATTTTTCAAAAGACTTGCTGAAACTTGGCGAGTTTTATTAACTTGTGAGTTTTTCTGCTGGGCAAGTTTTTGTGCCAAGTACTCGTACAAAAAACTTGCCGAGTTTTTTGCCAAAAAAAAAACTCACCAAAATCTCTATTCCTGTTTCATGTTTTGAACACAAACATCGAAAAATGTCAATTCTGGGAGTTGACAATCCCAATTCTAGTCTAATTCCAGCAAACAAACGGGCCCTTGCTGATTTTGTAGAGAAAACTTGCTTTCGCTAAAAAAATTTGATAAAACTGAGGGTCTCCACTCCCAAACTTCCCTAGGTTGTGAGATCTCTTGTCATGTAAGAAATTTGATGACAATGAGGGGATCTGCGAGTGGAGACCAAATTTGAAAACTTAGACAACTAATTTACCACTATCATAATATCATTGATCAATGATGAATCATGAATTTTGTTGAATCATGATGATATTTAAAGGCAATGATCATAAAATTCTTTATAGTTGTCAGCTAACTATTGTTAGGATTCTACACGAGGATGCAATTTCTACTTATTTATGGGCTCATTGGATACATCTTGCCACTGAGTTTTGCCAAAAACAAATGTGTTTCTAATGAAATTCAAGCAATTTTTTAAGTTGCGGAGTTTTTGTCTAGGAGCATTTTTTGGGCTTGCTGAGTTTTGTTGAGTCTGAGTTTTTAAACTATTGTTCTACAGAAGGATGTTGGGTGATGGTTTGAGAAATTTGAGGTAGCTTCCTTGGAAATTCCATATAAGGTACAAGGCACTTACAATTTCTCATATTGCAGAGTATTTCACATGCTTGGGAAGGATCTCAAGTTTTGATCTAAAAGAATTGATGTGCGTTGAAACTAGTTTCAGGTGAAATGCATTTGTCTGAGTCCTTTCTTTTGTATATTTGAAATATCATAGACCATTTTTTGTCCTCAAGCTGCTCTCTCTATCCTTTTGCGAAGACAAGTGTTTCCGCCTTGTGGGTTGACTCTTCCTTTTTGTAGATTAGAATGACCTTTTGTATTTGTTTTGCGTTTAGTTTTCTTAAGTTTACAACTTCTTCGAAGCTTCTTTTTTGTTCCATCTTGCTATTGTCTGGAGTTGTGTTTCTGAGTTCCTTTGACCTGTTTGGGTTACCTGTGGACATTAATATAGTTTTTTCTCTATTTCATAGTTTGTATTTATTTATTTATATAACAAAAAAATCATTCACATTGTATTCAATGTATATGATGTTTAACATCAAATCAGGCAAGTGGCATAGTTTGACATTACAATAGCACCAGTCATTCGAATTGCACACAAGTTTTCTTCCGACCTTAACACAGCTACAACGTACACTCATATTTGAAGCATTTCTATGTTTAGTTTCCTCTATGAATGATACATATTCTATTTGATTTTAGTCTTCAAAAGAAATGTGTGGAGTTATTTCAATGATTGATAGCATTCTTGGCATCAAAGCAGGAATTAGGTAAGGAATAGTATGATCATTGAAGCTCAAGGAAATGATACCCTGCTTGCATGTTTATCGTAATGTGAATGGGAGACACTTTTTCATAATGTTGATCGAAATCTCTCTACAAAACAAACTTATGTTCTATAGTCTTAGACTCTTATGCATCTTAGTGATACTTATGTAAGTTTGAAGTTGATAAAGGATGATCAATGCTTTTTATTTTGTAGCATGCAAATTTCTAATATAAATATCTGATTGGAGACATGCAGAATGTGTTTGCTTTGTTGTATAGACATTTCTTTTTCTTTTTAAGGTGTTGCATTATACTGTATTGTCTATTAAATGCTCTGGCATGCCTGAAACAAACTTTCTGTCTGTAATGCTTCGTGAGCTGTGAAATCTGGTAGTTATTTTGGGCTTTTTTCAGTTGGGGAGCAATACTATAGTCTCGATGCTGTTTGCTGGGTGTTAAATTGATATTTTACAATTTAAACTACTATTTCAGTTGATTGAAAGTGCTTTCTGTGATTTTAAGAAAGGAAAAATTGCTAATCTAATTTGATTGTAAGTATTTTTCTAGTAAATATTGGTGTGATTCATTTATGAAAGCAGGAGAATGAGGGTCTCAGTGGCGAGCATGTGAGGGAAGGTTTGACTGCTATTGTTTCGGTTAAAATTTCCAATCCAGAGTTTGAAGGGCAAACAAAAGTAAGTCAGCTGAATTTAAGATTGTATTCTTCAGATTAGTGTTGCCAACTTATGCAACATAGCTTGCAAATCTTGATTATTCTGGGTTGTTCAATACTCTCTCTTGCTCACATTCCTATTTTTTTTGGTAGTTTTTTTCAATCTTTTTTATGTTCACATTTGCATATATTTTGACTTTTTTAATTTGAAAATGTAATCGAAATCCTAATAAGTTTTGTAATTGATGTTGAAAGACTCGGTTAGGAAACCCAGAGGTCAGGAAGGTTGTGGATCAAGCTGTTCAGGAGTACTTCACAGATTTCTTAGAATGCAATCCCGAAGTTCTTAATTCGATTCTTTTGAAGGCTCTTAATGCTTTCAAGGTATTCTGGAACTAAACTTGTGTGCATTTCAGTTATTGCATATAGTATGACGTTTCAGAATTTTTTCACTTAAATATAGATTATCTTATTTCTATTGATTTCATGTAAGGGCAGTTCTTTAGTTCATTCCTTATGGTTTTCAGAATGTTAGAAATGCTCAGCTACATGAGGCTTAGACACAAAAGTCATTGATATTTACAATACGATTCATATTATACTTGAAAAGAATGAACTTTTAACACTATAATGAATTAAACACTCTCAAAATCATTATATTACATTGCTTGTGTGAGAGTAAGTGTTCATTGGACTTGATATACACCAACTACTTTGTCTTTTGGGTGCTAGTTAGTTACACTTAACTCAGTGGACGAGTGATTATGTCCTCAAATTTTTCTCAATTTAAAAGAATCTTGCAACTTGTTGATATTTGGGACAAAGTCAATACATTTAAAATTATAGTTGCCAGAGTAAATTGAGAAATAAAAAATTAAAATATGTACTTGTGATGGAACTTTAATGGGCATGAAAGTACCTCCATGTGTTGGCACTCTTGTGCTTGTTGTGAAGATAACTTTAAGGCTATGGCCACTTGAAGCTAAAAAAATTCTAAAAGCAATATATTAAGGGAGAATCTAGTGAATGCTATCTTGCACCATTCACTAATTTAAAAGTCTTTCTAATGTGTCACCTTCCTAAAAGAAAATATTTTCATGCTATAAAAGTTATTTCTCAAAGCAAATTCTAGGAGATGCAATTGGGTGTTCATCTTGTTCCAGTGGTCAATTTCAATTTTTGTACATGCTTGAAAATGTTATACATGCCTCTTTCTCCTTAGTTGCTATTATGCCACTTATTTTTCTAGCATGAAGTGAATGGTTTCATATATCTTGCTAAAACATAGCTGATTTTTTGAGAGTGCTTAATCATACCAATGACAAATTTAGGGAAACTCAACATGTCTTCCATAGGAGCCCTTTCAATCATTGTCTAAGGCCCAATTCTTTAACCTTATGCATCCCTATATTAAATTGCCTCTATACACTACAAAGGTTGTTGATTACCATGATGCTCTGTAATGTCCCCTTTCTAAATTGCCCTAGAATTACAATTGTCACGAATCGCAAATTGATTCAAATATATGTTAATTGTATATACTTGTTGATGTCAGTTTTGTACCACTACATAACATATAGCAATTGAACACTTGATATAGAATACCAAACACTCTAACCCTCTCTTGAAAAGTATATACTCATGAAGAACATGAGAAAACTCCAAGGTTCCTTACACCTATGGATACTAACTCAGTTATATTAATGTGATTTGTTGGTTAATCACATAGGCGGGCTTACGTTGTTCATTCAAAGATAACTTGGTGGTACTTCGCTTGCTTAACTTGTTCTTTTCTCCTTGATCATTG
Source organism: Chamaecyparis obtusa (assembly GCA_027943335.1). Lineage (NCBI taxonomy): Eukaryota > Viridiplantae > Streptophyta > Pinopsida > Cupressales > Cupressaceae > Chamaecyparis > Chamaecyparis obtusa. Next base: position 180,673 of record BSBK01009272.1, read on the forward strand.
GTACTAGCAATGTCAGCCTTAGGAGCAGCCTCATGATTACTATGTAGCTCATGATCATCACCATCAACTCCATGTGCACCAAGGCGGGCAATTGAATCATCTCTGATTCAACATTGCAATATTTTGCGTCCCTTTTTTGTAGGTATTGTCTTTGTGTGTTAGTAGCCTGAAGTTTGAATGCACATAGACCAAGCCTTCTACCTTCATAGACTTAGTCTATTGCGATTTATTGGATGGATGAAGGAGTATGTGCTCCAATTTCTCTCGAATGATGATGAACTAGCAACTGATCAAAATTTTCAATTTTGAAATTAGAGAGTTATAAGTTATGAATACAAATTTGAAATATAAATTCAATATTCATCAACAAGAATTTAGAAATTGGAAGCTTAAAGGTTAAGAACTTACTTGTGATAAAACTTTTATGGCAATGGGTTCTAGGTGCTGGTATATTTCTCCATGGAAGTACCACCATTTATTAGCATCGACACCTTCCTTGTCTTCAAGAGCGTGGAGACCACAATCATTGGTGCGTACAAAACTCATGAATTCAAAACTCACCATAGGTCGTATGTGATTGGGAAAGAATCCACAAAGGACTGCCTTGTACTTACGAGCAACTTCAAGATCTCTTTATAGGGCAACTCTAGTGCTACTCTCATTAGGGACTGCTTGACTATAGTACCTGGGGCTGAATGCAAAGGCAATGAGACGCAAAGGGGCAGTCATTTTGTTCCATCTCTTCACCATGATCTTCTATAGTTCCTTGAAGAATGTTTCTTCAAGATCTTTATTTTTTCTCATTTATGATTTTTTTCATATCCTCTATCATAGAGTCAATGCCATCATGTACCTCCCCCAAGCAAGGTCTATCAATGTTAGTATATCGGATCATGCTCAATATAGGCTCAAAAATTCTTAGGAGGTATCTCAGACAATCCCACCAAGAGTCATCTAGTATCATTTACTTAATGACAACTGCCTTTGGACTACTAGATTGCCTCCACATGCTCTAATTACCACTGATTAAATTCTAGACAATGCCTCTTTAACCTTCACAAGGCTTCTCAGAACAATTGTGTTGTAGGCAAAACGTGTCTCAACAACCTTTTTAAAATCAAAACAATAATAAAGTAAAATCAAAATTAAAATAAAAAACTTAGAAATTTTACTAAGCTGAAGTCTAAAACATATTTGAATTTTAAATAATTTAACATACCTTTAAAAGCTTCAATCTTGAGAATTGTCTAAATATGGCTTGCAACATATGGTGGTTCGCGATGAACATCTGGATCTCTTAGGCATCAATATACATTTGTTTGATCCAATCAACTTTCTTCCCAATTTCTTGCAGCATTAGGTTGAGTGAGTGGACAACACAAGGTGTTCGAAAATTGTTCATAGCGCTCCTCAATAATAACCCAACAAAACTATAATTTTTAGCATTGTGTGTTATTACCTAAACAATATTTTGAGGGCCAACTTGTTGAAGGCTTGGAAGAGAATGTTTGTAACGAATATACCGTCCTTCACTTGCCCTTCACAATCCATTGCTCTAAAAAACATTGCACCTCTTGTGGAGAATGCAATAACATTGACCAAAGGGCAATTTCTTGCATCTTTCCATCCATCAAATACTATGGACACTATTGTTTTGATCCGTGAATTCGTGATGGGCTTCAAGCAATTCTCTACATGTTTCCCCTCTTTGTCAAATAAAGTGGTGCACACCTTCTCATAACTGTGGCCCTTGAATCCTCTTGGAGCCTCATTAATTGTTCTCGCCATTTTTTGCCAATATGATGACTGAACAACATTAAATGCCAATCCGTTTGGAAAGATGCATCTAGTGTTAATCCTAACTGGTTACTGAGAGGGGGGGTGAATCAGTAAATACAATTTCTACTTCAATTTATCCTTATATATAATCTCGTAGAATTAAAAGAATCTAACAACACTCATAAATAGAAATTGAAATGCACAGGTCAACACAACATATATACGTGGAAACCTTTGGTTAGAAGGAGAAAACCACGGTGGGACAGAACCCACAACTTTACTACTGTAGTAATAAAGATGCCTTATTAGAGGCTTACAAAGCACTGGTAAGAGTGTTACTCGGTTAAGGGATTTGGTTGAAGACCTGTTAGGATCTTGACCCTCTTAGGAGTCGCCTTGTAAGAGGACTTTCAACACCAATAAAGATGTTACCCGGTAAAGGGATTTATACAAAGAACCTATTAGGGTTCACCTTGATAAAGGGATTTGAATATGCTTCACATTCTAAAGCAATGATCTTATGATGACACTTTCTGTCTAATCAGATCATACCTGTTCCCCTTTGCTTTGCTTGGCTGTTGAACCTTTCTCTGTCTTTCACTTCTCGTGACTGTAGCTCCTCTCAGAAGATATTGCTCTCCTGCTCTTGATATTCAACAATACTTCTTTCATGTCCTATTATAAGAGATCAATCTTATAAAAAACACATCTCATAGTACTGCCAAGCTGAAAACTCACCCATAAATCATACATGCAAAAAAGGCTTGCAAACTGATCTTGAGTTTACCTTGAAACGCTCGTAGATAAAACACATCTAACTTCAGTAAAACTGAAAAAGCTAACTCCAGTTTTAACTGTGAACGCTCCGCATAATCCGATTCGGATTATAATGCATTTAACCGGTAAAGAATTTGTACCCGGTTAGTCATCTCTTCCCTGTGTGTTTCCCATGATCGGTTGGAATAACCTAGACCAGTATAAGCGTGACTGGCAAAGTACACTGCTTACTTGTTTAGTCTATCGGTGCATACATAAGAGTACCAGTGTGATGTATCGGTGGGATTGATGTTTGCCAATGACAACTAAGTTATGTCAACAATCTTCCCCTTTGGCATTTGTGGCAAAACATATCAATACATCACCTGTCTTGTAGACTTCCCCTGTAAATCTCCTTGTCTACCTGTAACACACACTGTCTGTTATCTCTTTCTCTTTTTTTTAAAGTCTTTCATCTACGCTGATCTTCCATCTTATACTGATCTTCCCTGTATCTGAGATCTTCTTTTCTTCCATCTCTGTATCTGATCTTCTTCCCCTTTTTGCTTCCATAGGTCAAAGGGTTGTTACTTCTTAACTGTTTGCATTTCATAACTGTAACTTATTGAAAATATGCTTGTATATTTTCTTTGCAGAATCAAGGAATGGCTTCCATAGACCTGTTACATGATCCAAGTTCTTCTTTGCTGCTTGTAGTGAGACAATTATGTTTTCCATGTCCTCCACTGTTTTGTAATCAGGTTCCTTGATTAGGCTACTTGCATCGGTTGCAGTTGTCTGCATGAGATCAAATGTTGGGGCAAGGAACAATTGGAATCCAATAAGATCTTGAATTCGGTTTGTTTTTCTCTTTGGATCCCTTTCTGAGGATGAGAGCAAGACTTGTCAATTCTCCGCTGTATTCAGTTGCATAAGAGTTCTTTTCATCAAACTTGGATGAAAGAACCTTTATCGCTTTTGAAGTCTTGGATGTTCTCTCAGTTATATCTTGAGCAAAGTCTTCAAAGTTTGAAGTCCTTGTTATCAATTTTCTTGCATCCTTTATCTGCTACGTTAGCTCCCCGGTTCTTGTAGATACAATGATCTTGATTTCTTCAACCTGTTTGTGAAGAATTTCTACTCGCTTCTTCTCATAGCGATCAATTGCTATTGTCTCTGGGTTGGTGACATCTTCCCCAATTGCTTGTGCGAGAATCTCCAATTGATCTATAACAGGTTCATCCTTATCAATATCTGTATTCGGTACAAAGTTGTACAAGATGTTTTTTACACTAGAGAGGACCATGTCTTGTTTCCTCTTAGTGAGCACTTTTAGTTGTCTTGTTGACATCTTGCTTATGTCAACCATTGTTTTAGTAACTTTACTTTTCTTTGCTTCAGAATCTGTTGCAAAAGTTAGATTTCTCTTCAATGAAGATGAACTAGGAACATCTACCGGTTCCTACTGTTTATTCTCTTGTGTAGGTTGTTCTTCTGTAGGCTTTTCCTGTTTTGTATTAACAGGTAACTCCTGTTGTTGAGGTATCTCCTCTTGTCGTACCTCTTGTTCTTGATGTACTTCCCCTCTTGGTTGTACTTCTTCCTCCGGATGGACTTCATCTTCCAGTGGTTGCTCTGCTTGTTGCTCCTCAGCAACCTGTTGTTCATTCACAACAATTTCCTCTTTATATGTTCCTTTTTCTGTAGTCATCTTTTTTGATGACTCTCCTTGTACTAGATCTTCTGGTTGAACTTGTTCGCCTAGATTTACCTATTCACTAGATGTGAACGGTTTAGTTGGAACTTCTTTCTCACCAGTTGAAGATTGTTCACAAGCATTGAAATGTACCGGTGGTACGAATACTCTTTCAGGTTCATCTTGAGAGATTTCTTGTGGACCTGTTGTCTTTAGGGTACTAAAGTCATATTGCTGCCAGAACTCTAGTGTATGTTTATAGACGTCTTTTTCATATCCGTTAAGAATCTTTGCAACCCTGTTCTTTGTGTCTAGATTTAGTGACACTGCTTCCATCAGAACTTTTGTTGTCTCATCACTGAGACCTAGTCTTACTTTTGTCAATGTCTCTCTTACAATCTTATTGTTTGTCGCTAAACTGGTTCTCCATTTAGCCATTAAACTTTGATTCAATTCAGGAGGAAATTGAGCCCTATAGTCTCTAGGACTTCTGTTGAAATCCAAAAAGGTTTCCAACAGAGCAATCTCTATTTTTTGCTTATCCCCTTCTACTAAAATACTGAACCATTTAGCTGCGTATGACACTTCACCATAATCCATAACTTCATCAACTATGTTATCTACAGTTAAAGTTCTAGCTTTACCATTAACTTGGGAAGCAAGTAGGGTTGGTGGAGTTAGATCACCTGCTTTGTTTTCGTTGATATCAACAATGACCGGTTCTGTTGATATCTTTGCCTTGATCGGAGTCTCAGCTCCCAGTATGCCTTTTCCTTTCCCAGTGTCAATCACTAGTGGCTTTGTGGTCTTCTGACATTATTCCTCTGCCTGATGTTGTTGTTGAAGAAGATTTGTCTATGTAGAGACTCCTTCCTCATGCACTTTGTCCACTTCTCCAATCAGCACCTAACTAATTCGCTTTCTTTTCTTGAAACTCTGTTTAAGCAGATCAACTTGTTGGGTTGCCTCTTCCAAAGTAAGATGATTTTGCACTTCAAGTAGAGCCCTAATTCTCAGCTCTCTTTCCTTATCAATCAAAGATTTCCATCTTCCTTCTATTATTTCCTGCAGGTCATCAGGAATTACTTTATGAAGTTCAGTGGGAGTATAATTGAACTTGTGGACACAGTGAACTACTGCTTCTTGAAATTTTCTCGTATCTTCTTCATTCCTCACTTCATGTCTTCTTCCAGCTGCTCCCAATCCACCTATCTCCTTTATTCCTTCAACCACTTCTTCAATGGTTGGTTTCCTTGCTCTCGGTGCATCCTCTTTCACCTGTTTCCCGGTCTTTCTTTTTTTTTTGCAGAGTGGTTGTTTCTTCAGTTTCAGTTTCTTTCGATTCTTCCCCTTGTGCACTGGATGCCTTTTGTGTCTTTTCCTTTGAACCTTGGGTTCTTTTGCTACTGTTTTCTTCTTCCTAGGTGTAGGAGACCTTTTTACATACACCTTTTTCGGTTCCTTGACTGATGTCTTTTTCTTCAAGTTTTCCTTAATTTCTTCATATGTGCCAAACCGACATGCAGAGAGATCTAGGTCACTATCTTGCAATGCATCTGCATATGCCTTTGCTACCTTGGTAGAGATCTCATACCCAAGCTTCGGTGCATACTCTGTTCTAGACTTCACAGCCTGAATTATACAGTGATCGGTGCTAACCAGAAAACACACCTCGTCCTTGTATTGATCAACAATGGCCGAGGGAATTCTTTTCCTGGTGTGCATTCTAAGCTGGAAGGCTTCAAAATAATCGGTCATAACTTTATTGAACTGATTTCCTAGGTCATTTGCCAGTTCACCTATTTGAACCATAACCGGTTTGTCTATTTGCCATGTAACCTTTCCTATGCTTGGAAAGAAATTCTGATAGTAGAAAAACAAACATACCAGCAGAGTTCCATATTTGAGAAACTTATTCTTCACCAGAATGAGCTTCTTCAGGTTTTCGAAGATGTGACCTCTCAGCATAGCACATAAATCGTATTGTGCATTATCATTCATGATCCTGTGTGTGGTATGAATAGCTCCTCTTGGTAGATTGTTAAGGTTGCTTGACTGATAGATTTTATAGCCAATAACCGTTGATGCAAACCGAACGCCCTCGTCTTCGATGTCGTTTATAGTCATCAACTGACTGTTAGACCTTGACTTTGTTAACCTTGCGACTTCTGCGTTGGCAATCATTCTAAGGGTAAGAGCTTCTCCTTTATCACTATATCCGATAACCCTTCGCAAATCTTCTTTGGTTATCGTTGTGATTGTGCCCTTTGCAAGCGACATTCCTGGCTCGTGAACCCGACTTAGAACCAGTCTTATTTAATCCAGTTGAAACACGGTTGGATACCTTACTCCATTAATCAAACTTGAAGTTTCAAGCTTCAAATACTTGGCTTGAAGCTTTCTGTCCTCGCAGAGTGAAAGATACACTTTGTATGAAAGTTTCACCCAGTTCTTCCTGCTTGGAGTGGATGAACGCCGTTACGTCTTCTGTCAACAAAACTCCTTCAGGCATCGATGACAGAGCACCCGTCATATCGTTCTCTCATTTCTGCATTGTCATTATGTTGTAAACTGGTCTATCAAAGTGGTTACCTCCAATTAGGTTGACAACAGAAGATGATGGTGCCATCATATCCGTCTGGTTTACACAGAGAGTTCTTGATAGGATTTACAGAGTTCACTTAGCAAAGACCGTAAATCAATGCAAGAAAAGATTACTCAAGCTTAAGAAAAAAAAAATCTTAGTTTGCAATGTAAAGTGAAATGAGTATCATCCTTCCCTTAAATAGACTTAGGTCGTAACGATAATTATCAAACAGTAACAGTTGTTAACGGCTACAACATTTATTACCTTACCTAATCTTTCTTACAACAATTGGTTCTCATGCATTTACTTGTTAATCAATCCTCGGTTGTGATGTCAGCACTTACCTTTCCGATATACTTGATAGACCAATGACTTCTTCCGGTTGCACTTTTTGACTGTGTGAGATCATTACTCATCAGTTTCATCGGGAATAGTAGGCAGACTACCGGTTCCCTTTAAGCCCTTAGGTTCAGTTTGCTGAAGAGATATCACCATCGACAGATGATGACCTTACCTTTGTTTTCTCCTTAGCGGAGTTCTTTGATTCCTTTTTGAATCAAATCTTCTTGATCTTCCTTTCAGTCTCTTTTACCTTGATATCCTTTTGGTCAGGAGTCAAGTTCTTCTTGACCGGTTTAGCAGTTCCTCTTTTCTTGTTCAATGGCCGGTTTCTGCATTCCTTGGCCAGATGTCCAATCTTGTTACAATTGTAGCAAGCCATTCCAGTTGCTCTCCATGGATTTACCCTTCTTTCCCTGTTCATGGATGAGTGACATTGAGAGTTGCTATGGTCTGATGTTCCACAACTAGCACAGTTGGTTGTGCTTCGGTTTATATTTCTATTATGGAATACCTGTCTCAGTGGGGACTTGAAAGCCATGGTTTTGGACCTGCATTCTTCAGCTTTGTGTCCAAACTTGTTGCATGTATAGCAGTAACCTTTGAAACTTCCCTTGCTCCCGCTGGACACACTGTTAGAGCGAGACCTACTTTCAAAGGTCCTGTGACCATACTTGTAACAGTTGCTACAGTAACTGTTAGAAGTGAATGGTTTCACCGGTGCATTTCTCTAGTCATTTGTTTTATGACCCAGTTTTCTGCAATGATTGCAAGAGGTTTTGAAGGTCATTTTACCTTTTTCTTCTGTCGGTTTCTTCTTTTCCTTCTTGCGCTGCTTGACTTTAGAGGATTCACTGGTTTCTTTGTTGCTTTGACCGATGTACCCAAGTCTTGTGGGATCCTTATGCTTTCTTTGAGCCCTCAATTGCTCATCAAGATTTTCTGAGCTTTCATTGTACCTTCTGAATGTCTCATTTCTCTCTTCAAGAGTTTTCATTTGGTCTTTTAGTTGATACAATTCAATAGCTAACCTTTTGCATGCATCATCTTTATCATGCAAGTTCTTATGCATAATTACATTCTCTTGAGTTATGATCTGCATATCTTCTTGAAGTTGTAATACAAGAACATCACTTTCTCTCACCGCACCTTCTGCTAGATTCCTTGCTCTTTCAGAGGTCACTAGTGCTGTTACGACACTGTTCCTTTCATCTTCAACTTTTCTTTTGTCTTCAATGATTTCAGTCATTCTCAAAGCATTACTTTCCTGCTCCCTTTCCAGATTGGAGATCTGATCGGTTTGACTTTGATTTTTCTCCATAAGATCAGAGACTACCTCTTCTGCTTCATTAGATCCACTTTGCCCAGAGAGTTCCTCAATTGTTTCATTGGTTTCACTTAGTTGTAGAGCCAACTCCTTTCTTTTTGCAAGGGCCCTCCTCTGTCTATTCTCTAGAGAGACAATTATGTCATTGACTTCCTTCCTCAAGCTGCTTTTGATACCTGTAACCCTCCATGATCTTTACTCAAGAGGCTAAGCTTTATATCTTTGAGAACCAAAGGCTTTGATACCAATTGTTAATCCTAACGGGTTACTGAGAGGGGGGGGTGAATTAGTAAATACAATTTCTACTTCAATTTATCCTTATATATATTTTTTTGTAGAATTAAAAGAATATAACAACACATAAACATAAATTGAAATTCACAGGTCAACACAACATATATATGTGGAAACCCTCGGTTAGAAGGAGAAAACCACGGTGGGATAGAACCCACAATTTTACTACTGCAGTAATAAAAATGCCTTGTTAGAGGCTTATAAAGCACTGGTAAGAGTGCTACCCGGCTAAGGGATTTGGTAGAAGACCTGTTAGGATCTTGACCCTGTTAGGAGTCGCCTTGTAAGAGGACTTTCAACACCAATAAAGATGTTACTTGGTAAAGGGATTTATACAAAGAACCTATTGGGGCTCTCCCTAATAAAGAGATTTGAATATGCTTCACATTCTAAAGCAATGATCTTATGATGACACTTTTTGTCTAATCAGATGATACCTGTTCCCCTTTGCTCTGTTTGGCTGTTGAATCTTTCTTTGTCTTTCACTTCTTGTGATTGTAGCTCCTCTTAGAAGATATCACTCTCTTGCTCTTGATATTCAACAACACTTCTTTCATGTCCTATGACCTGTATTTATAAGAGATCAATCTTGTAAAAAACACCTCATAGTACCGCCAAGTTGTAAACTCACCCATAAATCATGCATGCAAATAAAACTTGCAAATTGATCTTGAGTTTACCTTGAAACGCTCGTAGATAAAACACATCTAACTTCAGTAAAACAGAAAAAGCTAACTCCAGTTTTAATTGTGAACGCTCCGCATAATCCGGTTCGGGTTATAATGCATTTAACTGGTAAAGAACTTGTACCCGGTTAGTCATCTCTTCCCTGTGTGTTTCCCATGATCGGTTGGAATAACCTAGACCGGTATAAGTGTGATTGGCAAAGTACACCACTTACTTGTTTAGTCTACCGGTGGATATATAAGACTACCGGTGTTATGTACCGGTGTTCCAGTGGGATTGATGTTTGCCAATGACTTTACCAATGAGAACTAAGTTATGTCAACATCTAGGTATGTCTTACTCGGCTATGTATCTAGCCTCATTGTGATATGCTATTTCCAAGGACTCTTATGCTCTCTTATATTACACCGGTTGTTGAGGAGCACGCAAGAATGAATGGCCCTATATGGTTTGTTGATTGGAAACTAAAGGTATATAGGCCTTCGATGCTTTTTTACTTCTAGACCTTTCCAAAGGATGAACAATTGTATTCCCATCTACTTCATGCACTTGTCTTTGGTCTTCAATAAATTTTAGTACAATAGAGTTTGCAATAAGGGTTTTAGGTGGAGGCTCTAGTTGAACTCTTGGCTTGCTTGTACAAAACTTGATGCCTTTTTGCGGGATAAAGCACAAATTTGATTTCACTTGACTATAAGAGCTTTAATATTCCTCTTTGCCTAAGTCACAGCATTCGGCGAATATGAAGCATGAAGTTCGGATTTTTTCGAATTTCAAATATTTTTAAAAAAATCGATAAAGTTCGCCATTTAATTCGTCTGAAAAAACCAGCAGTTTTTTCATCAGAGTAAACATCTTAAAAATGCTATTTTTAAAGTTTCTATAAATTTACAGGCTTCCCGCCCATTCTTTTCTATAGCAGTTGTTCTCACTTCTCGGGGCCCTTGTACGCACAGATTTCTTGAACTTGATGGCAATTTCTGGGTGATTTACGCTGCGAAATCGCCCCTTACCTGCTGAGGCTGAACCGGTGATTTACGCTGCAGAATCTCTACCTCTGTCGAGCGCCTGTCTTTAAACGAGATGTCATGTTCCAAGGTGACTTTGGGAAAGTGTAACATGACAGAAAGCATACGCGCGCTGGACGTGAAGAATACGTAAGTGGGCATGCTTAGCTTGGCTGCAACATCGAAAGTGGGTGTGCAGAAGAAATCTGTAATGAAGGCAGAGATGGGCGAAGAGGAATTGAGCAAGGAGTGGAGAATGTCCCCAACGTACAGTGCTGCTTTCTCCATGAACTTCAATATGCGAGTTTCGATCTTCATTTGGTCGTCGTGCTTGTCGCGGAAGTCCACATCTGGGAGCTCTGTGAAGAAGATGTCGAGACCGGAAGATGCCAAGTGATTGGAATAAGTGACTTGCTTCGCTGCGCGCATCCACTTGGTAGTTATTATGGTTGCAGAAAAGCCGTGGGTAACACAAAGCCGCTTTGCGAATTGTGCTAGGGGAATGAAATGGCCTACTCCCTCACATGGGAAAATGGCGACGTGAGGCTTTCTTCTCCTGCTTTGCACTTCCATTTTGTAGGGTTCAGTGCCGAGGGCCGATCTATGTCTCACAAGAGCTCTTTTTTATCTGTGCGAATTAAGAGATCCTCATGTTTTTGTTTATATGATTAGCAAAATTTGGGGATGGGAAACTAGAAGATTCCCGATAAATTATTCTATTGTCGGTGGATGGAACCGATAATAGGGAATTATTATATAAATATTAAAGTTACTGTTATTTTATTGCTATAATTTTTTATCATGATTTAATAATTAGAAATATCATATTATAATTAAAGCAATCAATTTATAGATTTTAAGCTAATATTCAATAAATGTAAAAACAAGTAAATAAATTTAACAATTATGCTAAATATTAATTTGTAATTTGAATTTAACAAATAAAATATTAAATTATTTATTATTATATTATTTTATTTGAAAATTAATATATTGAAATATTAAAAATATATTTTTACACTTTATTGAGTTATTCTGTTTGGAGAGTTAAAAATAAATTAGTAATGTTAACTATTTTGATAATTTATTGGATATATTACATATATATAAAGGCGAATTTAATCCGAATTTTTTTTCGAATTTTTACCCTTGCCGAACTTCATTCGAATTTTAAGATTGCCGAACTCGAATTCGAATTCGAACCTTGTGACTTAGCTCTTTGCAATAGCTACAAATCCAAAAGAAACCTCCACCTAGTAGTTGCTGCAGCATTTCCACACATTTCCATAGTTGAGAGCCTATGTCTGTTTGAAACCAGGAGTTCCTATTGCTAGAAGCACTTAGACATTTTACGAATCTATAAACAACATACAAAGCCACAAATCAAAATGAAAAAAATAAAATGAAACTAGAGAGTGCATTTTTATTTTGCCAAAAGAAATGCAAAGAAAATTAAAAAAAAATAAAGAAAATCAACAAAAACCCGCGTTCAATGTCTTTGAGGAGTTCTCAACACTTGCAACCATATAGAAATTCCTCACAAACCAGCCTAGAGCATGCAACAATCAGCCTTCAACACTCCTTGAGCAATGACAAACAAACAAGAAAGTTTAGTTTTGCTTTTCATTCACAAATGCAGAAATGAGATATGTTTCACCTTTTCAGTCTTTTTATGGGTTTATTTTAGGGTTGGAGGGTCGAGTTGTCCAAAATAGACCAAAAAGAAACTTAGAAAAGTTGAAAAAAAGTGGAAAAAGTGATCAAATTCTTCCCGTGTCTGGCTGCTGATTGATCTTTAAATTTGCTCAAAATTTGCCAAAATTTGCCCCGGCTTTGGCAGAGCAAGCCCACAGGCTGGACCAGGACCATGAGCACTCAGGGAAGAATTTGGTAACTTAGTTTAATTGTTATCATTGCTGCCACTTATCGTACATATTAATCGCTGCATAAACTTCTCACACCATTTAATCCACCATATGTTTATGCCTCTTAAAATCATGTTTTGATTGTGCTTTTTTGCCATACTTCTGCTATTGGATAAATAATGTTACAAAGCATCCAACAGTACGCTTTATGCTGGGTATACTTCTGATTAGTTGGTGTTCTCGTTATTGACTTGGAAGATTGCTTGCATATTTTCAACATTATTCATATAATGGATTTCTATGGTGCCATTTAAATTCATCTGATATAGGTGGGCTATATACAATTAATATTATTCCTTTGCCTAGGATCTCTTTTTTATCAAGATTCAAGACTAATTTCTAGCAGGATTATGACAATAAATGCAAATGTGAGAATAAAATTCCATGTTAGACATCTCCTTATCTAATTTATCCTCTTGAAGAAAACCTGCATTAATGGGGTTGTAATGATAAGAGCCACACATATAATAATGCCAACAAGGAAATGTAGGAAAAATATTCGCACAACTGAAACTTTTATTATTATTTTCATGGGCCAGGATACCCCAATATCTGTTTTTAAGGGAATGGAACTATACTAAAGAAGATGTTTCCTTTGAGAGTCCAATTTCGTACTACAATTAGATAAACAAAAATATTGCTCAACATTTTGATTTATCTAATTATAATTGGAAATGTAAAACCATTACAGTGCTTCCTCAATGTAAATTCTCAATTACAAAGTAATAAATGAAATCGAATGACTACAGAAGCATAAAGTACAAATACTGTGGATCCTTCTGTAACTCATGCTGGTTCTTTGTCTCAGACATTAGCCCCTCGTGTGAACTATAGCATGGTTTGCTGTCGTCCTGTATGGACAGACAACAAGCATTTACAGAATGTCACGAAAATCTGCTCTTGCATAGATTTCGAGGCAACAAGAATGCAAAATTATTATTTGTGCATTTTAATAATGTAGGTTATTCATGTCAACCAATCTAATGCATATATAGTTGCTTGTTTGAATCAATCTCTCTGTCAAGGTTGCATGACACACAATCATGACTTTTTCTTTTCAAACGTGATAGGCATTTTGGTTGCGGGTGATTTTTTGGTATCTGTGGGATTCACTATCAATTCCAGCATGTTATGCTTTTTAATAGAAAGGGCATGATCCCAATGATCACCACTGACTTATACAAAATAATTGAAAGAAATTTAAAAATGAGTGTACATAAAAAATTCCCCAATTTATAGTTTGGATTATTTTTAAATTTTCAATGATTTGTTCACTATAATTGATACAAATTGAAAAATGGTGATTTTGATGGCCCAATTATGCTAAAAGTGGGACATTTTTGCGACCCAATCTCTACCGTATTCTGGAGCATATTTGCTTAGGCAATGAAAGATTTGACAAGTATTTAGATGAAATGTTCTTTTCTATTGCTTTATAAATGAATGACTATTTTATATTATCACAGAAAATGCATAATGAGCTTGAATTGTTTGATTTTGGTCATCTTGAGTTGTTTGTTGATAATTTAGAGAATATAGGCCAAAAGTGAAATTTTGCTAGCAGGTTTTCTAAATTGCCAATCTGTCCAATTGAACCTCTAAAATTAAATATTTGCATAAATACATTAATCAATTTCACTGCTGTGAAAGAAAAATATTGACAAAATTGGATACATGATGTTTACAAGGTTTTAGAAAATGTAGAAATCGATTAAAGAATAAAGTTGAGGATTTATTTACTTTTGCATGTACTGTTTTTCAGCAGTAAGTACTCATGTTCTACAAGAGATGCAAAATTATTATTTAGCTGTTTCTACGAGTCTCAACTTTAATTGTGTTTTCTTTTCTGTAGTAGTTTTATTTGAAGCATGATTGGCTTGCAATAAACACCAATTGGATAAATGAGATGACTTATGATCTATAATGAAACAACTTGTATGATAGAGGAATACAATTGGGAGTATTTTTCAAATACTTGTTATTAATAGGCCAATCTGACGGGGCAACTTTCTAGACGACCTTGGGGAGATGCCTTCAATAGTCTTCAATATGAAAACCATACTTAATATAATGATAAAAACCAGCCGCTTGTTCCTATATATATTCCTTGCATATGCCTTGGATGTCACCCAAACTTGATTAGATACCTAAATATAACACCTAGTACCCTATGAGAATCTAATTATCTAAACAAGAATATAACAATTATCATATAACTTAAGAGTAAGGTGGCCACAAGCGAACTACACATAAACCTATGCACACTATATGATTAAGGGCGTAGCATAATCCATACATGAAAATAACAGAATTTAATGTCTTTCAAGACAATAAGATGAGGAGCTTATAGAAATAGTGTCATAAATTCAACATCAATATCATCTTATCAATACTGTATCAATATGGTAACTAATACAGAGCATCTTATCAATACTGTATCAATATGATAACTAATACAGAGACAATATCATTGGACACAAACAAAGCTATCTATGTAACGTGACAACACCTCCCCATGTACCAACACATAAAACTTGAAAATACAAGAAATTACAGAAAAATGTTGCTTTGAGGTGCCACCCTAAGAACTGAATTAGTCATCACAATACTTACATCTTGAAGAAGTGGGTCATTTGAGATATACCTTTGCAGCATACCCATTATATGTTATAATTTTGAATTAAATGGAGATGGCAGTTGGAGAAAAGGTTACAAATGCAAAAAAGTTTGCTTCTATGTTGACAAACAAAATTTTGCATATACTCTTAATTTTTTGAGGAAGATACATAATTCTTGTTGAATATGTTGTCATTGATATTAAAGGCTACTGATCAAGGTCGCATAAATTTCGGAGGATTATTCAAAATAATAGAGAATTGGATTGAGTTGTTTGGTTGTTTGCTTGAGCTGCTTGATTGCATGGTTGAGCTACGTGGTTACTTGCTTAAGCTGCTTGGTTGTGTGCTTGAGCTACTTGGCTACTTGGTTGAGCTGCCTGGTTGTCTGCTTGAGCTTCTTGAGCTACTTGGTTGTGTGCTTGAGCTACTTTGTTGTGTGCTTGAATTGGTTGGTTGTCTAGTTGACCTGGTTGTGTAATAACCCCTGCATAATATCATTTACCAACGCTTGAAGCTTAATAATAATGCATAAAGTAAATGCAATTCCAGACTATTAATTTCAACTATGCATTCATAAGCGAGAAATTTACAATGCTCATGTGTTTATTTAATTATTAAAGAACTTGACAATGTTGACGTAACCACTCTAGGAAAATCATTTACCAACGCTTGAAGCTTAATAATAATGCATAAAGTAAATGCAATTCCAGACTATTAATTTCAACTATGCATTCATAAGCGAGAAATTTACAATGCTCATGTATTTATTTAATTATTAAAGAACCTAACAATGTTGACGTAACCACTTTAGGAAAGATACAATGCCATCTATCATTGATGCAGCCTTGTAGTAATTAAGAAATATAAAATGTGACTCTAGGCGAGTCCATGCAGAGCCACCAAGGGAGTTGACGTGGCCTCCCAGCATGAATCACAGCGTCCAGAATATGTAATGCAGCCTCCAAAGAATAAGATGCAGGCTTCAAAAATATGATACGCAGTCCCCTGGAGTTAATATGCAGCCTTCTGGATAAAATGCAACCACCTAGTAAATTATCGTGGCCTCCTGATGTTGAATGCAGCCAATAGGAGATACATCAGCCTCCTAAGTAAACATGTAGCCTCAAGAATAAATCGAACCAGCATATAAATATCTCAATATGAATTATAAATGCTCAATACTCAATAAATTTGGTATACAACAACACCAAATTTGCAGCCATAGAATTAGAATTATTCCACAGATGTTTAGAGCACAATTCACCACTATATCCAGTGATTCAAAGTGCAAAAAAGGGGAGGAATCAGTCCTCAAACCCTAGCTGAAGAACTTCTCAACTATTTCTCTCAAAATGATAAAATAACAAAGTCAATAATGAATAATGATTTCTCCATAGAGTCTCTTTTTTATAATAAAAGAAGTGTGGCTTCTCCAATACACTTTTCACTTAAGAAGCTTCTCGCACACACTTTCAAATTAAAAGCCTTTATTTAATAACTCTGAATTAATAATGAATAACTCCCAAGCTAAAAGCTTCATCAAATAGACTCTATTATATGCTCATGATGCCCAACACCCTGTGTCCATTGCATTGCTAAAAATAGCAACCGCGCAAAATAGACTTACTAAAAATAGTAAATCTTTCAAACTGAGAACTTTGCAAATGAATCCATAACTCCACTGATACCAATGCCCATGTGCTCTGCTAAAAATAGCAATCATGACGATCACCCCAAAAAAACACTTACTATAAATAGTAAGTCTGTCAATCTGACTCAAACAAAGAGCAATCTTGACATCACAGACCTCCAAGGTGGAAGTTGACCACAGGCTTTGCCACACGACCCCCTCCAACATCTTGATTAGCCTACAAAGGTCACAAAAATAAAGTAATCCCATATGCCTAAAAACGGGGACATTACAGGTTCGTTGTCTGGTTGAGCTACTTGGGTGTTTGCTTAAGCTGCCTGACTTTCTGCTCGAGTTTCTTTCTTGTCTTCTTCAACTTCTTAGTTAGATTAATGTGCCATGTCACCTTTTCATTTGAATTTTCAAAAGGATCAAATTCTATGATTTTAAATTTGGGCATTTCAAGCCTTTGAATTTTGATTAAATTATACATGCAGTGCTATGTTCGGGAAAGGTATCATATCGTGAGTAAATATAATGTATATGGTCAATGTTTGGTCTTTCCCCCTATTCTAAGTGTGGCGGTTATGTAACGCCTTAAATAAATTAAGTGGAATTGTTTTCTTTATTTTGAGTGGTGCATAACAATTGAAAAAGACATGCATAGAAGAAATCGTAGGAATATGCTGAGAACATCATGTGCTTCAATTTCAAATGAAATGGAGAATTGATATCGTTGAAGGTGTTCATAGGCAGTACCATAGTTACAAGACTCGGACTCGCCTCGGACTCGACAAGCTAGATTCGAGCCTGAACTTGGATTCGACAAATTGAAAAACCCAAGAAATTCAAAGATTTTTAAGGATTTAATTTTTTTTTCATGCATCATTCAATCAATTAATATTAAAGACACAATAATTAAGATAAATAGAAGCTACTTTGCACTTACACAAGTTTACATTGATCACATAAGTATAAATGCGATTTTTTTGAAGGAAATAAGTTAACTTTTAAACTTACTAAATAACATATTAGAAATCTGAAATATAAAGTGTCACCATCAAAAGTCTACAATAGTCCTGGAATATGAAATCCATGGAATCAAAAGTTCAAAACATATATCAAAATAAAAGCTAGAGCCTAGAAGACTAAGACCCTATGTCTTCCTGTGTGTACACCTAAGATAGGTGATGGAAGATTTTGCAAACTATCTTCTGTCCCTGTGTCTTAGGCTCAACCTCAGTGGCATCCTCATCCTCCTCCTCCTCCTCCTCATAATTCTCATCATCCTTAGATCCCTCACTCTTAGCCTCAGGGTCCTCCACTGGGTTTCTTCGTGCTCTAGCCTCCTCCTGTGCCATTGCTACTGCCTCTGCCTCTCGATCCACCTGATCAACCCATTCTAAGTCTTCATCACTGAAGATAGGATCATCAATCTCAGTGTTCCACTCTGCCAGTGGATCAACTTCTAAAATTATAGGAGATGTGTCGGTGCCCAAGATCTGTCTATGACGAAGGCAAAGGTGTTAATGCACAAACACAAGATCATCCATCCTTTTCACTGCTAACCTATTGCGCTTCTTTGAGTGTATATGCTTGAACATACTCCAATTGTGTTCACATCTTGAAGCTCTACATGGTTGGCTCAAGATACGAATTGCAATCTTCTATAAATTTGGCACTATATTACCAAACATTTCCCACCAAGCATTTGAAACAAGAAATTTTAAAAATCAATTCTATAACTTTGACTTTAACAATGTAACATGGTAATAGAATTAGAAATTAGAATTTAGATTTTAGAATCATAGATTTTTACCTAGCATCAGTAGTGTCTGATTTTTCTTGCATAAGTCTCGTGAGAATAAGTCTCCTTGTAAAGTCCTATACATTTCTATCTCACAGACTACATGTGTTCTAACTAATTCATCCAGTGACATTCTCTCTACAACATCATAGAGCCCACTCCACACCTCATCATCGACCTTAAAACCTGGGCTGAATTGGAATGCTGGATTAAAGAAGTGGGTAGCTGCATGTATAGGCCTATGAAGTAGATTTTGCCATTGTCGGTTAATGACAACTTATATGGGACCATATTTATCCCGATTCCCTACATAATTTTTTCTAATGGCTTCTTTCACCCTATCCGTTCCCTCATAAATATATCCCATTGCGGGCTACTCTCCATAAACAATTCATAGGAGAACAAGAGGCTCTATAAGCTGCAATCATTGTGAAAGTAGAAAGTTAGTAACATTAAGCTTTAAGTTTTACTTTAAAAAATGAACAACGAACATAAACAAGTGTGAACAAAAATGATGAAATGAGGAGAAAAATGAAAATTACCTCCACAATCTCCTTGACCAGTTGCCAAAATCCACTCATAAAAACTCCGATTAGCCATCTCACTCCCTGCATTGGTCTTTGCATATGATGATGCAGTCCACTCCTCACTTACAAACATGCATTTCTACGTGCCCTTGGACTTAAGCAAAGATTGCAACGTGAGAAAATTTGTTGCAAATCGGGTGACCCCTAGACAAGACAACTCTTTTTTATTTGTGAACTTCCTCATAAGTTTGAGGACCCAAGTATGATTATATATGAATTTACAAATATTCCTTCCTTGCTTTACACATTTTTATCTAGGTAAGTTTGCCAAGATCCTCCAACACGAGCTCAATGCAATGAGCAACACAAAGGGTCCAAGACAAGTGGCAGTGCCTCTCCATAATAAGTTTACCTACAATGACATAATTTGCTACATTATCCATGACTATTTGCACCACATTCTCCTCACCCACCTTCTTCAACACTTCCTCAATTACCTCACAAAGATACTAAACATTTTTTGTTTTCCCTAATGCATCAATTGATTTGAAAAACACTGTGGCGCCTGAGGATAAAAAAAAGGAATTTAGTACAATCATAATTTAAAAACTTAATCACTAAATCAATAGTTTGCTACTAGTAAGCACTAAGTACAAGTTCTACAATTACTTGATAAGGAGACAAGAAAACTAAGCAATGTTCTATTTCTTCTATTGGTCCAACCATTAGTCATGATTGTGCAACCCTTCCTCCTCCATACCTAACACTGCTCCTCAATTGCAACTTTTACATCAGCCATTTTTCAGGTCAAAATACCTTTTAGCTCATCATTAGGGGCTTTGAACCCCGGACCACAAACAGTAACTACATCTATAACAATTTGCCACTAAGGAAACCTAAAACGAATTAAATAAACACAAAAATATACTATCAATTTTTACTTTCAACTTTAAAAATTAATATTACGAATGTGGCATATTCTTGAGTCTTAAAAGCAAGGAAAATAAGACATAGAAATTAAAATAGTATCAAGTACCTTGCTGTACTAAATGAAATGTTATTGTAGAGAAACAAATCTCCAAGTGCCATTTTTGCAGCCTCATGCTTCTCCTTATTCCAACCTATGCTCTCAAGTGATGGTTGGGCACTCAGAGTTGTGCGTGGAACAAAAATGGAATCTAGTGTGGATTTCTTCTTAAGAATCTGAGGTCCAATGGTCACATTTGCACTTGTAGTGCCACTACTAGATGGAGGTAATGGAGAACGAAGACTTGAAGAGCTCTCTCCACCTAAGTTTGCCATTTCTTCATGTTGCTTCTTTATTAATTCTTTTTTCTCTTAACGGGCCTCTAAATGAGCTTGCATTTCACGTATAACCTCTTGGGTTTTTTTTTGGCATGGTTTAGCATCATGCCCTGATATATGTGCAAGATGATATTTCAATCTAGTAATACCCTATTATATTTAGCATGACAATGCCAACATGTAACTACTCCTTTTTTTGAGCCCAGGATGACATGTTTCCAAGCCTTATCCCTTGCTACGCGAATATTGTCTGCATCCAGGTTAAATGGAGGCCTAGATTGTAATGTCCCCTTTTTGGGGTACATTATTTCGTGCCGTGTCGTTAGCCTTTTTATCTTGGTCTGGAGGGTTAACTAAGGCGTGGCAGTGTTCAAGGAGATAATTGGCCTAGGTGTTTTTAGTTTCAGGCCAATTGGAGTAGTTTCCACATATTTCCAGGGTACTTACTATTTATAGTAAGTCGGCAGGGTTCAGAATTCTTGGCTTTTTAGTAGTGGACTTGGAGCGTCTCGCTAAGAGCTTTCCGGCAAGCTATCACACGACGTCATCTGACCTTGTTTGGTCCTTCGTTTTAATGCCGAAAGATTCCTCACTTTATTTATTATATCACTTTATAACTCAATGGTCATATTTATTTAAAAGTGACTTAAAGTGGAAATATAAAGAGACTGAATGGAATATGAAGAGACAAAGTGGGGAAACTGAAGAGTCACAACTGCAGCCATAAGAGGAGGCTTGGAGTCTCATTGCGTATGCTTCAGTTTATAAATTTTATTTCTCATTGAGAATTCGGGAAGCTTCAGCTTTCAAATCAGAATGCTGAGGACGGAAACCTTTAGGCTTTCTGGGTGGATTGGACGGAAACCTAGTTCATCTCTGGTGTGGATTCACATCAGAGTTTGCCATTGTTTTACCAGGTTCTTGGTCATCCGATCTTATTGTTATTTTCTGTATTTCAGATTGGATATTGTAATGCATGGTTATTGTATTGCTATTGTATAATACAAACCATTTTCTGAGAAGTTTTATAAGATTATATTTGCTGGTTATTTGAATATATATCTGCTGGTTATCTGCATGTTTCTATTTGTTTCAATCTACTTGAGATATATTTATGAAAAATAAGAGAATGGCTGGTTAGGGTCATTTCATAGATGAACTACCTTTAGGTTGAGACATTATGCTGCTGTTGCTACTGCAATATATCATAAAAAAAAAAAGCATCTACAATGATGAAAATCAAAGATTGGGGCTTCTTACTTTTCAAGTTTTTTCATCAACATAAATGTAACAAATCTAAGATTTTAAAGACAAACAAATGTAGACAAAATAGTAATATAAAATTTGAACGTAAAAAATTCATAAAACAACACAAAAATGTAACTCATCTGTTCAAAATTGCTCCAAAAATGAAGAAATGCAACTCAAATTTATAGAGGCCACCTCCAAATGCTTCTTTTAGCTCCTCTCAATGTTTGAATACAAGCTAGAAACTAGCACGAACAATCAGCAATCACTATATGAGAGCCAATCGATTAGATGATCTATTTTCTAAAACCCCTATATTGTTCTCCCAAACCTTTTTTCTCTTCTAAGTGTATGCAAATGATGGAATGACCTTTTTAGGTCTTAGAGAAGGTATATAACACAAAATGAAAGATTAAAAATAATTACAAATTTTCATTTTTTGCTTTTTAATGAGTGCTGGATGCGGCAGAGTCCAGAGGACGGGACTCGCTGAGTCGACCAAGTCCTCGGACTCTGCCACTCATGTAGGGCTCAGCCAGGTCTCGGCCAAGTCAGCTTGTTGAGTCAAAAAGACTCTGCAAGCCTGACTCGGCTCAGGACTCGCAGAGTCCTATATCTATGGGCAGTACATTTAAGAAGTCTACGGTTATTATTGGTAGTAAGTTTGATTTGGCAGCATCATTGATTGGAGCTACATTTTTTTGTTTTGGTGAAAAATAATAAAATTGATGCATGACTGATATAGATGTAGCTATTCTGGGCCGTGTAATTTTGGAGGAGTACAACTTTTGTTTTTTTGACTGGGCATTTTGTTTTTAATTTTTACCATGACTTTTTGTCCTTATCAGTCGCGTGAAGACAAGGAATTGTAGGCAAAATTTTTGAAGTATTAGATGGAATGAAAGCTGTCTTTCTTCTTGTGTGGAGTATTCTGGTTCGGATTCACTCTCCTGAGATATTGTTACTGGTAATAGTTATTAATACCATCACTTAATTTGCAGAGGAGTTGGCACTTTTCTTTGTGTGGAAGCTTTTTTGAACTGAACAGTGTTTGGTGGAGGAGGTTAATGAGTTGATGCAAAGGAAGCCAAGCAGGTCATAGAGGTGATTCTTTTGACTAAGTCAAGGA
Organism: Chamaecyparis obtusa; assembly: GCA_027943335.1. Taxonomy (NCBI): domain Eukaryota; kingdom Viridiplantae; phylum Streptophyta; class Pinopsida; order Cupressales; family Cupressaceae; genus Chamaecyparis; species Chamaecyparis obtusa. The sequence goes on from BSBK01009272.1 coordinate 203,334, forward strand.
TGCTTTGATTGTATGAGCTGGTTGTGGACAGTTTTTATTAGCTGCCTGACAGATATTGCACCTTTGAGATGGTTGTGGACTGTTTTTAGAAGACTGATAAGAATTCTTGTGCTTCAGGCTGCTGTTATTTTATTTTCAGATTGCTGCTATTTGATCTGTCTAATGTAATTTCTGAAAAGTTCATTGAGTTTTGCATTTGGGTTGGTGCTTGTAATGTCCCTTCCTTAGGCAGTGCAGACTACAGTAGAGGTTGGCCTATAATCGGGGGTACCCGTAGGTCAGCAGTGTGGTTAGGGGACTCAATCAGGGCTTGTAAAGTTTTCCAATTGAAAGATCCCCTCCAAGATCTGATCTGATTTTTCTGATATATTGTTTTCCTTTTGAGTATATTTGCAAGGGTTTTGTTTGAGTTTTCAATGCCAAGTGATTTGTTTGGGTTTTTAACATGGAAACATATGCAAGTTACAATGCGTTACTCTAAAATGCAAATATATAAAGGACTGATTTAAAAATTCTGAGTTCTGATATATTTATAGCAGCAATGTAAACCATAGATGTACTATTGGCAGAGTACTCTCCGAGTTGCAAAAACTAGCCGAGTTTTCTGGCGTGGTGAGTTTTTACGACTTTTACTGGCACCAAAAACTTGCCCAATTTTTGGCAAAAACTCGCCGAGTACTTGCTGAGTTTTTGCCAAAGAATTGGCAAGTTTTTGTTAAAAACTCGGTTGTAGTTTTATAACAGCAATTAAGGCAAAAACGGCCCAAATTAATTTCATTTCTGATTTCTTCACTTGTATTTTGTTGAGGGGGAAAATAGTCTTCTAAACACTTTTATTCCAAACACTTGCAAACTGATTTCTATTGATTTAGAGTGGATTTGAGGCAGTTTTTGAAGAGGATGACATCAATGATTTGGAGAGGGAGCCTATGGAGGAGGGGGGTGGATTTGGTTTCACACTGGATGACATTGAGTTGAATGAGTAGTCATTATTAGTGCCAGGAGAAGCTAGAGGTAGAGCTACATCTAGGTTGGAGAACGAGTCACAGACTAAGTCAGACATACTGAGTGAGGAGGCACACTCATGCCTAGTGCAGACTTCTAGTACTAGACCCTCTAGTTCTACCTCTCCCTTAGGTTTTACTAGAGCTGGGAATAGGAAGACGTTAATGATGTATTTACTTTTAGTTTTACATAAATTATTTACTATTTTACTTCCAAACATCAGCATTCCTCACGAGAATGTGATTTTGAACCCACTTTGTGTTTAAATATATCTAGACTAAGCTTGTTTCTTTTGTGTTCTCCTTTATTGACTCATTGGATGCATCTTCTCATTGAATTTTGCAAAAAAATGCATTTCTAATTAAATTTAAGCAATTTTTTAAGTTCCTGAGTTTTTGCCGAAAACTGGCCGAGTTTTTCCTGATTTTTTTTTTCAGGCCTTGGCCTTGGCAAGGGATGCATACCAAGAAATCAATGCTCAACCACTTAATGAATTTTATGGATGAAACTGAGGAGTCACATGAATAGGGGCGTCCAGCTTGCTAAGGTGGCACCAAATGCTTTATTTCTGATAAAAATAATTATTGAAAACAAATAATGGAAGAAACAAGGGAAATGCTAAACCCTATGCTAAACTCAATGAGATGATCGTTGCTAGACACCTGATCATCTTCAACTCGCAGTGATTCTTCAGACTTGGTTATCATGGAAATCTCTTTTCCTTCGTCGATGATTGGAGTATGTATGCTCCTGTTTTTGCCATGTAATGGTTCGGTGTAGATACTATTTGACTGTGTGATTGTATTTGCTGACTACTGAATATTAATGGTCGAGTAGATTAAATTTCCTGATTATCGCTCTTGTGTATTGAAATGGATGGCTGAGTGAATAGGAAATATGCTAATTGGGCATATTTCTGGCTGAGTCCTCCTAACTGTGCAAGTTATGAATCACTGACTGTATATTGAATCCTGCTGGTGTAGCAAACGTTGATTGACCTTTTTCCTTTGCTTGCTTTGTCGTTCATGAATCCCTGCATTGATGGGAAAGGTAGTGAGTTGTGACCTCTCCTTGCTTGTGACCTTTCCCTCGGTCGATGTTTGTATGGTAATAAGTATTAATTTAAATATAATCTGTTTAGTATTATTTTATATAAATGGTTTGTATATAATATATTATATGTTTTATAATATATTTCACTCTCTATATTATCATATAATAATATTTGATATATATATATCTATATATATTATTTATTAATTACTACGGTTATTACTTTATTATTGTATTTTTTATACAAAGAATTAACATATTATATTCATTCATTAAGAAATAATATTTTATTATATCAATATATATGATATATTCTTTTATATTATATTACTATAATATATTATAATCTATTATTATTTATTCATTCGTTAATTTATTTATTTATTATTGAATCTTATGCTAGGGAGGGGACATCAAAGACTTGCTTTTGCTTTGAGTTTCACCGTGCAATTTCATGTCTTCTCGGTAAGTATGCATTCAATTCTTGACATGTGCTATGCTGGTTTATTTGTTTCCTTTAAATTATTATGGTCATTTGGACAATTATAGCTTTGTAAATTTAAACTCTCTCGGGAATGTTTTCTTGTGAGACTACCATCTTTAGTTTCTTATTAGTATTTATTTATGTATTTGATTATGTTGTGTAATTGTTATGCACAATTACTGCTTGAATAATACATGGTTTTGCGTGTTGCTTTAGAAAATTGGTTTCATTCTTATTTGTACTTTCATCTTTTTTAATCCTGATGATTTTGACATAGAGCACTAAGACATTTCTCTATTGAAATGCATGTTATGACAATACAGATTTGGTTTCCTTTTTTGTAGGCAGCTATGGCAGCTAAAAAGGCAAGAGAATTGGTAAGGAGAAAAAGTGTTCTAAGTTCAGGTTCCTCTGCACTCCCCGGAAAACTTGCTGATTGCTCTTCCTCAGATCCCCGTGAAGCTGGTATTTATTCCTTGAGTGACATTTTTGTTTCAACAGAATGCTCTCTGGTCAATTAACTGTCAAAAGGTGTAGTTTAGGTGTCCTTTTACATTTAAGAATTGACGAGATGCATTTTTCATATGCATGTTGGAAAGGATTTTAATGCTTCAAATGAAAGGACATGAATTAATTGTTCCTCTTCGTTAATGTAAATTTGAAATAAATAATGATTACTAAATGAATCTACTTTAAAGCTATGTTAAGAGGTTTCCCTTCTATTACTTGTACCTGCCTGCATGTTTAGGGTGAGGATTCCTCAACTTGTCAGTCATTGATGTTATTGCATTGAGATGCATGCATATAATACTATTGTGCCTTGTGCCTTGTGAGGACTTAATATATTGATTTATGTGAGGTGACCCTTGCATGTTTTTTTTATGCTTAAATTTAATGATGTTGGAGATATTGGTAAAAGGTGGATGAAAGTGATCGTATACTTATGATGTGCGAGATTTGTTTAAATATGGATTAAGTTGATTGGGAATTTTGATGTTTCAAGGAATCAGTATATGTTAAAATTAAATGATAATATGATTTGAGGCACTTTCACATTCTTAGCTACTAGAGAAAGAAGTGTAAAATCTTGTTATAATGGATGTAGCCCACATGAGTTATTGGAATTCAAAATGGAGTACTAAACTAGAAGTTGTGAGCTGTTTGGAGTTATCAGTCAAAGATGCCTTTTTAGTTATAATTTTGTTATAGTTGATTGAGCCGATGTGATACCCATGTGAACTCATTGGATGAATGGGGTTTTTGCCAGATAGCATGACTTTGGTGTCCATTCTTATGGCTAAACCATTTGGCCTCTTTCCTTGCCTATTTATTGTGGGCATGTGGTAGTTGTTTTTTTTTCATTGGTTAAAGGACCATTAGTGTGGTTGATATTGTTTCATGTACATTGAAGAATTGTTGGTGCGAGTAAGATATTTAACCCAACTAGTTCATTTGTGGATCCTATTCACATACTTAAGTTTACTTACATTCTAGTACTTAAGTTTACCTAGGTCCTAGGTGCCTTTGTAGAATGTGTTAGTTGTCATAAGATCTTATCTACGCCTTACCATTTACTTTTAGTTGCCTAGGTCATTTATTAATTGACACTTTAGTTGTCTTGTAACATAGGATTGAGATACATGTCATAATCTTCTATAATCCTGTCTCAACCTTGTCTTTATAAGCAAGACATCTCATATATTACATATTCAATCATTCAATATTACATTGTCAAAGTAAGCCATTCTTGCCATTTTCTCTCGTGGAAGATATTTTGGTTCATAAGCTGATTTTGGGGTGTTGGGAGTTCACCATTAACTTGTACATGGTATAAGAGCTCCAGTGTTGCAAATTCCTACGTAGATCTAAGGGATATCATTAGGCTTGACGAAGTTGTTGGGTGCAAATTGGGGTTTTAAGGACCTCACAGTTGAATCCACGACGTCAGAGAATGTACAGTTTGTTTTTTGTTTTGTCAAATTTCATTACATTTTGTTAGCTCTACAAGGCTTTCAAGTAAGGTTAAAGTAGCTAGATCTAGGAGGTAGCTTAATTTTTGGATCACTTTGGGCCAAATCTGAACTTGCCATTGTGTTTGGAAGGCCCAAAATCCTTAGAATCAATTGTCAAATCGTCGAATTTTTGAGAGTTTGGTTCAAGGGCATCATAGGCTTATTGTGTTTGTTGCAAAATTCATATGGTTGTATGGAGCCGTACCTAGTTACACCATACAAATTGTATTATCGATAGAAAATTTGGTCCCCCTTAAGGCAAAATTTTATAAGATACTTTTAGACATAATTTCGGCATCAATATTGCGTGTTTGCGTACAACTATCAAATCAGTTTGCAACTTTGTACTTTTTGCCTTGCCATCCTTGGTGTATAGTTGGTCAGATGGTACAAAAAGTTTTTCTTCACAATTTTTTTCAAAATGAAAAGTTGTTTTTTGTGGTTGGTTGCGTTGATCGGGTTTTGCGTTTCCCTCGGTTTGATTGTTGACCATTGCTAAGAAAAGGGTTTCTTTGTTAAGTGATGCGCGTGTGCCACCGCCAGCTCCTTGCCGCCACCACCATCATTAATGATTCCTTCATTTTTTCTCTGGCATTGATGATAGTCATATTGGTGACTGAAACCTAGCGCCCACGTGCTACTAGTGGACCCTTAAGTGCCAGCATAAGGCCTTGTTTTTGAACTTGCATAACTTTTGGACTGGGAATTGATTTATTGGAAATGTGATCTGTGGCGTAACGCCAAAAAGAATCAATGGGCTACTTTACAAGTTCTCGGGTGCTTGTTGTGAAAAGAAATCGCTTGTGGGATGCGAAACGTGACGCATGGCATACAGGTGGAGGATTGGCTAAACTCCCATCTCTTTGACCTCCAAAGGTCCTGTGGTGCTAGCAAATGACATGTGTGTGTGATTATACGAGTTGCAAGGCTGTTGTAAAAAGCGGCTTTTAAAGATATGGGCTCCACTCGGAGGTAACACGTGGCATAATGGTACAAGTTTGGGCTAAGGTCTTTTCTTTTTGACCTCTAAAACCTCGTGGTGTCGACAAGTGGCCTTCGCCATTGTAAGCAAAGACTGGAGGTAAGAGTTTTCAAGGACAAAAGAAATTGTGCTCATAGGAGATGACGTGTGTACGCCTTCGCTCTTGCTTTCTCTTTAACAAAAGTGACGTGTGGCGCTTGAGCGCGAACTTGGGGCAAAGCTAAATAGGAAACAAAGCAAAATGCACGCCATGCTGCCAAGTGGCCAACATGCGGTATACTCAAGCCGTGTTTGTGTTAAAAGTTGACTGTGTGGGCTCACTAGCGATGAACCAGACAATGAACATTTGGCGCTTGAGCATAGCTTTGACAAAGTGAAGAAGAGAACCCAACCCAAAATGCACGCCGCTTTGACAAGTAGCCAATGTGCGTGAGAAGCTAAAGCTTTCGAGCAAGTCGTTAAGGAATATGTGGGACTTGAAGCCGAAAGCGGAAGAAGCCACGTTGTAGCACCCAAGCTCACCAACGATAAAAGCAAGTTAGCATCCGGTGGACAAGTGGTTCTTGTGCATGAGTTTTGGATGAAAGGCAAAAGGTGACTAGAGAAATTGTGCGCTGTGTTGCCAAGTGGAAAACGTGTGGTATGTTAAAGTAAGGTTTATGTCGAAAGATTCACTAGCGAGGAAGCATCTTAGAAGACATGTGGCATTAGTTTTGGGCGAAAACAAGAGGAATCAGAGCAAAACGCGCATGACGTTGACAAATGGCAAGCGTGCGTGGCTTTTTGAACAAAATCACAAGAAAAAGGAAAAAGCAGCTTTGTCAATGATAAATAATGTAAAGCCTCGGGTGATATAAAGGGTTCCGATGGGATAACAAAAGGTTGAATACGACATCTGCTACATTTGAGTTTATGATTTTCATGCTGTCCCCTGCCTAGTAGTCTTGGTTTTCCTTGAAGAGATTGTCATGCAAGTACACTATAAGAAGGTGAAGAGAGAAAAGACAGGCACGGAGAAATAATAAGTATCTAATGAATAATTATAGTTGCATTGTAATGAAGCAATTGATTAATTTTTGAGGAAAATAATTAGTTTCCAATTGAAGATTCACACTATTTCATATCCAAATTTTGTAACCAATGGAAATGTTTCCTTGTGTTTATAAAGGGGAACATTGGGGATTGGATAAAAAAACATTTTATTTTTTAGAAGATAAGAGTAGGGTATAAACTAGTGGCAGCAATATTTATATACAATGTACTTAGACTTTGAAGATTAATATAAAGATCGAGTTTCTTTCTCTGTAATTGTGGTGTGGAATTATCTTCTTATCAAATTGGTCCTTTGTGATTATTAATTCAAGGAATTAATTGCCATTTTAAAAACTTGTGCAAAGTGATTGTTTTTCCTTCACACTAATTCAAACATTAAGAAGCATTTACAAAGTGTTGTCCTTATGTTTCTTGTCTGTTTGGCTTTCTGGAAGAGAAATTAAAATCAATTAGACTAGTTGGTGTATTTTTTACTTAATCATCTTGCATTGATAGGATTGAATGGTTGATAGTCTACCTAAAGGGTAAAATACTGTTTTTGAAGGTTCTACATGAGGGTTTGAGGAGGGGTGACTCTGTGCCCAATAAGGATAAGGGACTGGTCTTATTCATAAGATACACAAATTTGAAACATCAATTTTACATTTAGTAGGAGCAGATAGAATACCATAGAGGTAGAAGAAATAGAATCAAGAGTAAAACGTTAGGAGAAGAGATAGTAAGGAAGAAGTATAAAGGAAGAGTTGAAGTAGTCAAATGATCAGCAAAATAATCATTTATTTCAATGCCACTTTGAAGTAAAAGGAAGATCATGAGTAATCTGCTATAAAAAGATTCAACTTCTAGATATAGTTGGAGAATAGGTCTACCCGCCTAGGTCCTACAGAGCCTAAAGTGCAGAGGATCTCAATCAAGTTTTGATTGATCCTCTTAGTTGGCCAAGTTAGTTGGAGAGCTTGAAGACAAAGCCTGATATACTTTCAGAACTTTCCAATCTGTTGATTTGGGAACCAACAACTTGCTCATGCAACTTGGACTAAGATTTGGGAGACTTTTGGAAATCCACATACTCCTTCGTAGATGATCCTTCATTAGATTGCCTCATTCCACTTGATGATGATACCTTAGAGGGGTTTGATCTAGTGACTTCTCATGTAGCTCCTACTTCTCCAGTCGTGATCACACATTCATCTTTAGTTGATTGTTTGAGAACATCCTGTGCGTCATTGCAACAAGTACCACATTCTCTTCCTAATTGGATTTCCTATTTATTAAACATTGCATCTATGTTTGGGGAGTCATACATTTCAGATCCAAAGGACATTTGAGGGGTTATCTCTCTCTCTCTCTCTTTTCATGATAGGCATGGTTCAACTCTTGTCCTTTAATCTTTGTCTTTCCCTTCCTTAAACAATTCAATTGTTAGCAGCAGTTGGCCTACTACCAGGGTTCTTGTAGGTTAACAGAGTGGATAGGGGACCCAACCTAGGGTTGTGGAGCTTAGCACAAAGCTTTATTAGCTTTTTTGGGCGGTTTAAAATAGTCTCCTATTTTTTAGGAAGGATTCCTATTTTTAGGGATTGACTGAGAGTTCACCGAAACACATTAGGAGACCTTAGGGATCATTCCAGAGGATTTGGTTACAGTTCTTATTTTCTAGTGAGGGTCCCCAATTTTTAGGAGATTGTTAGTTTGCTTGCTTTATTTAGACATTATCGGGGTGGTAAGTGTATCACCAATTTTTAGTTTAGCATGGCCAAGTGATGTGGTTTGAGTAAAAATAAAGTATTGAAAAATTAGTTACTACGCCTGCTATATTTAGACATCACTAGGGTGGCATGTGCATTAGTAGTTTTCAATTTGGGATGGCTAGGTGTTGGGGTTTGAATAAAACTTAAGTATTAAAGTTATTGACTTTGATATTTAATAAAATAAAATAAAGTGAGATAACATTGCTTTGAAAGGGGGCCATCAAGGGATATTAACACATGAATAGAAAATGAATTATTAAATGCATTATGAGCCTCAAGAATTGTGAATTGGATGAAAACCTAGTTCACCATTGAGGAAAATCTATACATGGTTTCTATTTTGGTATCATTGGATCACTTTGCAGGCAGATTGCTAGAGTGTTTATGCTTGAGATATGGCAGATAGGGTTTATGTTGAAGAGAATATCAAAATTTCAAGGTTGCAAGTTTGATTTGAGGGGTCTCCTAGCGTTGTTGGGAGTGACTGAGCATTCTTTACATTCAGATCTGTATCTTCAAGATTGACATCACATTCATTTACATCTTCTTTTGATTTCATCAATAAAAACTCCAATAAGTTGAGCATTGGATTTCCAGGTATGCATTTCTTTTTATGTGGTGTTCCCAAGACTTAGATTAAATTTGTTTGTTGTGTGCTCAAAATAAATCAGAACTCGGAGTGATTGAGCATTCTTTACATTCAGATTTGTATCTTGAAGATCAACATCACTTTAATTTTTTTTTTTTGCTTGTTAAAATGTCTAAGCCTTGATATTTTATTAATATAAATGATATGTTTACATGTTCCCGGTTCAGGGGGCATACCGACAGGAAAGAAGCGGGAGAAGAAAACCTCCAGTTGTAGCCCCGAGTTCCCTACACTACTCTTATAAAGATATAAAGATACAACGATTCTTCTCGTCGTACAAGGAGACAGTGGTTGGAATAACCCAACCATTTTTATTACATTGATAATTTACTTCTTTTAGAGTGCCTTATTCCTGAATAGGCATGATACATAGATACATAGATATAAAGCAAAGTCAAGATGCTCCCCATATGTCTAACCCCCTTGCTTCCTTGCTTCCTTTTGGCTATCCATTATTTCGAATGATTTGATCCAAGAAACTCATATCCAACTATGTTCTTGCACTTTTGTCTTGACTAAGATCCATTGTTAAAATTAATTGAGGATATTATAAAAAATTAAAAATTAAAAATAACAGTGGAAACTTTTTACCGAATTAGTCATAGGGAGGCTGAAAACTTCTTATTCATGACTTGTGTATGGAGGAATATCAGATAGCCTTTGAACTTTAGCTTAGATGCTTTAGGGAATTCATAAAATAGGCGTAATACTACTTTACAAGCCTGTAATGTCCCCTTTTGGGGCACATTATTTCATGCCGTGTCTTTAGCCACTTCATCATGGTCTGGTGGGCTAATCGAGGTGTGGCAGTGATAAGTAGGATATTTGGCCTAGGTGATTTTAGTTTCAGGCCATTCGGAGTAGTTTCCACAGGTTTCCAGGATACTATTTATAGAAAATCGGCAGAGTATAGATTTCTTGGCATTTCAGTATTGGACTTGGAGCGTCTCGTCGAGAGCTTTCCGACAAGCTACCACACATCATCATTTGAGTTCGTTTGGTCCGTTTTAATGCTAGAAGATTCTTGACTTTATTTATTATGTTTCTTTTTAATGTAACGGTCATATTTATTTAAAAGTGACTTAAGGTGGAAATATAAAGAGGCAGAGTGGGAATATGAAGAGACAAAATGGGGAAACTGAAGAGTCACAGTTGTAGCCTTAAAGGAAGGGTTGGAGTCTCAGTTGAGCATGCTCAGTTTATGGATTTTATTTCTCATTGAGAATTCAGGAAGCTTCAGCTTTTGATTCTGAAACCTGACGATGGTAACCTTCAAGCTTTCTTGGTGGATTGGATGGAAACCCAATTCATCTTCGGTTCGGATTCACAACAGAGTTCGCCATTGGTTTACAGGTTCTTTATCATCCAATCTTAGTGTTATTTTTTTTGTTTCAGATTGGGATGTTTGTAATTCATGGTTATTGTATTGCTGTTGTATAATACAATACCATTTTTTGAGAAGTTTTATAAGAATAAATTGCTGGTTATTGTTGTTGGATCAAACGGTTATTTCTATGTATCTATTTGTTTAAATCTTCATGAGATGTATTTGTGAAAATTCGAAAAATGGCCGGTTCGGGTCATTACAGTGGTATCAGATCCAAACATCTTGCCAGTCTGTGAGGTTTTTTCTTCAGAAAATTTGCAGAGATAAGATTAAGAAGGTGTTATTTTCTCAGTTTTATTATATATCATTGAACAATGAATGCTACAGAGAAGTGCAATTTATTTTGGCTAGAATAGCTTTTTGTTGGGAATCCATGTATACTTGGCTGTGTATCGGGTGCCAAGTTCTCATTAAATCTGGCATAGGCATGGAAGCAATCTATACTCATCAACTGGCTTCGTTTTGGTTGCATCTCCTTAGGTGACACACCAATTTATTTAACCGTGTCCTTCATTTGTATACTCATAGCATACAACTGCAAGTGCGACTGCAGTGTTGCGCTCTCTCACCCGCGCGAGCCACCCTTGGACAAAGGTTAGCCTGGTTGGAGAGACACACTTCCAGTGCGTGTGGTGTTTGTTACCATCCCTTTTCCACGGGTCCAGTAAGGTAGGTCAGGGTCCGAGACTGAATACAAAAGAAAATCTTGCAACCAAATTATTGTGGTCATTCTGTGACTATCTAGTTTGAAGACGTTAATCTTGAGACTATTATCGTTTGGACGCAAACCCAGACGATACTTGTTGTGTAGAGCTTACCAGTGCCCTGAATTGATTGGGACATTTGTGATGAAGATTGATATTAATTTCCAGATGTTTTGATTTGGGCAAAAGTTGTTGTGTATTGTGTAAACTTGTTGTGGGGAATCGTTGTGAAATCTCAGTGGCATAGTGTGTTGGGTTGAGTGTTTGTTCCAACTGAGAAGGTGCCATAGTGGATGCGTGCGATAGTTTCACATTTACCGTTGATCCCAGGTGCTTTGCGATTCCATTATTGTGGGTCTAGATATTAGGTGGTGATCATTCTCACAGGTCGTGAGTTCTTTGAATAATGCCAGTATAGGTTACATGCTCACGGCTTGGAAGGTTGCATTGTAACTTGGAACAGGGTTGACAAGGTGGCGAGTTTGCAAGTTGACTCACGACATTCATCTATTGCTGTGTAGTATATCTGGAAGATGTCGGGGCCCTTTTGCTAGCTTGCTAGAACCTCTGTGGATTCAGTGCGTATCTCAAGGGACTGGCAGCATCAAGGAACAATTGAAGACTGTGAACATACTAACCTGTGACCATCAGATTCAGTCTGTGCCTTGCCTAGTGTCGTGTACATTGTGACAAATAAGGTAACCGAGACTAGTGTACATCATTAAAACTCCTACAACTAGTTTGGTCAAAAAGGTTCCCAGCATGTAGGAATAATTGCTTGGAGAAGACACATCCTAGATTCATTCTTGCATACACATTGGGTGGTAGTTGACAAGGAAGAAATTTGTAAGTTCAGTCTTGAATATTGTCTGTTATCCTATGTAATCTGTATAACAATTACAAATATACCTGCTACTTTTCACATTTGGTTGAATGTGAATGTTAGAAAGGCTCTCAGCATTAGTGTTAGTTTCAAATTCCTATGTTATCTATGCAATCGTTATGAGCAGACCTGCATACTATATTCCTTGTTTAAATTGAAATATCCACTTCAAATATGTGCGCCAATATAACGAGACGTTACCAGTAAACTGCATCAAACTCATTCAACAAAGAGAATTGAGAAAAAACATAATAGTCAGTGTTTGACTTTTACACATCAAAATTGCGTTAAATTTTAACGAGACTGCCGGTGGTAAATTTCACCATTGGTTTCCAGAATTGCCTTGAAAGTTTTAAAAGATCAAAAGGTATTGGAAAGGTTAGAATTACTATTGTGGTGACAATTTTCACAGTCACAGAAGCAATTCAGTCCTTGGCACAAACTTGGAGAACATTAAATCATGGAGTCTTTGGAAAGCCTAGTGTTCTCGAAGGAATTCAGTGGCATGTTTTACAGTGTGCAGCTAAGAGACATTCAAAAGGAAATGGAGATAGGAAATGAGTTATGTTGCCTTCGATGGCAATTGGAGGAGCAGAAAGTTACGGGAAGTATGCTTGCCAAACTCGATGAAATAAACTCGTATCTATTTAGGATAGATCAATTTGATTGTAGACTCTTCGATTGGGCGATGCACCCCTCAATGGTTGCCTCGGTGCAACGCAGATTTATGAATCATCCACATCGAGATGTTAGGCTTGCAGTTGCCTCATGTCTTAGTGAGGTCACTTAGATTACAACTCCTATTATTCCTTATACCGAGCACATTTGGAGACAGGTATTACAGCTGATTGTAGACAGTTTAGATGGACTGAGATATGACAGAGATTCTACTTTTGGTAAGCAGGTAAAAATCTTGGAGTTAATGGCAAGCACTAGAGTTTTCAGTCACATGTTGAATCTAGGCTATGATAAAATGGTTCAACAATTATTTCAACGTCTCCTAAGCAATTTTAGGGATTGTCATCCAGATGAGGTGAAGACGTGCATAAAGACTATCCTATCCTCGATCTTAGATGAGGACTATGACATATGCAAACAATTGCAATCAGAATTGTTGGCAATCTGGAGAGGAGGAATAAAGTACGCATCCATGGCATGTGAACTCTTAGCTGAATTAATTAAGCTTCAGGCTGAAAAATTCAAGAGTTCATTGACTGAAAATGAACTAGTATCATTAGGCTTACAGGTTGTAGGATCTCCGGTAATGGGCCAGGACCTAGTGAGTATAGGACAGATTTGTTTCTTATGCCAAGAGGGCTGGTCACAGGGGCATGTTTGCAATATTAATCAAGGGGAAGATAAATTGCAGCCTAGTGATAGAGAAATTATAGTTGTGACTACACCTTTTTCGGGACATAGTGGAGAGTGTTCAAAATTCTACTTTGGTGACTTGGTGGCTAAGTTAGATAAATCCATGGTTATAGGTTGTGGTAACCAGTTGGAGACCTTCAGTGATTCATGTAATGAGGAATCATGCGACTTCTTTAGCAACACTTCACTCATGCATCATACTGATATAGATGACCCATTTTGTAGTACATCCCAGGATAACATCGATGAGAAGTGTGCCTTAAAAAGTCAGCTGAAAGTCAGCGACGATGCCATTATTGCAGCTCTTGTTCACCATGATAGCACTCACTAGATTATTGATGAACTATACAAGACAGCTCAGAGGGATAGAGGGCAAGACGGTATAAGGATTGGATCCTATATTGCATATCTACAGGGGGTTAGAACAACGTTTGAGGATTGGAAATCAGAATATCTGAGTTTACTTATAGACTGTGACCACCTGTTACAGATTGCCGGGAAGTATGCTGGGCAGTTGAGGGAAAAGGAGGATGAGGTCAATAAGCTCAATAGGGAGCTTAGTGTTGCTCAAGGTACTTTGGAGCATACACGTATTGCTCTACAAGAGGTGAGAAATCAGATTGTGGTCTCTAGCCAGTACAGGGAGCAGGACGACAAGGAAAGGTCTGAACTCTTTCAGGAGGTGATTCAAGAGCTTGATAGCATACAACAAACCTATGACTTGGACAGTTGTCCAAAAAAGTCTTTGGGTCACCCCGAGTTCCTTTATGAATTAGACCACTTTCAGGTGACTGATAATTCCTTGTTTGAGATGGGTGTTGAGTTGACATTTGATAATCCCCTCTTTGAGATAGATGAGGGAGACACTTCCTATTCCCAAGATGAGGATAAGGTTGGTTGTTGGATTTGGGACCCAGGTTCAGTTATTAAAGGTGAGCCTTGGTCATCGGGTTGGAGTAGCGGGATGAGCTTAGTTGCTGAGCAGTGTGGTTTTTACACCAGCAGTCCAGGATGGGCAGTTATGTCCTGTGGCATGAGGGGTGATATGCCTTTCCTTGCACTACCTCTTGCTGATGGTGAGATGTCTCGTGTTGGTGAGCATCCCTTGGTTCACTCCTCTTTTCACACAACTGCGACTCCTCTACATTATCATACCGATTCATCCAGAGCCTATGGTATTTCTATCACCACATATTCTAGGCATGATGATGATCGGGTAGAGCTTATTTAGTACAGGGTTATCGAGCTTGGTATGATGGTTATGCTGGTTGGTGTGAATTTTTCACACAATGGTATGCATTGTATGACTCCGGGTATTGAGAGACAGTTATGGAATCCTTATGCTGATTCAGGATTTCCAGTAGAGTTGATCAGTGTATCGCATGCTGGCCTTATTGTATGGGATGCATGTTGTTTTCCATTCAGCCCACCTACAGGGGACTTTCTTTTCCGATTATTGGATAGGAGTGGGATGAGTGTTTGGTTGGGTACGCTTCCCTTCTTGTAGGAGGAAGCCTTGTCCAATAGCCTTGGTAGCTTGCCTCTTCAGTACAGTTTCCGGTTCAAGCTACAGATCAGCGGGGCAGTGTTATGGTAGTTGGATATTCTTGATGTTTCACCTAGTATGGGCATAGAGTGTTAGGATATTTAGCCAGTTGGGGAGATGGATGGCCCTTATGCTTATGGGATCCAGGAGGGATATTCTCATGGTTGGTGTTTATTTAGGGAGCCGATTGGCATGAGGTTTGGTTTCCCCCAACATCTGAGCATAGAGGTGCTGGTGATCTCAGTTGGAGTGAGGTTCTTAGTTGGGTTGAGGACTTTCTCACAGGTGATGGCAGCACAGGGCAGATTGGTACGACTGATCTTGCAGTGATTTGGGGTCTTGGCATTAGAGTAGTTGTTGTTTTGTTGCTGTGTGAATGGCTTCATAGGTCAGAGCATAATGTTAGTTTCAGTTTCACATGACAGATTGGTGGAGCAGCTTCCCTGAGGTTGGTTTGGGATCCAGGTATTATGATCACAATATGTAGGTACCGATTGCTTGAGGGCAAGCAATCTCTGGGAAGGGATGATTTGTAATGTCCCCTTTTGGGGCACATTATTTCATGCCATGTCGTTAGCCACTTCATCATGGTCTGGTGGGCTAACCAAGGTGTGGCAGTGATCAGCAGGATATTTGGCCTAGGTGATTTCAGTTTCAGGCCATCCGGAGCCGTTTCCACAGGTTTCTAGGATACTTAGTATTTATAGTAAGTTGGCAGGGTACAAATTTCTTGGCATTTCAGTATTGGACTTGGAGCGTCTCGCCGAGAGCTTTCCGACAAGCTATCACACGTCATCATCTGAGTTCGTTTGGTCCTCCGTTTTAATGCTAGAAGATTCCTCACTTTATTTATTGTGTCACTTTTTAACTTAACGGTCGTATTTATTTAAAAGTGACTTAAGGTGGAAATATAAAGAGACAGAGTGGGAATATGAAGAGACAGAATGGGGAAACTGGAGAGTCACAATTGCAGCCTTAAAGGAAGGGTTGGAGTCTCAGTTGAGCATGCTCAGTTTATGGATTTTATTTCTCATTGAGAATTTAGGAAGCTTCAGCTTTCGATTCTGAAACCTAAGGACGGTAACCTTTAGGCTTTCTTGGTGGATTGGACGGAAACCCAGTTCATCTTCGGTGTAGATTCATAGTAGAGTTCGCCATTGGTTTACAGGTTCTTTATCATCCAATCTTACTGTTATTTCTGTGTTTCAGATTGGGATGTTTGTAATTCATGGTTATTGTATTGTTGTTGTATAATACAATACCATTTTCTGAGAAGTTTTATAAGTATATATTGCTGGTTATTGTTGTTGGATCAAACGGTTATTTGTATGTATCTATTTGTTTAAATCTGCATGAGATGTATTTGTGAAAATTTGGAGAATGGCCGGTTTGGGTCATTACAAAGGCTATAACAAACATAGTAATGTCCAATAGAGCCCTTGCCCATATGGGCACAGTAAAGAGAATTAAAATTGTATCCATAATATGCATGAATCGGTTGATAATATGGAGAATCAAATTGAAATTAAAGGTTTGTTTCATATCCGGAGTATAGATTAGTAGTTTTAGATAATGAAAGAACCCTGAAGCTCTAAAACTGTGTAAGAATTATATTGAAACCAAGCGTCTACTATTCCCAATTAAAACCCATAGACCTACCTCCTTGAGAGGAAAAGACATTAACATGGGAAATATGCTAAGGATATCTACAACCAAAGCTTAAATATAATATAATGATCATTACTAGTTGTTGAACACCCATAGAACATATCACAAGGAAACAAACCATACCATCCACATGACATAATAATAACACCCAAAATGCATTGCTGGGATTAAAACCTTAGAGTAATTGTTCATTTAATATTAACGTTAGTCTAGTTCAGATTTCCAGACGAAAGCCAAGGTACAAGGAAATTTGTAAAGAAGCAAACCACTTGTGAATGATCAGAATCAGATGCAAAATAGACAATTTGCCTTTAATAAAATGTAAATAACAGTTTTTATAGGTCACAATGTAATAGTGAATGAGGAATAACTATTCTGGAAGCGTATTAGCCTAAGAGTAATAAATCATATAATGTCCATGAAAGTCTAGTGCAGATTTATAGCCAAGCTACATGGAGAACGATAAAGAAGCCGTCCTCCCATGGATAATCAGTAAAGGATGCAATTAAACAAAAAATTAAACAAACGTTTTATAGTTCATAAATCGTGAGGTTAGTTAATAATTTAGAGTTCAAAGGTTGCCCCGTCAGCTCCCAAGTTGGCTAGTTCATCTGCCCTACGGTTCCCTTCACTAAAAATATGATTGAAGGTGATAGATGAAAAGCTGTGGGTTAGATTAAGGGCTACATCTAGCAAGGCGTTTAGTTTCCAATTAGGTGTTCACTGTTTCCTTAGTGCATTGGTGATGTTAGCTTAATCTCCCTCTATATCCAGATGAGATATGTCCATTTTAATTCCGAGTTTGAGGCCAGCAATAAGAGCTTCCATTTCTGCTATATTGTTGGTAGTAAAACCAAGGGGTTTCGCACAAGCTGCAATTTCCCCGCCCTTAGAATCGTGGATAACACATCCAATACCTGCTTGGTCAGGGTTACTTCTGGAAGCTCCGTTGAAGTTGAGCTTGAAACGTCCACTTTGATGGGGGGGGACCTCAAGCATTCCTTTCTTGCTTTATCTTTATCATTGTCTGGGCTATTAGCAAAGAATGGGCGTTTGAGGCCCATCCATTGGTGCCTCATCTGTCCATCCCAAGGTGTCATATGTTTTTTATTGATTGGCTTATTCATGATTCAGTTGTTGACTAGCTCAATGATGACAACATTAATTTTGTTTAACAATTGGGCTGCAAGCATTTATTTGTCCTTAAAAGTGCGGCGATTCTATTCCTTTCAAATCTCCCAGATGAGGATAGAAGGGCAAACTTTCCATAAGATATTGTATATATTATCCTTGTGGTAATTAGGCCATGACTTAAACATATCGATGAGATTGTTAGGGATAGTGGAGAATAAATTGAGTTTGTTACATAACCATTCCCAACATTGCTTGGAGTAAGAACAATTAAGGAGAAGGTGGTCTGTGGTTTCAGAGTCTTTTACGCATAAGGGGCATCTGCTAGGTCCTTTGTACCCCAGCTTAACGAAACGATCTGTAGTAAGGATCTTTTGAATCACAAACCAAGTGAACAAGCTTGCTTTAGGGAGGCAGTTTTTGTCTAGGCAAAGGTGGAGGGGAATGTTGGGTTTAGTAGAAGGTTGCCTAGATACGATCTGCTTGTAGGCATCCTTGGTGTTGTACTTTCCATTATTAGAAGCCGTCCAAATGAGAAGGTCATCTTTCTCATTGATGTGCAAGCTTCTTTCATTCAGAATGTTAGAGAGGGTTCTTTTGTGAGGTTCAGTAATGCCAATATCCTCCAAGGGTTTCCACCTACAACTTTCAAGGAGCCTATTGTTAGGGGTAGGATGTAATCCCTAACTGATTTACCCCATAAATCTTGAAGGGTCTAGATAGTGTTGCGTCAGTCAACCATTCTTGAGATGGGAGGAAGACCTTCCCAGGAATCCTCCCAAAAAAGTGCATTAGCCCCATTATTAATTTTCCAGGATAGGTTCTGAGCAATGATGTTATTGCAATCTGACATGAAGTTCCAAATTCTCGATCCTTTAGGGAGGTTCCTGATCTTGAAGAAGGAAATCAGACTTCTCCCATTCAAGTATTTAAATCGTAATATCTTTGCCCATTTAAGATCTTGTTTGTTCACCAGATTCCATACCAATTTGGCACCAAGGGCTTTACTTTGATCTTTGATGTTTTTAAAACCAAGGCCTCCTTGATCTATAGGTGTACAAAGTGTATTCCATGCAACCGGGGGGAGTTTCTTTTGTTCGCTTTCCCCATGCCAGAAAAAATTCCTAGGCAACTTACTTATTTCATCCCATTTATTTGAGGGGAGGGAGTGGCAGGATATTTGGTATATAGGCATGGAAGAGAGTACTGATTTTAACATAATTATTTTGCTCGAGGGGGATAACCATTTGCCTTTCCAAGATGCCGTTTTGTTTTTAATTTTCGATATGGTGGACTTCCATGAACCAGATGATTTGGTTCCCTTATCTAGGGAAAGGCTTAGATATTTACAGGGCAATTCGCCTTTCCTGAAGTGGAGGGTGTTGCAAATATTAAGTTCCAGGTTTGAATCAGTGTTGTGGAAAAAAATTCAGATTTAGATTGGTTAATCTCTTGTCCCGTGGCTTTTGATTAGGCTTGTAATATATCTCTAAACTTGGTGGCTTTAGATATTGAGTTGTTCCCAAACAACATTGTGTCACCCACAAATTGTTGGTGTGTAATGGGGTCTAAGTTAGAGGTGACCTTAATGCCTTCAATTTGATTATCCTCCCCAGCTTTGGTGATGGTTCTGCCTAAGGTTTCGACTATAATGATAAAAAGGAAGGGTGATAGTGGGTCGCCGTGTCTAATACCCTTGGAAACGTCAAAGAAGCCTTCCAGGGATCCATTAAGCAATACTGAAAATTTCGGGGTGGAAATACATTTGAAAATAAGGTTAATCCAAGACTTGTCAAAACCAAACCTTTCTAAAACCTTACATAAGAATCTCCAATCTACCTTGTCATAGGCCTTACTAATGTCCAGCTTGATGAACATGCTTGGTTTTTTGTTAAGTTGAATCGAGTGGATTGTCTCTTGGGCAGTAATAACTCCATCATAAATGGAATGATCTTGAACAAATCCTGTCTGTTCTTCACTGATGATGAAGGGAAGCAATTTTTGGGTCCTACTCACCATTGTTTTGGAGAGTAGTTTGTAAATGGTATTACATAATGCAATGGGTCTACAATCGTTCAAGTTTTCAATACGTTCTTTTTTGGAATAAGAGCTAGAAATGTATTGTTAATTTCTTTTAGTAGGTTGCCCGAATTTCGAACCCCTTCTAATGCATCAACCACTTCATTGCCTATGAAGTGCCAACATTTCTGGAAGAACATAGCTGGGAACCCATCTGGGCCGGGGGCTTTGTTTAGATGGATGCGTTTTAGGACATTTTCAATCTCTTCTTTAGTAAATTTAGCGTTTAGTAACTTATTTTGTTCTTGATTAATTAATTTAGGAATGTTGTTTAATAATATCTCTTGGTTCCTTAGGTTTGAGGTATCAAGATTATTAAGGATATGTTGGAAGTGATTGATAGCTTCTTCAACAATGGCTTTAGGCTCCTCTAAATCATTGCCTTTTGAGTCTGTAATTTTTGTAATTTTGTTTAGGTTCCTTCTGGCTTTGGTGCTGTTATGGAAAAACTTGGTATTTTAATCCCCGACACTTAACCAGGGCTCTCTAGATTTTTGCCTCCAATAAAGTTCTTCCTTAGCCAGAATATCTTCCAGTTCAATTTTGAGTAACTTTTCCTTTTGGTAGGTGTCTTGATCCATACCATTGTCTATGATATGTTTGTTAAGAGTTTCAAGCTCTGTTTCAACTCTTAGTTTGTTTTCGAAAATGTTACCAAACCATTCCTTATTCCAAGTAATTAATTTGCTTTTAATTTTCTTTAGTTTATTAACCAAGCAGAATAATTTAGACCCTTTGAAATTTAGATTTTCCCACCATTGTTGGATTAAAGGTAAAAGCCATTCATCTTTAAGCCACATATGTTCGAATCTAAACGGGCTGCCTTGTGTTTTAGGGTCATCCGGTATATTAAGAAGAATAGGGTAATGATCTGATCTTGAGAAGGGTAAAATTTCAGATTTCAGGGAGAAGGGGAAAGCAGTCCAGTTTCCTTAAAAGAAAAAACGGTCCAGTTTTTCAGCTATATTATCATCCCCTTTGCTTTTATTGGTCCAGGTGAAAACACCCTCTTCTGTTTTTAATTCCATAAGGTGATTAAACTGAACCCATGTGTTAAACTCATTTATTGATCTATGATTGGCCATCCTACCCTTGATTTTTCTGATAGATCATGGATAGCGTTAAAGTCCCCCCCAATGAAGAAGGTTTGATCATGATGGTAACTGATAGTGTAATTGAGTTCCTGCCACATTATTCTCTTGTCAAGCTGTAGGATGGGACCATAAATATTAATAATGAAAAAAGTTAAATTAGATTTAATGCTTCTAATTGATCCCATCATCCAGTTTTTGTTATGGGAGATAGGAGTGTATATAATCTTTCTTGGGTCTGTTAGGATGGCTAATCTTCCCGAGGCATCTTTAGCTGGGACCGCATAGATATTCCAAATACCAAATTTCTTTTTTAAAGTTAACACATCTCCCGTATTAATTTTAGTTTCTTGTAATAGTAACAAATCAGGTTTATATTTATTTATACAACGCCTTAGCAGACGCTGTTTGTTAGGGGCATTGCAGCCCCTAATGTTCCATGATAGGATCTTCATTGACCCTTGGGGGGGTACTTCCCCCTCCCTGCATGAAATAAATCAGTAATTTTAGTTTGATTCTCCATGTTACCATCTTTTAATCTGAGTTCTGAAGGATTTCCTGCCTCTTTTTCTAGGTATTTCAGCACAATCAGGCGTGATCTCAACATCATCAATGACAACAATACCCAACATAGGATTTTTTTCAATAGAATCTAACTCAATCATTTCATTTTCCAGTAACTGCTGATCATTTTCCTGAGCATCTAGTTCCTGTATTTTTTAAATTAGAAGTTCCTTTTCTGCATTAATGGTATCCATATCAATGAAGTCCTCAAGAGTGTTATCCAAAGTGTCATCCAGAATTTCATCAGCAATGTTATTGGATTGTGCTTGTGATAGGGTGTTGGATGGTTGGACAAAATTGATTGAGCATACATTCTGAACACAAGGAATTTGGCTATAGGATGGAATGGATGAGGGTACCAAGTCCACGAGGGATGGAGGATCAACAATGGTGAGGTTATGTTGGATTTCAGCAGATGATTGTGCGACGGTTTCCTCCATATTGAGGTCAATGAGAGGCTCCAACTCAGGGGTGTTGAGTGCAGAGGGTGGAGAGGCACGATTTGGAGAACATTGCGGAGAATGGTTGGAATTGATAGTGGGACTTTTATCCAGAGCCTCCTCGGGGGTTTCTATAATTTGCCCTTCCTCGCTTGGCTGGATTGGAGCTTCAACTTCCCTGTTAGAGGAGGGCGTTTTTGAGTAGTTGTTTGAGATCTCCGTTGTTCTGCTAGGGCTAGATGGATAAATGAAGAGTTCTAGGCGATAAAAGAGATTAGTAGTTTGGGGTAGGCGGATGAAGCTATCCTTAGAGATAGACTTGAAAATGGCTATCTCTCCAATATATCCCTTGTAGGGTTCTGGCTGCAAATTATATAAGGAATGGTTGGTAATAATTGTTATGGGGTTGAGGCATGGAGCCTCATTTTTAATGAGGAATTTGACCAAGGAGTCCGCCATGAATCTCATTTCAAAACTATGCATGGTACCCATGGAGTTACCAATCTTTCTTACAATGTTGGGGTGCATCTATTCAATAGGATAATCTTTGATGCATACCCTTTTAAATAGTCCTAGATTGTGCTGCTCACTATTTTTAAAATTGGGTTTCCATTTATTAAAGGAAACATTGAACCCTTCGAAAAAAATATCATCAACATTCAAAAGTTCTTCTACCAATTCTGTGGAATAACAGTTCAAAAATAAAACATTGCTGTTGAGAACAGTAATACTTAAGCCCAAGGGTAGATTTGATCAAGTTTGCGACTACGGTTATTGGCACCGTGTCTCCATCCCAATGAGCAAAAACCCTGTTTGAGTTGCATCTTTCCCAAATCTTATTTGAAATGTCATTGCTAATGATAAGAGTGGAGCCCTTTTTGCTTTCAGGTCGTGCCACAGGTAATGCCTCTTTGTTTCTTACAGGCTCTTAATTGGTTCTCTCTTGAGGTGTTTTGAGCGAAGTTGAAACCCTTCCAGCGGGATTCGATTTGCTCCTGAGGCAAAATTTGGTGTTGATGAAGAAATGGGGATTGCC
Organism: Chamaecyparis obtusa; assembly: GCA_027943335.1. Lineage (NCBI taxonomy): Eukaryota > Viridiplantae > Streptophyta > Pinopsida > Cupressales > Cupressaceae > Chamaecyparis > Chamaecyparis obtusa. The sequence goes on from BSBK01009272.1 coordinate 226,223, forward strand.
CATACATGCTTTTTGATTGAGAGTTTTTGTTTTGGAATGACAGATTATTTATTGCGGGCTTCTTACCAGTCATCAGCTGGAGCAAACTGTGCTAGGATAATAAGCAGAAAATGCAAATATTAACAAACAAGAGAGAACACAATAACACATAAATTTAACGTGGTTCACCCAATCCCTGGGCTACGTCCACCAACAGCGAGTCCAATATCTTTATTATTATCCAGCGATTACAATCTGAAACTTGCAACTCAATACCGCCGCAGGAAGCTACAATAATCCCTCATACAATGAATCTCCAAACCCTAAGCCCTTTTACAAGTATATTTGACATAACGAAATTAGGGCAAAAATACTCCGACTAATAGAAAAATAGATGGCCGACACATTACAAGGGGCACTGCCCCTTGACCCCGTGGAAAAGTTTGATTAGGCTCCACATACATAACAAACTGCTCTAGGGCCAACGCTGCCTTCCAAGGGTTACCACCATAGATGGGGAGGAAGTCTTTTTCTTTTTCAAAATGCTTCTTGGTAGTAGGGTTAATATTGCCATTGTTCCCTGGTTTCAGAGGATCAGATCTATTTTTGTGGAAATGAACCCTATACTCATGAACCAAACTATTCCGTGCCATGAAAGCTTGTTTGGAAATGTTAATCGCTAACGCAGAGGGTTCCTTCCCATCTTCAAGAGCTTTGAGGGAATTGTAGAAATGATCCACATATTTGGTGCTGCGGAAGTGCAAGTCCCTTGAGAAAACATTCTTCTTAGGTAGGTTGCGAATACACATTCGCATATATGTTCGCTTTCTTCTTTTTTTTTGAGCCATCTTCCCTATTTTTTGATTAGGTTTTTTACTGAAGGATGTTTCTGAACATCTTAACATACATTCACTTTCATTTTTATTTGCTTTTGATTTCATCAAAAAGAACTCTAATAAGTTGAGTGTTGGATTTCTGGGTATGCATTTCTTATTATGTGGTGTTTCGAAGACTGATTGAATTTGTTTGTTGGCTGCTCTAAATAAATCAGAACTCGGAGTGATTGAGCTTTCTTTACATTTAGATCTGTATCTTCAGGATTGATGTCGCTTTCATTTGTATTTCCTTTTGATTTTATCAATAAAAATTTCAATAGGTTGAGCGTTTGATTTCCGGGTATCCATTTCTTATTATGTGGTGTTTCCAAGACTTAGATTGAATTTGTTTGTTGGGTGCTCTAAATAAACCAGAACTCAAATTTTTATATCACTCCTCCATATTCTTTTCATTTGGGCTCAAAGGTATTATTTCCTTGCATTTGTACATGATCAAACCTCCAACTATCAACTAGAATTGAAAACCAAACTAAAACCTTGCAAGAAAACATTAAAATTTTGATCGACAAACCAAATAAATTGAAAAATTGGATGAGGTTTTGGTGGGGATCTTTCAGTGGTATGAGAGTTATGATCTTGCCAGCCTGAAGGGTAAAGATTAGTTGTTTCCATTTTGGTTTGGTTTTGGTTTTGGTTGTGGACAATAGAATTGGTCATCATGGAATGGTTTTCCAATAGTAAACAGGGATGTAAAGAAGTTACAAACACAACATATGATCAACCGTTAAATGTACCAACTTAATGACACAATGTCAAGGAATATTGGCCATGCTAGTGGGTCATCTCCATCTACCAGAACAACTAAAGGTCCTTGTGTTTCCCCAACAAATAAATCTATCATGCCCAACTATGACATGTATCGCTCTCTTCGTTAAAAGATGCAAGGTCCCCTTTCCTTGACACAATTCTTTGGTGTACAAGTGGAGGATGAAGATGACTTGATGTTTTCAAGTCCATATCAGCAGTGAAAAAGGAAAGAGATATCAAAAGATTGTAAAGAAGCCGTTGAGAAATGTGAAGAGTTTAATGTGCAAGAACAAGAAACGGAAGAATAATCACCTGTCTGTAGTTTGCAGTTTACAAGTGATCACAAAGAATGCAGAAGTTAGTCATCACGTGGGAGTCCTAAAGAAGAAATAATTTTGAACTAAGTTGAGGTTCATAGCACACCAATGAGTCATCATATTGATCACAAAGGGGAAGAGATTACAATCATGGAACAACCCATTAGAGATGTTCAAAACATGTCACCAAGGTATGACGCCTATTCTGATTTTTACAACAGTTCTAATCATGAGGTAGCATCCATTTCACATGAAGGTGATGATGCTATTGTGTCTTTCTCTAATGGTACTCAAGTTGACAGTGTTACACATGATATATATATTGTGGATTCAAGCCTAAAAGACCTTATTTTGTTCACCATACCATGGAAAATGTTAAAGGGACACAAAGGTTGTGTCATGGGTGGTGACTAAGAGCTAAGTTGTCTAAACTGCTTGTTGCCCAGTAACACAACACTTGGAAGAAGTCAAGGAAAGATGCAATCGGCTTGATAATGCAAGAAGACAAAGAGAGTCATACATCAGATCCTTATTTCTTCGAAGGGAAGAAAGCATAGATGGTGACCACGCAAGGAAAGAGCTTCTTGAGGTAAGCCCACAAGAAGAGCATGTTGAGTTGTGTGAAGAAGAAAGGTTGGCCAATTCAGAAAATTCAGTTGTTGATCATTTTCACTCTTATGATGAAGATTCTTTTGATGACACTTATAGTGGATCAGCTACTCAAGAGTTGCCTTTTATGGGTGTTGATGACATGCATATCTCATCTTTGGTTATGTCACCAATATCTTATCATATGGCTGCAATATATTTGTTGGTAGGTGACTTTACTTTATTTGATACGTAACGGACTAGTGGCTGTGTTACTTGGGTTTTCATTGTACTTTTAGATTTAGTATGGTCTACATCAGCTTTTGAGTTGCTTGTGGTCTGAGTTATGACAACAAGGTTTGATGGCCGTTTGTGGTGGTTTTTGGGCATGTGGGAGTTCATTTTGACATTGTCTTGGTGTTCTACATACATGGATGGTTACTTTAGTGTGATTGGTGGATGGTTACTTCTACATCTCATACATTAGGTTCTATATTTTCATTTGGAATCTGAGTATTGTTAGGGATGATGCATTGCTTCCTATGGAACTTAGTCAGTTGCTTTACTACTTATGGCATAATGTTGTTAATATCAGAGTAGCACATCAAATTGGTGGAACAACATTCTTGAGGTTGATATGGTATCCAGACATCAGATTTTAGCGTGCATGTGCAGATTGCTTGAGGGTTGGAGGATTTACCAGATGTTTTTGATGGTTTGAGATAGTCGTTTGTTTTTTAGGAGGTATTCCTATTTTGTAGGGATTGATTGGGAGTTGATTAGAACACATCAAGAGACCTCAGGGATAATTTTGGAGGCTTTGGTTGCAGCTCCTGTTTTTTAGTGAGGATCCCTAATTTTTGGGAAGGGATTGTTAGTTTGACTGCTATATTTAGACATTACCGGGGTGACACGTGCATCATAAGTTTTCAGTTTGGAATGGCCAAGTGATGGGATTTGAATAAAAGTTACGTATTAAAGTATTGACTTTAATATTTAATAAAATAAATTACAATGATTAATAATGTCATTTTATAATAAATTATTAATCTAATAAAAGTGTTAATGTTTTGGCCTTTACGACAAAGATCAACGCATTGGACAAAGAGGCAATAATACTAATTAATATATTGGATATATTATTGATATATTTAATTATGATAAAATCAGTTGGATAATAATAATAAATATAAAAGGTTATATTTATTATTAAGGATTGATTTTAATAATTAAATATGGAGCAAATAATATAAAGAATATATTATTATTATGGACCCAAGTCAGCCAACTTGGGAGGCCAAGAGTTTATCTTAATAAGCTCATATATTAGAGCGACTTGGAGAAGGTAAGAAGCAACCAAAAACATAACGTTGCCTTCTTCCTTCAGCAAGATCTTTGGTTGAGCAAATTAGAGCAGAATTTAAGGAGAATTAAGCAGCCCTAAAGGACAAATTAGGGCAGAATTAGTGCAGCATTCAAGGGCGAATTGTAGCAGCCCTAGAAGGGCAAACTTGGACAATATTGAGCAGATTATTAGGGCGAATTGTTACAGCCCTAGAAGGGTGAATTTGAGCAGCTCCAAGGTGCGAATTAGGGAAGTCCAAGAAGGGCAAATTAGGATGAATTGAAGCAGTCCTAAGGTGCAAATCTGATAGCACATTAAAGACATTCAAAGGCAGATTCATAGCAGTTCTTGGAGGCATAGGTGCAGATCGGATTCATTTCAAAGTCAGATCTGAATGCTGATCAGGATCAATCAGTATTTGAAAAAGCTCCAAATGGGCTAAATTCAACATCCATAGAAGTCACACTGGAGAAATTGAAGTCTGATTTCCGGGTACTATCTCTCCTTCTTTGTGATTTCATATTTATATCCTGTGCTTAGAGTTTGAAAGACTTCTATAGATTGCATATTCCTTGTGATAATCTGAAAAGATTAACAAAAAGGACCCTGTGTCCTAGTGAGATAACGTTATTTTAGACGGGGGTCATTGAGGGGTATTAACACATGAATAAAATATGAATTATGAAATGTATTATCAACCTTATTTCCATTGGCCATCTTGATGAGAGATTATTTTATAAAAAAATGGGTAAATAAACTTTATTAATATAAGAAAGTGCAATCGTAAAATCGAATTAGGGTTTGAGGCAATAAAAGAACATTGGTGGTAGCCATTTGATCATTCCCACATTCATTTTTATAGAAACAAATTGAATTGGAGCTCTGAGGAAGGATTTCATTAGTAGATCAACCTTCTGGGAATGAAAACTCCCAAGGAGAATTTTGAATTTTTTAGCATCATTGGATCACTTTGCAAGCAGATTTCTAGAGGGTTTATGCTTGAGATATGGCGGCTAGGGTTTATTTTGAGGAGTAGATTAGAATTTCAGTGCAGCAAGTCCGATTTGAGGGGTTTCTTGGCGTCGTTGGGAGTAATTTGGCATTCTTTACATTCAGATTTGTATCTTCAGGATTGGTGTCACTTTCATTTGTATTTGCGTTTAATTTCATTAGTAAAAACTCCAATAAGTTGAGCATTGGATTTTTTGGGTATGCATTTCTTTTATGTGGTGTTTCCAAGACTTAAATTGAATTTGCTTGTTGGCTGCTCTAAATAAATCAGAACTGAGATTTTTGTATCAGTCCATATTCTTTTCATTTTGGTTCAAAGGTATTATTTCCTCACATATGTTGCATGATTTAACCTCAAACTATCAACTATAATTGAAAACCAAAATAAAACCTTGCAAGAAAACATTAAATTTTGATCAGCAAACAAAACATATCAGAAAATTCTATCAGATTTTGGTGGGGATCTTTCAAGTTAGTATTAGTTTCTATTTGTTACTAGTATGTTGCCTTCTGTTGTGATTGGGCATGTACTTGATTGGATTGTGGTATCATCATCATGTACCAAGGACATGTAAGCATGTGAGAGACGTCATCTTGCATTTGGATTAGCCTTACTACCAATTCCTATTTCGAATGGGAAGCATTCTTGCATTTGTACTTAGTCTATCTTCTTCCCAAGGGGGAAAATGTTGTTTATAGGCATTGGACTATGCTTTGTCTTCAAGCATTCATCATTCATTTGGGATATTTTACATTGTGGTATATGGTCTCTCTCTTTCTTTCTTATGGGTGTGGTGAGGGCTTGGGAGTTCATTGGTAGTATTTTCACGATGGATGTTGTCCTTGAGGGGTAATATTCAGTCCTCCATGCATCATCCTTGTTTGTATCTTTGCTCTCTTTTGGAGAGGAATTTTGTGCCAATGAATTTTCTCCTTTTCTCTATCTGTGAGAGATCTACATTGTGCACGGGTAGCTAACATGGCCTAATAGTTGGGATCCATACTGATCGTCCAATGTTGCATAATAATCTACTCCTTATGTTGCACTTAAGGGGGGTTGTTGGTGTGAATAAGGTTTTTTACCCAACTAGTTCATTAGTTGGGCTTATTCACATACATCAGTCTATTCAGGTTCTGTGTTTCTTTGTAGAAGGTGTTCGTTGTCATCAGATCTTATCTTTTAACATTTACTTTTAGTTACCTTGGCCATTTAACAATGGATATGTTAGTTGTCTAGTAACATAAGATTAATACACATCTCATAATCTTGTCTAGTCCTCTGTCTCATCTTTGTCTTTATAAGCAAAACGTCTCATTGTGTATTTCATATTGAATTAATTAATCTTGCATTGTTGAAGCAAGCTATCCTTGCTATTTTCTCTCTCGTGTAAGATATTTTGGTCTAGCGCCTACAAGAATAATAATACATACTTTTCCTCTTTGTCTTGTAGAGTTTTTTTTTTTTTTTTCCCGAAAGGGTTTAGCCACATTTTGGCAACTTTTTGTTATATATATTAAAAACATATTTCAGATTTGCACACATTGTAGAAGATTTTATAGGAGCCGTTTCACCTTGTTTGTCAATAAAAGGGACATTAAATTGCTAACACTTGTGATCTATGCATTTTAGTAAATTCATTTGTAAAAAAATGACATTTAAACAAAGCAAGAGTTTGTTTCTGAACTATCTAGCAAGAGATATTCATTACCTTGTATACTGTTGGAAGATTCCTTTTTGAAATAATCAGAAACTTATAATCTTTTTTTGGGAGGAAACTGATAAATTTTGGATTTTGTAAAACAAGCTATAACATGTTTCAAGTTTAACATTATCTGCTAACAATCTTTATTAATTATGTTCAAGCTTTTGTATTGTGCTTATATATTATGTGGGCATGCCATTTTGGACTTCTAGAGATCTTTATTGTCGAAGGAGATTCAGCAGGAGGTAGTGCAAAACAAGGTCGTGATAGACGATATCAGGTAAACTACTGATATCCATTGTACTGTGATCTAGAAATGTTAGTATTTTATCATGCTGGGAAAGATTTTTTGTGCAATATTTATTTTACAAATAATTGAAGCAAAAAATGTTAGCTAGACATTCTAGGATTAAGGGTCTTATTACTATTATTTCTCTTAGAAGTGCATTTCTTGTAAAATGATGGATACTTGTAGGGTCACAAAGTCAAAGTCCTGTAAAATAGATAACTACTGCTATGCTATCCATAATTCTTAAATGTTTTTCTCCTGTTTGCATGTATCTATGTTGTTTTCTTCTAATACAAAGAATAGAGCAACGATGTTTAGGTTGTTTTTGTTGCTTTGCTGTTGTAAGTTTGTATTTTTTATTTGACTATGAAATTTTTTGGTTGTTGGGTATGTTAAGGCATCCATACAATGATTGGACACTTGCGAATAAGGCGGTCATTCCCCTTGAAGAGGAGCTGTCCTTGGGACATTCCAATTCAAAAGAAAGAAAGGAAGCCTTTTTCTTTGATGCTTCAAATTATCAACATTTCCCAAGAATAAAGATCTGCTTCACCATCAACCTTGGTATTATAGGGTAGCCACAAATAATAGGTGACTTGGTCATTTGAAATATGGCAAAAAGAGAATGTATCCAATTCATACTGCAAAGGAAATTGTGCCTCGTTACCTTGTTCATTGTAAAAACCTCTGCTAATTCTGATATGTTTTTCTTTTGATTTTGGATGTTTGACATTTTGTCAAACACTTTGCATGCAAGGTTTGATTTCTGATTTCTTGTTTTCTTTTCAATGCCCAATAATGAAGAACATATAGAAATGCAAATAGTAAATGCATAGAACATAAACATCAAGTTTCTCTGTGAAAGTTCACTTTATTAGCATCAGATCAGACCTAATATAGGTCCAATACAATTACAACAGCAGACTATGTGTCAGATTTGAAGACTATTACAAATCAAAATAGACATGCACATACCAGAAAGTAAAGATAGAAGCCCAAGATTGAGAAGACGGTACAACTGTCTCAAATGGTGACCAAAATGACCGATAATAGCAGCAAATATTCTCAGAAGATCTGATATAAAGTGCTGACCTTCAAATCTTAGCCGAGCATTATCCAACTCTCCTAAAATATGCAAACCCTTGTGCCAAAACAATGCTATAGTTGTGCCATGATCAAAACTGAAACTATCTTCAATTCTTGTCAAACCCTTCAAAGAGATTTCCAGTTGAAACTTCCAGCAATCTGATAATTTATGCAATGGTGAATTCTAGATGAATCCGGACCAAAGATGGATTTGGGGTTCTGTTCAAACCGCTGAGAAACTCCAAGGGTTTTTGTCCTCAGATTTCCTATAAGCTCTTAAACTTCTTAGAGAGAAAAATAAAATAAACCAAGTATATCAATGACTTCCTCAAAGCCCTTTTTATAATCTTTTCATGTTGTTTTCGAAAACCCTATTTAAAATTCCCACTTTTATAATTTAATATTTAACTTGCATATGAGAATTAAAAATAAAGTGACCCCCTCATAATTTCTTCATCAATATAAAGTCATTTTAATATCCTTATACCTCCATATATTGGCACCCCATCTGGAATAATAATTAAATACTTTATGACTGTTGAAGTTGGTAGCTTTAGAAGAAATTTCTAATTGCTGGTTATTACTCCTATGGATGCCAACTATGATGGTTGCGTATGAGCTGTTCTACCGTTGATACTTGTTTGATGATTTGGCACCGTGAGTTGTCTGTGTATCGCCTGTATATGAATAGGCATTGGGTGGATATGACTAGGCGGTGTGCGTAGACATATGTTCTAAGTTGATTAATGTATTGCTCTTTACGTGTTGCCTTCAACCATTTATGAGAAGCGTTCATTGCTATGCAGATGCAAACAATGCTTTGTAACCACCGTTTGTTGGTCTTCCACAAGGTGTTGCGACAAATACTTGGTGACACATGTTTTCGAGCATTAGGGTATTCCAAATAATACTCTTCATTGTCACTTTTCTTTTCGGTGTGGAGCACTGTTTATTGTGTGTATGTTGACGAAGTGTCTCATGATAGAGGATCGTTATCGTGTGAGCTTTTCTTAGCAAAGTTTTTTTGTGACAGAGAAAGATTACTGTGATAGAGGTGATTGTATGCAAGTGTAAGACCACTATTGTATGCATGATCTATGTATGATCGACTTCTTCATTATGCAGAGAGTGTTTTGTATTTGTGAGAATATAGATTCTGTTGTGTATGACAATGTGTGTGAAGAAAGGCATTCTGTCTTCAGTACTTTCTATGAGTGATTGACAATCTCTGTGAAGGATTCATTCCAAATTAAAGCTTGAGAGCTTTGTATCGAGTCCCTTTGATTTTTTAATAAAGAAAATCTTTTGGTGTGGCTGGGTTTTTCCCACGAGTAGGAGGGTTTTCTCAGGGTATCTCTGGTGTTCTTGTATTTATTTTACTTGTTTCTGTTTGTTGTTTATCTTATGCAATTTTGGTTTGAAAACTTAACATGGTATTAGAGCGGGTCTAAGGAATCGATCCGAACCAAAATAGGACATTTGGATTCTAGAAGGATCATGATGTGTAATGGATATGTTGTTCGATGATTCGCTATGGGTGTTTCAATTTCGACTATTGAGGCTTCTCATGCAATCTTTTATGTTGGGGTTCGAATTTGAATTCTTTGCTTGCACTATAATTATGTGATGGTGAAAGATCTAGTGGCGCACTGTGAGGAAGATTTAACTATGAAGAGTTAAGATGGATCGAGGAGCACATGATGACGAGAGATTGCAACCTGAGATGAGTTGGTGGCTCTTGAAGAAGTACCTATTCAGATTATCTTGTGATCAGTTTATTCAAAGAGGAGGATATGAGATTCAAAGGAAGCTTGTGTGGTAGAGGAAGAGTGCCAAGACCTTTTGCAGAGGATCAACAAGCTCGTGTAGCAGTGTCACTGCTAAAGCTCATTGTTGGACAAATATTGGAGTCAATTTTTTGGTATCGTGATTTTCAAAGCTTGAGTATGCTGTATTTGTTGAGAGGGAGTCAGTATTCAGATATATTTTGTTATGATAATGAATGTAGTATGCTGCCCCGACTGAGAGGGAGTCTCCATTCAGAGAGACTCTGTCTTTTCATCACAAGCAACCTTGGACGAGGAGGTCAAAAGGTTGATATTAGATTTAGAGGGAGGCTGATTTGAGAAGCCAGAAGATTGATATCTGTCTTAGAGAGACCCTTATCATCATGAAGACTTGTTAATGAGATCTTCTCCATGAGGGAGTAGTTTGAGATGCAATCCCTTGTTAATGAGTTCTTCTCTGTGAGAGAAGTTTGAGGTGATATCCCTTGTACCACCCTCTGCGAGTAGGCAATGTGGTAATGCATTCTTCTCTGGGAGAAGTTTGAGGTGAAAGCCCTTGTTCCACCCACTCGGAGTAGCTATGGTGGATCCACCCTCTGGGAGTAGCCATGGTGGATGCCATGCTGAGATGACAATATTATGTTGAGAAAATCTTTGATGAGATTTTGTTATTGACACTTTTTGGTTGCAGCTCCGTTGTGCTTGTCAGGTTGAGACACTATGTCATATGGATGATCCCTCTCCTGCTAAGAGGGAGTGTTTGAGATGAGGTAGCTACGATAGAGCTCCTTTGTACCTCTGATAATATGCAGTGAGTTTCTCTAATATATACTGATGAAATTGGACTGTATTGTTTCTGGCTGTCTTCGGTTCTCTCCTTTCCATGAATAATGTATTTGGAAAATTTCTTCTTTGCTAAGGAGTGTTGAAGTTGGTTGCTTCAGAAGAAATTTCTAATTGTTGGTTATTACTCTTGTGGATGCCAAGTATGATGGTTGCGTATGAACTGTTCTACCGTTGATACTTAGTTCATGATTTGGCACCGTGCGCTGTTTGTGTATTGCGTGTATATGAATAGGCATTGTGCGGATATGACTGGGTAGTGTGCATAGACATATGTTCTAAGGTGATTAATGTATTGCTCTTTACGTGTTGCCTTCAACCATTTATGAGAAGCGTTCATTGTTATGCAAATGCAATAAATGCTTTGTAACTATTGTCCGTTGGTCTTCCACAAGGTGTCGTGGCAGTTACTTGGTGACGCATTGGTTTCCAACGTTAGGGTATTCCAAAGAATACTCTTCATCGTCACTTTTCTTTTCGGTGTGGAGCATTGTTTATTGTGTGCATGTTGACGAAGTATCTCATGACATAGGATCGTTATCATGTGTGTTTTTCTTAGTAGAGTTTTTTGTGATAGAGAAAGATTACTGTGATTGTATGCAAGTGTAAGACCACTATTGTATGCATGATCTGTGTATGATTGACTTCTTTATGCAGAGACTGTTTTGTATTTGTGAGAACATAGATTTTGTTGTGTATGAGGGTGTGTGTAAAGAAAGGCATGCCGTCTTCAGTACTTTCTATGAGTGATTGACAATCTCTATGAAGGATTCATTCCAGATTAAAGCTTGAGAGCTTTGTATTGAGTGTCTTTGATTATTTAATAAAGAAGATCTTTGGTCTCGCTGGGTTTTTTCCTCGAGTAGGATGGTTTTCCCAGGGTATCTCTGGTGTTCTTGTATTTATTTTACTTGTTCGCTGTTTATCTTATGCAATTTTGGTTCGAAAACTTAATAATGACATAAATTAAATGCACACTGGGCTCCATATATTCCCTTTAGTCATAAAGAGATTTAATTTAATTAATTATATTAAAGTCAATGCTAGATCAAACTTTAATTAATTAATAAAAATAATTTAACTCCATTAAATGCCAAATATCAAACTAAGAATTGATCCTGACAACTTTTTGGATATAACCATAGTGCCTTCTGACCATCCATAAATAGTATGGACCCAAATGTCCAAGTGAGTTACTAAAAATAGTGTGTATAAACAGATCTTGAAAGACCTCTGAAAGGCAAACAACAAATAAAGTGATGCACTGAGATGGAGAGTACTGAAATAGATGCTCAAATGGTTAGTTGAATAACCCTAAATCACCCTCAAAGGGCCCTGTTGATCAACACATTGGCCTATGGGGATCATTAATAATAGGCTAACCTCTTAAAATAGTTGATGCTTAGGAAGGCACAAAAATGGGGACATTAGAGTCCTCCCTTCCGAAAGATTGTTTGCCCTCCAGAAATTTGCATCTGCATACCAAATGAAATGCTATTTGCACATGTATGTCAGTTGGAATACTATGTGATGTCCTGTTCTTGAAATAAAATTTAATAATAAATAATATTAAAATATAAATAACTAAACAAATAAATTATAATAAATAAATAATTACAAGATAATTAATAAAAAGGCTAATCATTAAGATGGTAATTAGCTTACTTAATAGAAGATACAATTAATATAAAAATTATAAATGCAATGCTTATAACAAAGGGATGTGTTTAACAATAAGGGATGTGTCTTTAGCAAATGACTTTTCATGCCAATCAAACAGTATAAGAGGACTTAATCTCACTTCATTGGAGGGCATCAAATAGGAATATATAATATATCTGAGGAAGAGCTCAGAAAGGAATATATAGATATATGGAAGAAAGAATTAGGAAAAAAACATGGAAGATTCAGAGCAGTAAAAAAAGCACTTACAATATAGAAAACACTAAGACTCAGAATAGTTGCTCAGCATTTCTAATATATACAGTACCGGCAGATATTAATTAGACCATCAGACATCTCTTATTTAATATATATCATATCTGCTATTCTATGGAAGAATAACAGATTATAAATACTTTTATTATTCATCATCGAAAAGGAGAATATATCATGGAAGAAAAACACTATATAGAGGAAGAAATAATAAAATGGGATCATGGATTTAGATGATCAGATTTCTGAGCGAAAGAATCAGAGAATATGAAATATTTTGTTACTCTTTATAACAATCAAATGTATTGCTAGCAAGCAATCAATGAGTTAATGCTGGTTACGGAATATTATATCTGAATCCTATTAAGGATGAAGAACTATTATATGGTCATATATATAAAAGTATAATCAGATATATATGTATATAATAATCAGATCTTATTACTGTTAATTTATAAGAAGGGAAGGGCTGAGGCAACCAAAGAGGGGCAGTCTAAATCCAATAGGATAGCTCCCAAGATAGGGTGGGGACCAACGTCCTCTTTAGCCTTCAAGGGTTGAGCCCGAGAGAGGTTAAAGGCTGGATCTGTAAACTTTGAGGGAGCCTATCAATGGTCTCCAAGCACTTTGGTGATTGTCTCCAATGTCTTCACCCATCTTATAACTGAAGCAATAATAAGATCTGATATGGATTGGAAACATTCAATTTCTTAGTTCATTGCTTATTCCTTATTTTTATTACGAATGTTATTGCTAAATTAGCAGGGGACATTACATACTAGGATCCCATATCAATCCCACAGAAACTGCATTTTGAGTCTGTCATGTCACTCTTATATAAGTGTAATCAACCACAACATCTTGGGAAGCATTCCATCCATTATGCGAATCCTTGGATCCCAAGTTATGACACTATCACGCTCCTTGAAGTGTAAAAGATTAATGTCTCTCATCATGTCATTAATGTCAACTATCCATTTAACTTTGAGTGAATGCGAAACAATGTGATGAATGCCCATCAAAGGTGCAAATAAGAATATATCAAACCATAATAGACTGTTGTTATAGTTCAAGATAACATCAAACAAACTGAAATTTATACTCCTAATGGTGTAAGAATTGCCTCCAATGTCATGTGCTGTTGGAACTTCATCACCATGCCAATATCCAGCATTGGAGTAATGATCCCAATCATTTCAATCTATCAAAACAATTGTTTTCACCAAAGTACAATTTGAAACTTTCATAACCAGCAATGTAGGAGAGTGTCCTAGTAACAACGATTGAATTGGAACCCATAAAGCTCTGGTTGGAATACTCCTCTTAAAGAAAACTCCATAACTTGTGTTGAACAAGCCGAGTAACTGAGGGGGTGGATTAGTTATTATAAAAGATTTTTTTTAACCTTATTTAATCCAGAGCAAACTTAATGCAATGTGAAAATTAAAACAGATATGAACATGAAAGCACATAAACACCATATACCATGAACACTAGAATTTATGTGGAAATCTAAGATGGGAAAAACCACAAAGAAACTAATTCTCATGAATATAAACACCGGTTAAGGTGATTTTTACAAAGGCTCATTGTTGGTTTGCTCACTATAGGTAAGGCTTATTGCTTGTTGGCTCGCTACAGGTTGGGCTAACTGCCCCACAATAATAAGACTCACTGCCAAATAGAAAAAGGTGGACTACCTAAATGAGAATAATGAAAGAGAATCCATCACTGAAATAATTGTTACCAATAATCATCAACACTGAAATAATATTTTTGTCTGCTACCGATTGCACACAATCGCATACACATCAATACACAAATCTTTCCTTATTAGATTCGCATTCACTATGCACATACATACTCGCTACCATCAAACATAATCATCTCTTTCTTATACCATGCCATGCCACCATAAACATCTAAGTCAGCCTAACACAAAATAGTTCACCACAAAACATTCTTGCAGTGGTAAGGAATGAAATGTGGACCACACAAAACCTCTTCACTCAAATCGACATGATACACATTCACCTTAGCATCTGGGACCAAGAAATAGGATATACACGTTACAATGCAAACACTTGTTTCGAAGCACATTAACCACTTTCTAGATAGGTTTGGGCCGAAAGGAGTGAACCACAATAAATTGCAACATGATGGGACTAGGACAAACACGACCAAAGATAGATCTTCTCATCACATCATTCGGAGCATGCTACATCGGATCACCAAAGCATCAAATCCACATCGAAACATAAGATATGTTGACATTAATGACAACTATTAATGGCATCAACAACAATAATAGCATCAACATCACATTCCAACAATCTCCCCCTTCGTCACTGATGACAACATTCATCAATAACAAACGAAACAACTCAATACCAAATATATCATCATTAAAATCTTTGTTCTTTTTCTCCTTTGACAACAATGACAAAGGGCAAAACTCCCCCTAACAAACTTACTCTGCTCCCCTTGAGAGAAAAATGCCAAGCGTTGATCCAGATGAGAATGAGCATATAATACCTTGGACCAATGCATATACCGGTGCATTTATTGAAAACTAGGTAGGGGTGGAACTCCCAACTTCTGCTTGAGATACTCAAAAGTATCCTTGCATAATGGTTTTATGAATATATATGCAATCTGTTGTTTTGTAGGCACATATTCAATTCTTACATCGTTGTCCAAAGCCTTCTCTCTCAAGAATTGATATTTGATGGATATTTGTTTTTGGAGTGCTGTACCAGATCCTTGGAAATATTTATAGCACTGGTATTATCACACATAATTGAGACCAATTCGACAAATGTTATGGCAATATCCTTTAGATTTTGTTTCATGTACAGTACTTGAGTGCAACATGAAAATGCTGCAATGTATTTAGCTTCAACAGTAGGTAATGATACAAAAGTCTACTTTTTACTTAACCATGCAAGCAACCAAGAGCCTAGCAAATAAGCTCCAGTACTAGTACTCTGCCAGTTATCAACACATTTGACCCAATTAGCATCAGTTTAAGCTATCAGTGTGAAATCTGCGCCTTTTGGATACCATAATCCAAAATCTTCTCTACCCTTCAAATATCTTAAAATTCTCTTTGCTGCCCTAACATGTGATTCTTTCAGTTCTTGCTGAAATCTGGCTGCTAAAGAAACAACATACATAATATCCAGTCCAGTAGCAGTAAAGAATAACAATCCTCCAATCATTGACCTGTACTTGCATCAACTTTCAGTAAATCATCTTCTTTTGTCAACTTACATTCGGTAATAATGGGTGTACATACCAGTTTAGAGTTCTCCAATCCAACTTCAATAATTCTCTCGTATACTTGGATTGAGAAATGAAAATTCCTTTATTGCTCTAATTTACTTGAAATCCAGGGAAAAAATCAATTCACCAATCGTAGACATTTCAAATTCCTTCTTCATCTCATCTATAAGTTTCCTACACTAATCTTTTCCTCCAAAAATTATGTCATCAACATAAACCACAACAATCAAGATCTGATTTGAATAAACTCTGTAATACAAATTACTGTCAGCATATCCCTTCTGGAATCCTTATCCAATCATATACTTATCTAATCTGCCATACTAGGCTCTAGGTGCCTCCTTCAATCCATACAATGCTTTGTTCAACTTGCAAACAACATCCAGATAATTTCGGGGATTAAATCCTTCTGATTGTTCAATGTAGACTTCTTTCAATTCTCTATTCAAGAATGTTGACTTAGCATCCATCTAATAAACTTTGAAATCTTTAAAAGCTGCTAAAGCTAAGAATATCCAAATGGCTTCAATCTAGGCAAAATGGGCATAAGTTTCATGAAAATCAATGTTTGCCCTGTAGGGTAACAATTCAATGCATACGAGAATATAGAGAATATACAAGAAATGTAACAGACAGTAATATCAGAGAACTCACAATTTCTTTTTTATTAATTCCATCAAGTGTTTACAACATATGACACCAAAATGCACGACATCAATTACCACAGTGTTAACATTACAATCATCTCTTTCGGATGCATGTACATGAGATATATAAAGGTCAAAGGGGGGCGAGCACCAACCCTTGCGACCATTCCCAACTACCTACCCTTTGACCAAACTAACAAGTACTAACAACACTTAATTTTATCGAACAACATCCTCTCCCCCAAAAAGAAAGTCGTCTCCGGATGACACACGACAAATCGGGATAATGACAAGACTAAAACAACAATACAAAGAAATCAAGAAGTAGATGGGGGTTGAGAGAGCATCCCTGAGGGTGGTGGTGTAGATGACGCCAACCTAGCTTTCAACTCACGAACTTGCTTAGTCTTATGGCGTAGATCTCTCTCAACAAGCATCTCCCGCTCTCGAGTACCCTTTACCATAATTGTTGCTTCCAAAATCCCCTTGCTCTTCTTGTCTACCTCCTCTAGAGCCAATGCAAGCCTATTCTCCAGTACTGCTATTTGATCTCGGTGCTGCTCCTCTAGGGCAGTTACCTCAGCTCTATGTTGTGCCTCAAGAGCCATCATCTGCTCCTCAATAGTTTTTGTAAAACTAAAAGTAAATACATCATTACAATTGCATCTTCCTCTTCCCAGCTCTAGTAAATAGAGGGTCTAGTCCTAGAAGTCTGCATTGGGCGTGACTATGCCTCCTCGCTTGGTATGTCTGATTAAGGCTGTGGCTCGTCCTTTATCCTGGATTTAGCTCTGCCTCTAGCTTTTCCTGGCACTGGAAATGACTCCTCATCCTCCTTAATGTCATCCAATGTGAAACCAAATCCACCCTCATCCTCGATAGCCTGCCTCTCCAAATCATTCACATCATCCTTTGTAAACAATTGAGGTTGTTCCTGTGATGTCCAATCACGGTAAGGATCTATATCATCCAAATCAATTGGACCAATTGCTTCTTTCTGTACCTTATGCACAAGTGAAGATTATATAGCACAAAGACAAGGTCATTGAGGCGTTTTTGAGCTAACTTGTTCCTCTTCTTCGTGTGGATGATCTCAAACAAGCTCCAATTGCGCTCACAATTGGATGAACTACAAGACTGACATAAGATTCTGAGGTCAAAGTTTTTGAGATTTTGGATATTTCCACCCCAACTTTGCCACCAAGCATTTGGAAAATAAAATATTGAAAAGTTAGAAAGCAGAGAGAAAAGCGAAAACATATTTTTATCAATTCATCGATTACTTTAGACCGCAAAATCCAAATGGCAAATGTTATACCCAGGGTTTGAGTGGTTCTTCCTCTCTTTGCCAGCTCTGAAGAGAATAGCTTACCCCTTGCTTCCTCATAGTTTTGGAGTTCGGCCACAACGAGGTCTCTCACCTCAACGTAAGGTATCATCCTCTAAATGCATGTAGTGAGGCCCTCCATGACCTCTTCACTAGGATGGAAGTAAGAATTCCTGAACTTAAAACGAAGGTTAAGGAAGTACCCTACTTCATGAATGTGTTGGTGGAGTTGATTGTTCCACCTCCTATCAATAATTTCCCAGATGGGATCAAATTTGAGTCTATCCCCCTTGTAGTAACTTTTTAAGTTTTAATAGACTCCTTGACCTTATCCATGACCTCACAAATATACCCTATTGGGGTTTGATCCCCATCTACCAAGTGCATAACTCTAACCAAGGGCTCAAACACTTACAATTGAAAAATAGAAATTATAAAACGATTAATTAATGAAGTTACAAATTAATAATGAGAGACTTGAATAAAGAATAATTAAAAATTCAAGTTTTGAAGTTACCTTCACAATCTCTGCAACCTTTTGTACAAAATGATTATCAAAGACTATGTATGTGACATCCTCTCCTTCAACCTTCTTTGAATAAGGTGAGTCTAGCCATGCTTGACTCACAACATTTGTTTCAAAGAAGTCAATGTACCAAGAATGCTTTGCAACATCAAGAAAATCGTTGCAAATGACACCAAATCTCACCAAATCTCACTTTAGAGTGTGCTCTCTCATCAAATGTAGAACCCAAGGGTGATTGTAAATATACTTTGTGATCCTCCTTGCATCTTCCACAATTGGAGTCACACAATCAAGTTTTTCTATGTCCTCGAAAAGAAGGTCAAGGGCAGGTGTTGCACAAGGTGTCCAAAAAAGATTGGGGTGCCTTTCTTGGAGGATTCTACTTGCTGCCACATATGTTGCTGCATTATTTGTGATGATTTGCACCACATTCTCTACTCCTACCTCCATGACAATGTGCTCCAACATTCCAGCCAATGTTTTTGTATTTTTCACTTTATTGGAGGCATCAACCAATTTTAAGAACACCACATTGTCCTTGCAAGCAACCAATAAATTAATAATGCTGTGGGTTTTGCCATCTGTCCACCCATCGCAAAGAATGGTGCAACCATATTTTCTCCATTCTTTTCTTTGGTTCACCACTTCTTTGGTGCCCTATCAACTACATTTGTGAGCAACCTACAAAAACAAAGTGAAATTAGGTTTTAGTACACAATTTTGATTTAATAAACGAGAAAAACAATAAAAAATGAAATCAAGTGGATTATTTGCTAACCTCCCAACCAAATCCTTGCAAGAAGGGGTCTTGTACCCTTTTTCTGAAATTGTCATTGTGCTGACTATATTTAGCCAATAACGATTGCCTGCCACATTCAATGGGATGTTGTACCAAAAATCAGCACATGCAATGTCTGTTTTCTCATGTGCCTCCCTATTCCAACCAGTGACTTCTACTGATGGTTGTTCTTCAGGTGTGTTCCTAGGTCTTGTACCCTTTTTCTGAAATTGTCATTGTGCTGACTATATTTAGCCAATAACGATTGCCTGCCACATTCAATGGGATGTTGTTGAAGTACCAAAAATCAGCACATGCAATGTTTGTTTTCTCATGTGCCTTCCTATTCCAACCAGTGACTTCTACTGATGGTTGTTCTTTAGGTGTGTTCCTAGGCACAAAATAACTACCTATAGGCTGTGTCCCTGATGTTGATGCAACAGGTACCCTACTAGAGGAAGCAGAAGTGGTGGCCGAGGTGGTGCTGAGTTTGCAGATATGTGGGCACGATGAGAGCCCACTATGCTTTGAAGTGCTGCTTCTTTTTCAATGGCAACTGAAGCACCTTGAGATTTAGGTATGGTTGCTCTCATGGCTAGTTTTGCCCTCTTCCTTTGCAATTTTTTCTCTTCCCCAGCTACAAGTAGGGCATTAATGTCTCTTTTTATTTCCATTGTGGTTTTAACACTTTTCCTAGCATCATGCTTTTCGATGCTTGCAGTGTAGTATTTGAGGCGGTTTATGCCTCCACATATTACTTTTTCACATTTAATGCTAATTACCGACCTAGGGTCTACTCCTTGATAGGCATACGTCCAAGTCCTATCTCTAGTACCTCTAGGACGGGTGCCTATATACCCAGATGGGCATGGTTCTAGTGGCCAATCATTCTCTAAAGTTGCCATACTGAATTAATGGTTAACTGTTAACCTACACATACAAAGTGAAGATAAAATTAATATATTAGTTAAACATTTTAGCAAACTATCTAAATTAGTTTAAATAATTTAAGACATCATTCAAAGTTAAAAAAAAAACTATTAGGGTTTAATTTTTTTTAAAACTAGAGATTCTTAAAAAAAAAAATGCTGAAAAATTCAATAAAATTTGTCAAAAATAGTGTTAAATCTTGTTCCAATGACTCAAAATCATTTTTAACTTCTTAGGAATGATTTTCTATTCATCTAGATGCAATGAAAAAAAAATAAAATGTTTTAAAAAACATAGAAAAAGATAAAAAAACCTACTTGGGAATCTGATTTTTCTTTAAAAATCACCTCAAATCTTCTTCAAATCGGTGCTAATCAGTGTGCAAGTGTTTGGAAGAGTACTTTTCCCCCTCCCAGCAAAATACAAGTGAAAAAATGATGAAATGAAACTCATTTGTGTTGGTTTTTTACCTTTATGCACAGGTGGCCGAGTTTTTGGCAAAAATTCGGCGAGTTTTTTTTGTAAGTAAAAGTCGTAACTACTCACCGAAGAAAAAAACCTCACGAGTTTTTAGCCAGTCCATCTATAATTTACTAGTATATGTTCTCTAACCTTAGTAGTAAATGTTGGAAATATTGTCATTGATATCAAAGGGATTTGCTCTTGTCAGCAATGTCAAACAAGTATGCACAAAAGTAATCAATTATCATCAATGTTGAAGGAAAAATAATGTATATCTTGTTAAGGCCAAAGGTCACTAAATCGTGGAAATAGTCACAAAGACAAGAAAGCAACTTAAAGACAATGACTTAGTTCTTATTGATAGGGATACAAAATGATCAACATATATTGATAAAGAATATGTAAATGCATCCAAAAAGAATCCAAAAAATGTTTGTTAAGTATTTCTCATAACCCAAGCAGTCAACTTACACAGTTTGTCAAGAACTAAAATTTATATTTACTAACACACAAAGGAGCAATTGAAGTGACTAGTGTTATTCTGTTTCTTGATACCCCATGGTATTCTACAGTACAAAGGAAATGATATTGTATTTCTTTATGATCTGCGTCATGATAGAGTGAAGTTTGCATCTTCTGAGCCTAACAATGACATGCGTTTGAAACGAAAGAACATTTGAATTAATTAATGAAAGTGAATGGTTATAAATAGCGATAAGATTATCATTCGGTTTTTATGTTAAATAAACATACAATAGCAAGGATAGGATGAAGATTATTTGATGCAGCTTTGACATAGATAAATGGTGCGACTTAATCATTACATGGAATGATTTTTTATAAAGTGAAATATGTTTTAGTGCTTTGTCTAAAATTGGTCGCCACTTTATTAAGAAGAATAATATATCAAATGCAGCAGCTAGTTCAAGCAGTGATTATTCTATTAATAGTGGTGATCTATTATAAAGTACAATTTCATGAAATAGACCGATCTGAAATAAATTTTTGGTCAAAGCTAATTCAAGGGAAACAAGTCAAGTGTATACGATTTGATTATTGACAAGAGATTTGTTTGTTATCCCAAGAAGTGCAATTCGATTATTTACGAGTGGCTTGTTTATTATAAACAAACACCATAAAGTGTAACGGCTCTGCCGTGTAATGGCTACGCAGATTGTGAAGCCCAATCTTCCTTCTGCTGTAACCGTTAGATTCCTTTATTCTTTTGGAGATGTTACGAGTGTCTTTGACCATGAAATGTAAAATAAGCTAAAGAGCTGAGAGCTGCTGATTCATTGTAACAGACTTATTTTCAATAAGAGATATTGGCCCTGCTTGCAAAGTGGATGTAATCCAGAATAGCTGGATGAACCACTATAAACTCTGTCTTTGTGTCTGTGCATTTTTGATCTTTTATCTTCTATTCTATTTTTAATTAGTTTAGTCTGCAATTTTACTTTCAACAATTGGTATCAGAGCTGGTTAAGCTCGTTCGATTTTTTGGAAATCGGTGAGGATTTGCAGACGCTATGGATAAGGCAGACAAATGGAAGATTGAAAAGTTTTCAGGGCAGAACTTCGGGTTATGGAAAGTGCAAATAGAATCTCTGCTTGTCAAGCAGGATTTGCAACTCGCATTACTTGGAAAAACGAAGGGAAAGGGTTCAATGTCGGATGAAGATTGGGAGAAGATCGATCAGAAAGCCAAGGCAACGATTTTTTTATCTCTATCGAGCAATGTGCTCTTCAATGTTTTGATAGAGAAGACCACGAAAGAACTGTGGGTTAAGTTATCTTCATTATTTGAGATAGCTTCAACATCGAACAAAGTATTTATCATCAAGAAATTATATAATCTAAAAATGAAAGGAGGAAGGCTATTGAATCATCTCAACGAGTTCAATACTTTAGTTACTCAGCTGATTTCGGTTGGCATCTCATTAGATGATGAAATAAAGGTGATATTACTATTATGCTCTCTTTTGAACAGCTAGGAAGGAGTTGTAATGGCTATAAGCACTTCCGTTGCAGCCAAGAGCAAACTGAAATTTGATGAAGTACTTAGTGAAGACATGCGAAGGAAGCATCAAGAACCCTCTTCCGGTGATGCTCTAACAACTGTGAGCACAAGCAATAGAGGTAGAAGTCGTGAGAGAGGAAGAAATAATAATAATAATGGAAGAGGTAGATCGAATCATCACTCGAAATCGAGAGGAAGAAATGGTACATGCTGGTTTTGTGAAAAATCAGGGCACACAAAGAAGCAATGTTGGAACTACAAAAGGGCTCAAAATAATGTTATCAATGCCGGCATTAATGCTGCAACTGATGGGGGCTTTGGTACTTGCAGCCGGCAACACGGATTCAAGCTCGTGGGTTCTCGATTTTGGTGCCTCATTTCATGCAACTCCATGTCGGAGTGCTTTCACAAATTACCACGAAGGTATGTTTGGCAAAGTTTTTCTTGGGGATTATAAAGAATGTGATATAGTCAGCAAAGGGGATATTTTATTGTCGCTGAAAAATGGAAGCAAATGGATTTTAAAAGATGTTAGGCATGTTCGTACACTTAAGCGTAATCTGATTTCAGTTAGTTAGTTATATACACAAGGTTGCAATGTTAGCTTTGATCTAGCTTCTTGGAAAGTGTCCAAAAGTCAATTAATTTTAGCAAAAGGGCAGAAAACTGGAAGTTTGTACACATTAGAGTGTAATGGTGAAGTGGGAGCAGCCATGGCGGTTGCGGATAGCAATGCCGAACTTTGGCATAAGAGGCTTGGTCATATGAGCAAAACAGGTCTTGAAGTCATGCTTCGAAGAGACCAACTTCCGGGTCCAAAATCAGTTGATTTGGAATTGTGTGAACATTGCCTTAATGGCAAACAAAATCGCACCAGCTTCGTAAGGATGGGTCATGAGAAGAAATCATCTCCATTAGAGCTCATTCATTCCGATGTTTTCGGTCCTACGGAGGTAACCTCTATCGGTGGTGCTAATTATTTTGTCACTTTTCTTGATGATTGCACTCGCAAAGTTTGGGTTTATATGTTGCATAAGAAATCAGATGTTTTTTCAAAATTTAAAAGTTTTAAGCCTATGGTGGAAAATTAGATTGGAAGAAAACTAAAATGTCTACTAACGGACAATGGTGGTGAGTTTTGCTCTTTGGAGTTTGACCAATTTTGTGCAGATCATGGTATTCGGAGGATTAAAACAGTCCCTTATACACCTCAAGAAAATGGTGCAGCTGAGAGGTTGAATCGGACTATTTTGGAGAGAGCTCGGTGTATGTTGTCTAATGTTGGTTTGGGGAAGGAATTTTGGGTAGAGGCTTTTAATACAGCGGTTTATTTAATCAACCAAGCTCCTTCGTCACATCTGGATTTTGACATTCTGGAAGAGAGGTGGGCTGGTAAGAGAATTTCTTTTTCTCATTTGCGTGTTGTTGGGTGCGACACATATGCTCACATTAATAAGGAGCAGAGAACGAAATTGGATTTTAAATCCAAAAGATGTATATTTTTGGGGTATGGTGAGGATGAATTTGGTTATCGTCTATGGGATTCGATCACCAAGAAAGTGATACGGAGCCGGGATGTTGTATTCAATGAAAAGTCATTCAATATGATCTGTCTGATAATGGAATTCATAGACAGAATGTACCTCGAGTCACATTTCACCCATCAACATTCATCCCCTCTAGCACTGCACACCATACTCAATCCACAACTTCCTTGTGTTGCCCAATACTACAGCAGCCACTTATGTCTCCTATACCACTTGTGGTTAGCACACAACCACTGTTTTCAAATTACCCTGCATTTACATCTTTGCCCACGCAGCCTGGCTCTTTCATCGGCAATGACGCAGCAGAGGAGGTTTTATTTCCCACCCTTGTTGCTACGTGGGATGCTGCATTGCCCATGTAGCCTCTCCCACACTCCTATGCGCATGACTCCCTACCACGGGTAGAAAGCATACAACCCGTGCCCCTTGTTGAATTCTCCCCGCGTGACCACTCTTTACCACACACGTAGCAGACTCCAATGTCCTCTTTGCCATGCACTCAGTCCACATATCATCCTGCGCATGATATGCACACCCAGCGTGAGCAGCATATACTGCCGCTACCAGACCTTGCGCTAACTCCAAATCAAGGAGCACAATCAATTCTCCTTCCATCAGCGACTGAGAATAATTGGGAAACAGGGGGTCCTCCATGTGAGGCAAGTCAGAATGTTGGTAAGACACTTGTCATTCCACATATAGAGATTGCAAATACTGTTGATTCTGATGTTAACACAAATCAACATATGAATTTACGGAGGTCTACAAGAGAAAAAACGTCCAAGAAAATTTGATGACTACGAATTGTTATTCTCTTTGTGTTTAGATCAGGCAGAACCACAAACCTTCAAGCAAGCGTGTTCTAATATTAATTCAGTGTTCTAGATGGATGCCATGAAAGATGAAATGGACTCTTTACACGAGAGTCATACTTGGGATTTGGTTACTCTTTCGCCAAACCGAAAGGCTTTGAAAAACAAATGGGTCTATCGCATAAAAGAGGAAGATGGAGGACGAAAGAGATACAGGGCCAGATTGGTAGTGAAGGGATTCGCTCAACAGAAGGGTGTGGACTTCAATGAGATTTTTTCTCTAGTGGTTAAAATGCAGACTATTCGTCTGGTACTTGGCATGGCCGCAGCATGGGACCTTGAGCTTGAGCAACTCGATGTCAAAACAACGTTTTTACATGGGGACATTGTTGAAGAATTATATATGGAACAGCCGGAAGGCTTTGTAAAATAGGGGCAGGAGCATTTATTTTGCAGGTTAAAGAGGAGCCTATATGGGCTGAAGCAAGCCCCGCGTCAATGGTATTTAAAGTTTGATAACTCCATGACTCAGCAAGGTTTCACTCGCTGCGAATCAGACCCATGTGTCTACTTCAAAAGGCTTCCGACTGGTGAGTTTGTGATCTTTCTATTGTATGTTGACGATATGTTGATTGCTGGTAACAGTATGAGAGTCATTCATGAGTTGAAGACACATTTGTCTCTTCGTTTTGCCATGAAAGATTTAGGGGCAGCGAAGAGGATTCTTGGGATGGATATAATCCAAGATAGACATAAGAGAGAAATTAAGTTATCTCAAGAAAAGTACATCCTTAAAGTTTTAGAAAAATTTAATGTCATGCAAAATTGGTTGCCACTCCATTGGCTGATCATTTCCGATTGTCTTCTAAAATGTGTCCTTCCACTCAGGAAGAAAAACATGAGATGTCTGGTATTCCTTACTCTTCAGCAGTTGGGAGTTTAATGTACGCCATGGTTAGCACATGTTCGGATATTGCTCATGCAGTGGGAGTTGTGAGTGGTTTTATGAGTAATCCTGGTAAAACTCATTGGCAAACAGTTCAATGGACTCTTCGGTATTTGAAAGGCACTTACTCTCATGTTTTATGTTTTAACAGTAAGGCCCCTTATATTTGTGGATATGCTGATTCTGATATGGCTGGAGATTTAGATACAAGGAGGTCAACAACAGGCTATGTGTTTACTTTTGCCGGAGCAGCAATTAGCTGGACTTCTCGGAAGCAACAAGTGGTTGCTCTTTCCTCCACTGAGGGTGAATACATTGCTCTCGTTGAGGGAGCTAAAGAGTTGATATGGTTACAACGATTGTTTGGAGAGTTGGGTTTTAAACAATCCACATTTACTCTATTCTCTGATAGCAACAACGCCATTCATTTGGCAAAAAATTCAGCTTTCCATAGTCGCACAAAGCATATAAAAACCAGATTTCACTTCATTCGTCATGCTCTTGAAGAAGGAAGATTACAGTTAGAGAAGATTGACACGAAGGTTAATCCGGCTGATGTGTTCACCAAGGGAGTACCTTGAGAGAAGTTCGAATTCTGTAGAGCTTCTCTCGGCATTGTGACGACATAGCCATAAGCACCAAGTGGGGGATATCTCTGAGCAGCTCGCCTCGTAGCATTGATTGGCCTTAAAGTGGGAGATTGTAACGGCTCTGCCGTGTAACGGCTACGCAGATTGTGAAGCCCAATCTTCCTTCTGCTGTAACCATTAGATTCCTTTATTCTTTTGGAGATGTTACAAGTGTCTTTGACCATGAAATGTAAAATAAGCTAAAGAGCTGAGAGCTGCTGATTCATTGTAACAGACTTATTTTCAATAAGAGATATTGGCCCTGCTTGCAAAGTGGATGTAATTCAGAATAGCTGGATGAACCACTATAAACTCTGTGTCTCTGTGTCTGTGCATTTTTTATCTTTTATCTTTTATTCTGTTTTTAATTAGTTTAGTCTGCAATTTTACTTTCAACATAAAGAAGTGATTCCATAAGAATTGTTTTAATAAAACAATTGTTACTAATATGGCAGCAGTTATGTTTAAGAAGGCAGCGCTTATGTTGAAGACGACACTGAGTCATGTTTAAAATACAGTCTGTTATTGTAAAAGGAAGTGATCAAAAGCCTTCAAGGGCAGGGATTGAAGTCATAGAGTTGATTATCTAAAGCAGTGATTAAAGCATAGAAAAGTTTGTTAACACGGGGCATATCCATTGAAAAGGTTGTACTTGTGTCCTTTGTGAGAGATGCCTCTCTTCATAGAGACATGGAGATATAAAAGAAAATGAGAAATATGAAGAGAAAATGAGAAGAGAAAATGAGCTGTTGGTGTGAGTTAAATTGAGATATATGAAGAGTTTATAAAGAAATAACACAATGCGATGCTATTCAATTTGAAGAAAATATTGGTAAGAAGAAAAATAATATATGAAGATATTTCAATTAGGAAGTGTGGAGATATAGGAAGAAATATCATGGTGAAGTATGGAATGATATGAAAGTTATACAGTTTATGGAATATTGAGAATGTGTATTTATGTAAGAAAAATAAATAAATCAAATATACACCAGCAGAATGATATGAAGAGAATATAGTAGAAGTCTTTTCAAAAGCAGATTATGTGAAGGAGATCTAAGAGAAAGATAATAGCAAATTCATTAAGCATAAATGAGCATATTTGTAAGTCATATTGGAGCAGATATAAATCAGAATTATAAGCAGATCTGAAAGAGAATTGAGAAGCAGATTATGAAGTAAATTATAGGGGCA
Organism: Chamaecyparis obtusa; assembly: GCA_027943335.1. Classification (NCBI taxonomy): domain Eukaryota; kingdom Viridiplantae; phylum Streptophyta; class Pinopsida; order Cupressales; family Cupressaceae; genus Chamaecyparis; species Chamaecyparis obtusa. The sequence continues at coordinate 253,852 of BSBK01009272.1, forward strand.
GATTGAAAGAAACTTAATAGCAGTTTGAGAAGAGAACTTGGGGCAGATTTGAAGGCAATGCAAGAGAAGGTTTTTCTTTCATATTTGGTGAAGATCAAAATCATCCATCATCTGTTGTAGAAGCAACACTATTAAGGTGTAAGCTTAGCATAAGGGGTTGGTGACTGTGATGAGTTGGTGCTCATGAATCGATCAAGAGCTTAGTGCCTCTAGTGTGTTGGTGCTCACAAAGTGAAAGTAGGGGTTGGTTCAAACTTCATACATTCAAAAGTGGGAGTTGGTGCTTCTAGTTGGTTGTTGTTCACAAACTAAGTTAGGGGTTAGTGCCTTTAGTTGGTTGATGCCTACAAACTTTGCAAGAGAATAATAATATAAAATCATTGATTTGTTGTGGTTTTCTCCTATTAGGGTTTCCATGTAAAACATCGTGTTATTGGGTTCTTATGTGCATGTTTGTTGGAATTTCACAAATAATACTACTGTGGTTTATAAAGTTTAAATTGGTAAAAATAGTTATTATATTGATTCACCCCCTTCTTAGTGTATCTGTGTTTGATTTTATGAGTTGTATCTTCAATAATTGTCTAACATGATTGTGGGAGATCTTGATAAGGATCTATCTTGCTTTTAAATTCTTTGGATAAAGTTGTATCTCTAAATATATTATATTCCCCGTTTCTATTGAATTTGCGATCCTAGGGCCAAATATAGGATAATCCCAAAAAGGAGACATTACAACTCAATCTCCTCTCTACTTCATGCAAAGTCTAACTTCCATTATATATGAAATTTTTGCTTGAAACAATCCTAGAAAAATGACATGCATACGAAGGTTTGGCTTATTTTTAAGCATTAGTAATGTTTTAGAAAATTGATTTATATAATGTGATTATTGCTTTATATATTATTTTGTTTTTTAGGCAAATTGTTGCTTTGATAATGCCTTTTAAGCTTTAGGCATTTACTGTTCGATTCATGCAAGGTAAAAATTGAAAATCTAATATTTTCTTGGAACACACAATTAGTAGGAGTCAGTCTACAATTTGAAGACACTTGTAATGTCCTCTTTTTCTAAATATAATTGTTTAAAATATTATAATATGAATCTTACATCTTGTAATTAATGAAATATATATCGGATATTTAATATTATAAATATTACATCTTGTAATTAATGAAATATATATCGAATATTTAATATTATAAATATTAAACAATAATAATACAATTATAATATGATATTTTAATTATATTATAATGAATGGTTGATAATTACAAATAATAATAGATAATAAATAAAATATATATATTTTATTCCTTGTATAACATTTTAAATATTTTAATTATTATAATATAAATATTTTAATAATATAATACATAATCAGTTAATATTAATATTTTTTATATTATAATATATAATTATTTTTAATCAAGTAAAATAATGTTCAATATTTAACGTTTAATATTTTAATAACTAATATAACAAGATATCAAATTGCATGTCTCTAAGAATATAAAAGGAAATAGAATATAACATTTTGAATAACAGTGGAAAGAAAGAAGAAACATTAAGAAATAATATGGAAGACTTGGAAGAAAATAAGATAGAAGAAAATGAAGGAGAAAAGGTAGGAGGAGATAAATGAAGAAATATACTAGAAACTCAAGAGAGGAAAAAAGTATAAAAGAAAAATAAGAAAATATTAATTAAATTTAATAAAATAACTAACTAATCTTATTAGAAAATATTACAATCCAAACCCTAATAAGAAATCTACCATAAATTAAGTCCTGAGAGGGAACATTACAACACTACTTCAGTGTTGTGTTTTAAATTATTATTAATAAATAGATCCATACATATTAGTGCCTATGTAGACTGCTATATCTCATACATAAGAAAGAATGTTAATGTTCTTAAAGGACCTATATCGTTCAGTAGGACCTAAAAATCGTGGTAAGGTTTAAGGCCCGCATTTCTCTGAGAGGATACTGTAATATATTTTCCTTAACTAACTGGAGAAGGTAGAGGGCATCTGTTATGATAAGGCTTTATGTAAATATGAGTAGCTGTGACTGACATGGAGCTTTGTTTTTGCTGTCTTTTCTATCTTTTAAAAAAAATTCTTGTGCTAAATAATTTTATTTTTGAATTATAAGAGGATTTTTCTCTGCAGGCAATCTTACCTTTGCGTGGTAAAATATTAAATGTGGAGCGCAAGGACGAACAAGCTATATATAAGAATCAAGAAATACAAAATCTTATACTTGGATTAGGGCTCGGACTAAAGGTATGTTTTATCAGCTATTATATCTCAGAGTCTATGTAAATTATGTGCATGATTGCATTTGTTTCGTGAACTGTTTTCCCTGTCTCATGCTTCTAATGTCCCTTGTATAGGGTGAGGATTTCAAGAAGGAAACTTTGCGTTATCACAAGATTATCATACTTACAGATGCAGATGTGGATGGTGCTCATATTCGTACTCTTCTCTTGACATTCTTTTTTAGATATCAGGTAAGTATATACACAGGAGCTTTTATATCTCACATGAATATGCATGAGTGTGCGTGGTTACGTACATATTGAATAAACTTGTATGCGGGAGGGACCAAAGGAGGTTGGCTAAATAACGTTAAATTCAACATCAAGCAAGTTTAGATGACTCGTATTTTAATGTTTGGGCCTATATAGCATAGTATGAAAGCTGACTGGCTGCTCTTCTGTTTGATTACATTATATTAGCAATAACAATTTTTTTCTTTTTTGTGAATCTGATCTTGTAGAAATCTCTTTTCGAAGAAGGGTGCATATATGTGGGGGTTCCTCCACTGTACAAGGTTTTTACTCCACTTGCTTTCAGGATGTGTTTATTATCTGGTAATTTTGGTCTGGAATACCTCACTATAAGTTTTGATACGAAGTTTTGGAACTTGTAGGTGGAGAGGGGTAGCCGAGCTTATTATTGTTTCGATGACGAAGACTTAAAGAAGTTGCAGAAGACTTTTCCATCAAATGCATCATATACAATGCAACGTTTCAAAGGTATTCTAAATGATTTGGAATCACGAATTTCTATTTGTTCTGTCTGTAAATTAATAAGAAATCAAATGTAATTAGTTATGATCTTGATTTTCTTAGACCAGAATCCGTAGGTTTGGTGTAGCACCAGTTTTTAACATAGTGTTAAATTTGTGAAATTATTTTGTGTGTTGATGCGAACAGGCTTAGGGGAGATGATGCCTCAACAACTATGGGAGACAACCATGGATCCTGCAAAAAGAAAACTAAAACAATTAACAGTTGAAGATGCTGGAGAGGCAAACGTTATTTTCTCTGTGTTGATGGGAAATCAGGTAATGTATCATGAGTTTGTGTCCCACCACTATTAAATTGATTAGGAAGGACAGTTTTAAGTATTTACTATTAAGGCAATTGAAATTTGAAATGGGAGTATGCATTTCACCATATATGCACTTGTATGCCAAGAATATTGTACGTTAAATATTTGCTGGCACTCTCAAAAGGCAGGGCATTTGTACAAACTATGAGAGCAAAAATGTTGGTCATGTTAATCTGTTTTCATTTTCCCAGGTGGAGCCACGGAGAGATCTCATTGTAAAGTCTGCATCCAACTTCAGCCTTGATAGCCTTGATGTTTAATGGCAACTTAAACATGGTGATGCAACTGCAAATACATTTCAACTCAGTTATTTGCGTAATTAAGAATCATTTTTAAAAAATTATGCTGCATTTAATCTGATAACTTGAATTTCTTGCCATGTCTCCAGCGATGTTCCTTTTTGATTTGTACTGTGGAAGATGAGCATTCCATTGATACCACAAGCAGAAATTTTGTGGTGAGGTCCAAGCACATTATATATCCCGGACCAGTTGACAAACACAAGACGCCAATGCATGTTTGCATTTATGGTGATACGCTGAAATGTAAATGAACCATGCCAGTATTTTACTCTGGTTTGGCTCTTATACTCCTCTGTTCATAGATATTCATTTTCATTACACCCAATGCATTCATAATTGATGAAAGCTGTAAACGTATTCGTATAGTAAAATGACACTGATTTCAGACCAGCAGTTATACAGCCCAGTCTAATGCAATGCATGTCTGACAGTACTAGCATTTAATATGCCCAAAATGGTTTATAATTTGCTGATAATTTCTAGTTATATGAATATCTTTCTTTGTTAGCAACGGTCTACTGCTCTTCATCTTCTTCTTTAATGAAAAAGTACATTTTCTTTTATTAGTTACTAGGGGACTTGTCCCTCGATTTTGTACTTGTTTCGTTTACCAAAATGCATGTCTCTCGAAGACTGATATAAGGACTTTTGCAGACGACACCTTTACATTTTTCCTAAAATCATCCAAGAAAAAATTGGCAATCTTATAGAGGTTTCACAAAATATATTAAATTACATCACGTAGTTGGAAAAAATTAAAATAGAAGGAAATATTATTTTACAATATATTATGTTATGGTATTTTGTCACGATTCAGTTGTATAGTTAATGAGTCAAATTGGTTTTTATTTTATGAGTAGTGGTTCACACAAACCCATCTTTCATGAACATGAATGCTTCATTTAGTACTCATTGTATCTAGGTGATGCCAGAATAGGTGAAGCACAAACTTCCTCATCCGTCAATGGTCTACTTAGCACTCATTGTATCTAGGTGATGTTCACATGGGTAAAACACATACATTTTGGGAGATCACCCTCTAAATGGTCCATTATGCACGTGTTTTATGTAAGTGATGTTCACAAAGTGAAGTACTGGTACTTCTCAAGAGGTCACCTTGCAATGGCCTACTTGACATTCTCATCATATAGATACAATGAGTGCTAAATGAATCATTCATGTTCATGAAAAATGGGTTTGTTTAAAATATTACTAATAAAATTTAAGTCAATAGATTTGATTAAAAAACTATATGGTTGAGTCTAGATAAAACATCATCAAAGTGAGATGAATTAAAAAATATCTTATTTTTCAATGACAGATTTATATATATTTTATAATATTCTCATCAAACTGCAAAAGTAATAGTAGATTAATAATAATAAAAGGCTTAAGATGTAGATTACTATATCATAGTTTGAAAATGACAATGATAGCATTCTCCTAGTCCTTTTATGCATCTCTAAATAATTATAGTTTAAAATAAATTTTCATACTATGATGATGATGACCAAATATCAACATACTTTTTTTTAGTACTTATTTTAATATTTATAAATATTATTTATTTTATTTTAAATCATTGTAAAATTTTACATTCCTTAAAATTATATATTTGTAGTGTTAAAGCGAATTTTTAGTCATGTGTAATTTTTTTTTGTTTATATTACTTTTTAATATTGTTAATTGTTTACTAATATTTTGCAAATGAAAAGTTAAAAAGTAGAAAAAATGAATTCATTTGTAATTGGGACAAGAAGATACATAACAAATGGGAGAAATTGATACCCCCTTAACATCAATATCACTACTAAGTGAGTCTGCCAAAAAAAATGTCATATGGAGGGTTTCGAAGGTTGGAAGGATGAAACTCAATTTTGATGACACAATAAAAGGCAACCCAGTGGATGTTGGATATGGATGCATTGTGAGAGATGGTAGTGGTAAATTAATTTATGGCTTACATGGTTATATTGGAGTAGCTACAAACAACAAAGTTGAGGTCACTGCTTTGGAAAGAAGAGTCAAATCATGTGTTGATCAATAGATAGAAGTTGCGGACTTGAAGGGGACTCAAATAATTATAAATGTAGTTAAAAGTGGAGAAATCTCAGCGGGGAAGGTTTTAGAGTATCTTAATCAAATTCCCTAGTATAGTGTTACCCATATTTATCAAGAATCTAATAAAGGTGCTAATTTTTTGGCAAATATTGGTTCCCAAGAACATAAAGGAATTGATTGATGGGTATTGAAGTTCTTCGGATCTCTTGAAGATACTGAAGGATGACACGACTTGTCGTAACTTGTTTGTTTAAACATGTATAGGTAATCAACTAATGGATAAGATGAGGGCAACTTAGGCCATACAAAGTCCTTTGCCAATGGATATCACACAACATTTTGACTCCACAAGAGATTTTTGGAAGCTTTGGTTTATATCTGATGCTCTTGGGATTTGATTTACTACACAAATTCAAGATCAATGACCTTTTTGGTGGGTGAATCCTGCTGACTCAAAAACATTAGGACTACATTTGGTGACATTGCCCAATTGTGGATCTCCTAGAGATTCAAACGACTGATTGTCTCTGATGATGAAGAAGAATACACACCAGATTCCTCATCCCATCGGGAAAGGAAGGAAAAAATGAGGTAGTTTGTAGATAATGCTTGGGAGGTGTTCAGAATTGGTGTCATCAACAACTTGACTCCCTTTTGCAGAATGATGAATTCAACCAATGATTGCCTATTTACAATTGGATTTGACAAGTGTGTGAAGTTAGGAAGGTGATGAAGGGTACTCCCCTTATTTAACCAAACACAGACAACACAATAGGGAAATTAAAATAAAATTGCAAGAATAGATTAATGGCAAGAACATAAACACCCGCTTTCTATTATTTTCAATGAAATGCCATTACAATATTCAGAAAAATAACATGCTATAGCCACTTGGGTATTTTCATCACAATAATCTACAAGATAGAGCCATCATCTACACTTTTGGAACTGAACCCTAAAATCCCCTTTAGCCCTATTTAAGTAGCACAATTAGCCACCTTAGAATATTCTAGAAAGTGAAATTTTTCCATTTTGGCATTCCGCGGTTCAATTTCTTTTCTTAAGTGATTTCTCTCTTCCTTTTGTATTGAAACTGGAGTCCTGATGGCCCAACTCCCAAAAACCATTACTTGTGAACCATTGAGTCAATTGGCTATTATAACTCCATTTTAGAAATTTCACGAAGCGCTCTATGCCATAGGCTCGCGAAGTGCAAGCCAATTAAAGTTTGACCCCTTTTCGAAGCTTCTACAACCTTCAAAACTGAGTTCAATGTTTTTTGTACCACTCCTCCAAACTAGAAAATGTAATAACTTCAAAACCAAACTTGATCTTGCCATGAAACTTTATCAACACATGAAACTTGACCAACAAGCTTATATATCCAAAATGAACCTCTAGGGAAGGAATTGGAACAATATGTGCTCAATTGAACAATTTATTAAAAATAGTAAACTTGTGAAAAATAGTAACCTTATCCAAAGATGATCCTTATTGAAAAGTAGATATTTTTGGGTGATGCAAGATTGCTCTTACACCTTGGATGCTCCTGCATCAGACACCCCGGTTATTTTGAGAAGTGACATTGTCACATCTAAGGTATTCGAAGGTAAACCAAGGTGGTCAACCTCTTCCTTTGATAGCCATGATGAATCTTCAACAGATTGTCCCTTCCATTTGACCATATACTCTTCATATTTCCCGTTTCTTGTGCTTTTGCCAACACGACTATCCAATATGTCTTCTATCTCTTTTGTAGTTGAAGTAGGTGCTAGTATATTCCACTGTGCTTATGTTATTTCATCTTCAATACTTCATGATACTCTATCAAATTTGAAATATTAAATACTAGTGAAATATTGAATTCACTAGACAACTCTACTTCATAAGTATTTCCTGAATCGTGCTTCTTTAGGATTTTGCATGGTCCAAATTTCTTCATCTTCAACTTGTTGTATGTTCTCACTAGAAACCTCTCCTTTCTCAAATGAATCATAACTTCATCTGCAATCTAAAATTTCTTATTTCCCCTTTTCTGATCTTCCTTAGCCTTGTACTAAATATTCATTTTATTAATATGCTCTCTCACCTCCTTGTGCAAATTCTTCAAGTGTTCCGCAAAATTTGCAACTTCAACACTACTCATATCTCCTTTGTCCAACTTCCTTAATTTCAAAGTACTTCTAGGACTACTTCCATATACGATCTAGAATGGTGATTTACCTGTGCTATTGACAAAATTATTGTATGACAAATTTTCCAGTGGTAAAGTCAAATCCCACCCCTTGGGTATATCTCCTACTAAGCACCACAATGGATTTTCCAAACTCGTATTAACCACTCTTGTTTGCCTATCAGTTTGTGGATGGTGCACCGAATTGAACTTCAAATATGTCTTTAGCTTCTTCCACAATATCCTCAAAAAGAACCCAACAAACTAATTGTCTCAATTTGAAACTATGCTTTTAGGCACACCATGTAGTCTCACTTCTCTTATAAACAATTTTGCCACATGAATAACATCATTAGTCTTTTTGCAGGGAATGAAATGTACCATCTTTGAGAACCTATCTACTACCGCAAAAATGGAATCATGACCTCTCTAAGTTCTTAGTAAACCAAGAACAAAGTCCAAACTTATATCCTCCAATGGCCTCTCTAGTACAACTAATGGCTAATATAGCCCTGTACTCTGTGTAGTTCCTTTTGCCATCTAACAATTCTACAACTTTGCACAAACTTCTTAACATCTTGTTGCAATTGTGGCTAACAATAATGCTCACTAACTAGAGCAATATTTTTATTGCGACTGTGTCCAACCAATGCTCCACTATGTTTTTCCTTGATTAGGTTCTCCCTCATGAAACTCTTTGGAATGCACAATTGGCTCCCTTTGATTAACGTTTTGTCTTGGATTATAAAATCTAACCATCCAGTCATGTCTAGAGTAATAGGTTCTGTGCTAGCTGATCTAATTTATGAAAAATCAGATTACACTACCTGGTGTGATACCTGCAGTATTGTAGAATTCAACACGAAAATTGAGGACAACAAGATTGCAAACCAAAAATTGTCTCCATTCTATTCAAAATTGGAGTTTATACAAGTTGGATGGATCCCAAGGGTCACACAAATCCCTTGGAATTGAAATGAAGAGTCATCATAATGTTTATTACAATGAAACTATTAAAACTATCAAAAATTATCAAAAAACTAAATATAAAATTTAGGTCCACTTGGAGAAGGCATAACTTTCTCATCCTAGCTCCGAATTACAAACCGTTTGATGCGTTGGAAAGGTATTCAAATAATCTTGAACGAAATTTCGGAAACATCGATGTTCCATCGTGTTATCGGGCAGCATATTTGTCCAGAAATGCACCGAAGACCCTCAAAATTGCAATTTACTAAAACATATGACATTTTAGAAAAAAATAGATTTCAGTATTTTCCCACTTTAATCCTGATCACTAGCTCTCCAAGCCTCGCCAAAATTAGGATCCTCAAGATACAATTTCTTGAGTTCTTTGAACCCAACAACTTTGATCTGCATCTCTATCAACAAATTCAGCTTCCTGCTCAGGGCATATGCAATCCTATTAGACTTTCCACTCCTATGCTTCAAAAAAAATGTAACTCTACAAAAAATCAACCCATTTCAAATGCCTTTGATTCAACTTCCCTTGGCTATTCAAATACTATAAAGCTTGATGATCAATAAACAAAACAAACTCTTGAGGCAAAAACTAATGTCTCCACTTCCTTAATGCCCAGACTATAGCATAAAACTCCTGATCATGAACAAAATATTTTCTTTTGGCATCATTCATCTTCTCACTAAAGTAAGCAATGGGTTTACTTCCTAACTCAAAACAATTCCAATGGCATTTCCACCGGTATCACAGTATACTTGTAATACCTTATTAAAATTTGGAAGTGCCAAAATGGGGTGTTCTGTAACTTTCTTCAACAAATCAAAACTCTTTGTTACTCCTACAGTCCACTTAACTTTTTTTTCTATCCCCCAACTTTTTTTCTATCCCCCCTCATAGTTTTAGTTAAGGGTCGATAGGTACTACTGAAATTTCTAATAAAATTTCTGTAAAAGCTAGCCAAAACATGAAAAGATCTTACCTCGGTAGCACACTTTGGAGTAGGCCATTCAAGAATAGCCTTCACTTTCTCTGGGTCTATTTTAAGACCATCTCTTGAGACAACAAATCCCATGTACACTAACTCCTTCACAAAATTGCATTTCTTCAAGTTAATCAATAACTTTTCTTCCCTTAACTTCTTAAAGACCCTACGAATATGCATTGTATGCTCTTCCAATGTCTTGCTAAATATCAAAATATCATCTAAGTAAACAATAAAAAATTTACTAAAAAATTCCTTAAATACCTCGTCCATAAGTTGCATGAATGTGCTTAGTGCATTGGTTAGCCCAAAAGGCATGACTAACCACTCATACAAGCCCTCCTTTGTCTTGAAGGATATCTTCCATTCACCTCCTTCTCTAATCCAGATTTGGTGATATCCACTCTCTATCTTTGTGAAATAGTCAACTCCACTCAAGCAACCCATAATGTCATCCATCCTTGGCAAGAGAAACTTGTACTTCATAATAATCTTATTGATAGGTCAAGAATCTGTACACATCCTCCATCCTCCATTTTTCTTTGGTTCTAATACTACTTGAACAACACATGGGCTCAAACTCTCTTGAGTCACCCCTTTTGTATCAACTTTAGCACTTGTCTGTTCAATTCTTAACTCTCTACATTTGATGACTAATCTTTCTTATTTGTGGCAATCTATGAAGTACATTATCATATACAATATCATGAAACTCATCCAACAAATCTACAACTTCCACAAGGACATCCTCTACCTCCTCTTTATCAACTCTTGGAATTACAGAAATACACATGTTAATGCTTCATGCCTTCTAGAAACTTGCTTCCATCAATTAAACATATTCTTGCATTACTACATACCTTTTTCTCTGTTTTCTTTAATGGGTTCAGCTTGTGTTGGACTTCATCCTTTGTCAAAGAATAGGCATTAGCATACCCATCATGTATTGTACGATGATCAAATTGTCATGGTCTCCCTAACAACAAATGACAAACATCCATAGACATAATATCACATAATACCTCATCATGATAGTTTTCAATTTTGAACTTTACTAGACATTGTTCATTGACCAAGCAATCTGGTAGGGATTCAGATGTTTTCTTCTTTCTATCTTCAATTTATCAACCATTTCCTTTGAAACATGGTTATCAATGCTACCACTATCAACAATGACATTGCATACTTTATCATTACACTTACACCTTGTGTGAAACAAATTCTTCCTTTTCTTAAGTTCCTTCTCATCATTTAGCAAGGCTCTTTTGGTGACGAGGACCTCTCCTCTTTCATCATCTTCAAAATGTGATGACTTGACATCTTCACCTACATGTGCAACTCGTGTATTTCCATTTGGTCTTCTATTTGTTCTCCCTTGATGTTGTGGACACTCATAATCTTTATGTCCTCTGCAATGGAAACATGTTCCATGAAAGCCTCTTCTTCCTTGTCCTTTCCCTCTTCCTCTTCCTCTTCCTCTTCCTCTTTGATCTTTGTTATTTTGTTCTCGAGGACGATAGAAATTAATTCCCCTTCAATTATAACTACTACTAGAGTCACCATTATTCTTCTGATCTTCATTTAAGCCTCCATAAGATTGTGCACTAGGATTTCCACTATGACCTCTTCCACTTTGCTTGCTCTCAAACTTCTTATTCAGTTTTTCTTCTACCTTTAAAGAAAATCGATATGCATCTTCAATAGTTGACATTCTTACCATTATCAACTCTGCTTGTATAGTTGGCCTCAACCCATTTATGTACGGTAAACCTTCTCCTTGTTAGCTTCAGAATGACATGTTCATATAAGAACCCAGTAGAACTCTTCTGTATGCTCCTAGATAGATTTTCCTGCTTGCTTTAACCCTTACATTTTCTTTAGCAAATCAAGCTCATAGTTAGCTGAAATGAACTATCTCTTCAATTTTTCCACCATTTGATTCCACTTGGTTATCTTCTCCTTCCCTCTTTTATTTCTCTCTAGCTGAACCTCTTTCCACCAAATTTTCACATGACCTTTCAGCTTGGCCTTTGTAAATCTGACCCTCTTAGGGCCTTCTATTTCCTCAAACTCAAAGTATTCCTTCATATCATTAATCCAATCGATCAACTCTTCTGGATTAAGATTTCCAGGAAATATAGAGACTTCAATCTTTGGTCTCTTTCCAATCTTGCAAATGGTCCTCAGAAACCTATCTTCATCAAGATCCCTAGCCATTTCTTATTCTTCTTCAAACTGTCCTTCTTCTTCAGATTCATCCTGACTTGCATCTCTTGCCGTAATATCGGTTCCTCTACGCAACTCCTCTTGTAGTGCTTGCACTTGTCTCTAGAGGGATCTAAAACCCTCTTCTGTCACACCCGCATCTCTTCCACTATGATTCCTTTGTGGATTTATTTTTTGTACTTGTCTCTTAAACCCACAACCACAGTCCTAGAGAAAATTGCCTCACATTCAGAACCTATCTACACACTCAAGAACTTCTTTGATACCACTGATGAAGGGTACTCCCCTTATTTAACCAAACACACACAACACAATAGTGAAATTAAAAGAAAATTACAAGAACAAATTAATGGAAAGAACAAAACCACTTGCTTTCTATTATCTTCATTGAAATGACATTACAATATTCAGAAAAATAACACACTATAACCACTTGGTCATTTTCATTACAATAATCTTCAAGATATAGCCACCATCTACACTTCTAGAACTGAAACTTGAAATCCCCTTTAGCCCTATTTAAGTAGCACAATTAGCTGCCTTAGAATATTCTAGAAATTGAAAATTTTTCATTTTGACACCCAACAGTTCAATTTCCATCCTTAAGTGATTTTTCTCTCTTCCTTTTGCATTGAAACTAGAGTCCTAATGGCCCAACTTTTGAAAACCATAACTTGTGAACCATTGAGTCGATTGGCTATTATAACCCCAATTTAGAAATCCCATGAAGTACTCTACACTCTTATCTTACAAAGCGCCAATTGATCATTTGTTGTTGCACCAAAAGCTCAAACTGGAAATGCTCAATACAAATGCCAGATTTAACCCGACCCACAAGAGGCAGTTAAGCCATCTCACAAATATCGAAGGAGGTGTTGACCACCAACTCAGCAATCTGCCCCTTAGCACCGACTGAGCCTTCAATGCCCATTGAAGGGAGACTCGAACCCATGACCCAAGGCTCTAATACCAATTGTTGGAATCATTTTTTCGTTGCACCAAAAGCTCAAACTATCAATGCCCGATACAAATGTAAGATTTAACTCGATCCACAGGAGGTGGTTAAGCCATGTCATGAATCTCCAAGGAGGTGTTGATCACCAAGTCAATAGTTTGTTGGTTCTTTCCCTATGACAAAGATGTAGAATAAAGTAATGTATTGGGAGCTATCCCCTTTTGATAGCACTTATTTATAAAGAAAAAAATTGTTTACTAATATTTTGGTCATACAACTATAAGACTAATATGAACTTTTGAGTGATCACATTAAAAAACTACATATGTAAGATCAAGAGTCATAATTTTGAAATCTATTTATTTAAAAATTACTTACATATTATAAGGCTAAGGGTTGCAACTTGGAAATTCATATTAGATATCTATTTCGAATTTGAACCCGAGTCTTCACAATGGAAATTCAATGCTTCAATCAATTAAGCTCAACTCTCTGGACATTTATATCATTTCAAAATACAAGTCTAGATTTGAAAAAGAGTGATACTCATCTTTTGGTAAGATCTTTTTTTCCTTTTGTAGAGGTTATAGCTAAATGCTATAATATTTTTAATATTATATAAAATGGATAATGGACTCTTTTATGAAAATCAAGTACATAGGTTAACTTTTCTCTATTTGCATGTTCAAACAAAGGTTTATAAAATATTAAGAAGTGCATTTAATATTATAATTCCAAAATTTGTTAGATATGTGGGCAACATTGGCATCATAGATTAAATTGTAGACCATTTAACAAATCATTGTCATAGTTGATTGTTTACATGGCAACAACTTGTGTCATCTTTTTTTAATATTCTGACATCTTAAGAATAATAGGACTTAGTGTGTACTAGTTTCAAATATTTATGTTCTTTTTCTTTATGTTTTGAGTTTATTTTGTATAGAGTGTGTTAAGTGCAATAATTAGTTTATAAGTGCTATATATATTTTAATCTTTGTTATTTTTTATCTCTAGATTCATTTATCATAATTTTTAACTAATTCTTGATTTCTAAACTCATTTATCATCTAGGATAGATTCTATATGTACAAGTTTGATGTAGCTCATTTTTGTTATACTCAATCTTAGTTTATAAAATTAAAAATTACATATTGTTGGCCATTTCACTAATGGTTCTTAGTAGATTTAATGTATCATTATTAATTATTGCATTTGGTGGTTGTATCTAAGCATGTGCATTCACTCATTTGAAACTCATCAAAGGACTATTATTTTAGGGCTATGCCAAGATTTTTTGATAGAGTTTTTAGAAGATTAATAGCAACCTTTAAGAGCATTTCCAAAGCACATCATTTGACTTCTCCATTACATCTTGTAATGGATCTTTTGCAGAAGGTTGTAAAATCACTCTAACTATGGATTTGATCAAAGAGAAATTGACCATCACAATTCAATAGATTCCCAAAGTTGACCCTAAGATTTATAGTGTTTGTGCACATCGGGACATTCAAATTCAAGGAAAATTAATTCTAATAAGCCACATCAACTTTTATGTTTAGATTTATATGCATGAAAATTGGTCGTTAGTTGCGTTGGTGATCCAAACCAAAAACAATTATTGTGCAAAATTTGGTGATCCAAACCAAAAATAATTATTGTGCAAAATTAAAGGACTTTGTAAGTGCCAATCCTAACCTTTTGAAATATAGATGAATCTTTTGTTTGATATATATCACTACATTTGAACATTATATTTTATGCTAGACATTATATTTAATTTATTCTAATTCCACATTTAATTTTTGTAACGTTAATTATTAGTCCCATTTTAAAATCCTAGTGTTTTCATTATTATTTAACTATTTGTGCTAAGTACATTGTAGTGAGAAGAACGTTTCTTTATTATAACAATAGTCGGATTATGTTATATGTTACGTTAGGTGGTCATTAATTAAGAAAGCATAATATTTAGGTGTATTGTTTTATGGTCCATGGTGTCCTTGTGATTGAACCCATGACTTGACCACAACTTACCTTAGGCTTATGTGTATGCCAAGTTGGAGCATGTACTAGGTGTGTTGGGATGGTACTAGCCCTTGGAGATAAAAGCAACTACCCTGAAAGCACTCCCATTAATTAAGTCTGAGAAATTAGAATTTACCTCATGAGCTATATGAGGAGAATCCAAAGCTCTTAACCAATTATTATATCCATGGAGGCTATTTGGGTGTATTTTAGTAGTAGGTGAAATATGCTTGAATCACATTAAAAAATTCCCTTTTTGTGGACTCTCATCGGTGTTGAAATTTCCCTTTCTGTGCATGCTAGTGTAGAGATAATGAGAGAATTCATAAAGAATGAAGCATATTTTGTAGAGATGGGTCTGATTGTAATGTTTTGAAGATTTTAGTTGAGCCTTTTTGTGCTTCATCAATGGATTATGACTACTTGGCATTACCTTTTGGATGACAATGTCTAGATCTACCCTTGTGCATTGGGGATTTAGTAGTGGTGTTTGACAATGCTTGGGATACAAGCATAATTTTATGTGATTACCAATGGAGTTATGAGAAGAATTTGTTGATTCTTAGATGCTAGTATTCAACTTTCAACTCTATTATGGAATCTTTTATTTCCCCAATATATGTAAGACTCTTGAAGCTTTCACTACAATTTTGGTTTGATTCTTTCTTTGATGCCTGCAACAATTTGTTTGAGAATTTTTTAGGGATGGATGAGATTTCTTTGAATTACATGCATACCACCTATGCCCGAATCTTGGTTTAGCAAAAATGGATGAGATTTCTTTGAATTACATGCATACCACCTATGCCCGAATCTTGGTTTAGCAAAAACTTATTTGATTCTTGGAGAGGGGAGTTGAATTTAGATGTTGGATTATGAGGGTTTACCCTTTCAATGCATAGATGTTTCAGAATTGGTCATATTGTTATTTAATCCTCAAAATGTAAATTTGACAGTTAGGCTACATGCTAGAGGGAAGTGTCTCCCCACCACTATTTAGTGGAAAAGGAAGTCTTGGGCGAGGAAAAAAACTCTCACTTCTATCTCAAAGGATTCCATGGGGTTTGATAGTAGCAAGGATTTACCAAGCCTAATATAGAACAAATCGTTGAACACAAAGGGGACTTCTCTTCTGGGAAAGGACAATGATAATATTGGCATGGCTCAATCTCCAATTGAGAAGTTGAGTCACAAATAGATAGCTTTTTTGTTGTGTACCTTGGGGGTAGGGATTTGTCTAATGAGATGAAGTGTGTAGGGCTCAAAGGAAAGTTGGGCAGTGGTGCAAAGAAAAAGGAAGAAAAGTGAAGTCATGTTTAATATGCATCTTTATTTCCACTCTAAAGGTGTGGAAAATTCTTAGTTTTGTTGGTTGTTTTGGTGGTTCATACCTTGTTAATGGGTGTTTGTGAGGATGAGGTCCCTCAATTGTGATCTTACCAAGTGTGGGATAGACTAAATTTCTAGAATCTTTTAATTCATGGGTGTGGCCCCAAGGATTCATATTTAATGAAAAAAATTTCTCCAAAAATCTCACTCAACCTTATCTCTTAAAAAAGATTAAATGAGGGTACTTTTGACCTACAAAGTTTGTAAGCTTATTGTGAGGGTAGTTCAAACATTTCATAGTTATGGGACTGGGTGCATTTTATGACCTCTGGGATTTTAGAAACCAACTCTTCATAAATTGGGGGGTGGGGGAGGGGGTGTGAAAGAGGAAAGGAAAACATACTATGCTAAGGTGATGCACCAATATAAAGATCTTTTATAACACTTTAAAATTTGCTTGCTTAATTAAGCACACTTTTTGTATGATATCTACCTAACAAGAGATAAATGATCCCATGACATGATTGTGTTCTTCATAGATGGAATCATAAACAAAAGATCTTGAATAACTGAGAGAGAAGTAAATAGATTCATTTCATTGTAAAAAAATATTTATATTGAATACTACATAATAGAAGAAACTGCATTGTAGAGCCTAGCATGCATAGTTTGATGCACTTATTTCTATTAAGAATGAAGTATCTCACATAGGTTGTTAAGTCATGTTATTGCTCCTAATTGTTATAAAAATAACCTTGCATGTAGTGTTGTAATTATAGTTCTCTTTTTAAGAGGATAGTCTTAGTTGCAAAAGCTTGAGTGCTTTTAGAGATCACACTTTTTGGAACCTCCTGAATAGGGGAAGAGAACCCTATTAAATACACTTTGCAACCTTGAAGAAATAGGAATCTTCCTGATCAAAATAATTCATCTAGCCTCTCCATCTCTGGAAGTGAAATGATGGTTGTTGTCAAACATGGCATGGCAGTTTGTTACACTTATTACTTGATCACCACATGCCTTGTATGCTACTTGCAACAACATCATTATGAAAGATCGGGTCTAAACATGAGCATAAATTAATTTTGATTAGGAGGAGAAGAGAGATATGTGGTGCATAATGAATGATCCAACTATGGAGGGGTACCTAAAACCTTGAATACACAGGGTGCACCTGACAAAAAGCTACAACAAGACTCAAACAAAGGAAGAAGGGAGTGCTAGCACACCATCAAGAAAATCCACACATGTCAAACCAGTGTAAGGAGAAAAAATAAAAAAAGGACAAAAATCCAAGAAAGTGCTAAGGAGACACATGGTAATGTGAAAAGCTTCCCTGAGAAGGATAGAAGTAGGACCTACAACAATGTTTGATGGTTGCAGAAACTACCACATATTAGTACGAAACACCGCAATGGGAGAACCTCCTCCAAGCTATAGGGGAGAAGCACCATCATGACATGTGGTAACCATGGCTCACACACTCCTCAAGTGAAGGAAGATGCACGTAAAATAAAAGGAACACTAAAGAGTGGATGCAACATAGAGAGTTTAAGACTTGAAAGAAGTGGTTAAATGTAACATCACCGTAGCTACAATAGATAACATTTATAGCTAGCGACTCAAAGTGGACCTCCACCTACGAAGGGAGAACCCAAAACTCTAGTTTTGAAAACAAGTGACATTTTCCAATAAAAGTAGGTGAAGACATCAAACTGCATCATATCCTTAGGGACTACAACAAGACAACTAAATGGAAAACTCCTATCACCTACAAAATAAAAAAGAAATGAATTACTAAGGTTTTTGTATAAAAAGGAAGGTTCTATGAATTGCCCGCCCTACTCTACATTAAACAAGCATTAGTCCAAATAGAGTATTGAAACCCAACAATTTGAAAAAGGACTAAAAAAAACTAAGATAGATTCTCAATAGCTACATGCAAGGGAAGACTTTGGGAAAATGAAACATGGGAAGTAAGACAACATAAAGGAGCTTAGATATATAGAGAATGTGGTCATGGACAAAGTGAGAGGTAGGAGCTTAAATGTTATTAGCAAAAAGAGAAGAAAATTAATGCTTGGATTCCAACTTGGAATATGGGGTAGATAACCTTGAAAAGCACGAGGAGAATTTGCATTAACTCTAAAAGCTCTCAGAGAAGGGAATTCACAAAATAGTTACCAAGACAGGCTTTTCTTTGCTAAGATTTCTACACTCAATATCTTGTCACTCTCCCTCAAGTAAAGTTTCCCCTATCATGTGTGTAGTGCGATTCATTATTTACCTTTTTCAAAGAGAACCTAATAGGGATTGCACTTGCAATAAGGCTACATACTAGGTTCATCCTCTAGAGTCAACCAAGATAAATCCTTGTTGCTAATCAAGCATCCATAGCCTCGATGAGGTTATCACTTTGGTTTTTGTTAGGCATTTCTCTACTACAAACTAGGTGCCCATAGCCTCAGTAGAGTTAATCACACTATCCATATTTAGATAGAAAGTTCTCAAAAGGCTTAAAGTGCTTTTTTTTTGTATTTTGTATCTGACAAACAAAGAAGTCCCATAAGGAGGCTTAGAAACTAAAGTGGTAGAAAAGGAAACCTTTATACTTTTCACCATATTGTGAACTCAAGACACTCAAGTAGACTCCTTCCTACATAGGCATTAGAAACATAATAACTAACAATCACACCTTGGTGTGCAATGGGTACGTCAAAGATATTTGGAAGGTCTAAATTAGGAAAAATGGCCTCTTTGTATACAATTGTGTAGTTAATGAGATCAATTGGTATAATATTTAGCAAATAATGTTTGTGTGCAAAAAGTGTCTCAATTGAAAAATCACAGCTACAAATTAATTATGCATTCACTTATAGAAATTCAAGCGCGACTAAAAAGAAATCTCTAAATCTTTCAATGTTGGTAGAGTATTTATAATTTTCTTTTCAAAGATATGTCAAGGTCATGGTATGCATATATTATCATTATGTGGACCTAAGTCTAATTTTAGTGTTTGAAATTAGCTCTTCATTATTTCATACATATACAAGTACATCTAATGTACCTTCTTCATCATCCCACACATCATAGAAATGTTGGTGGAAAAGAGAAAGCATAGAAAAGCCTACCACTTGAAACCTACTAACAATGGAGGTTCCAAACTTTGCCACAAGGTTTTTGTATTGATGAAATTTAAAGTTCTCCATCTACATGGATTTCAAGAATGATATGGTATATCATAATTTGTATCTATCTTTGTAACCATTTTATTGCACTTGTGAGTGACATGTAACTCAATGTGATGACCTTTAGAACTTTGTCCCTTGTTTGTGTGTTTGTGTGAGAGAGATAGAGAGACCTACATATGTATGTATGATTTTTTGTTCAAGTGTATATATATATATATATATATATATATATATATATATATATATATATATATATATATATATATATATATATATATATATACATTTCTCTCTCTTTGTGTGTGTGTGTAACATACTACTTCTAGTCAATCCTTATTGGGTCCATCCTTAGTTCTATTAGAGGAATAAATGATATCTATTCCTTTCACTAGTAAAATGTGGGTGAGCCAGTATCTCTATTAGCATTACATCTCTATCAACCATTCTTACATTCCCCTATTGTTTCCTCCATTGGTTTGTTCTTTAGTTTCCCAGTCCAATATTCCCATTACCAACCTAACTCACTGCTATAGTAGCTTGCATTAATTGGTCGGTTTACTTTGTTATTAGTTCCATTAGATGACACCCGCCAATACTACGCCTAACTATTTATAATAGGTAAGATTTTACAAATTTTACTTATTTCCACCATATCTTTGAATAAGATTTTGAGGTTATCACCTATCCAGAAAAAAAAGTGGTGCAAATTTTCATTCTCATGAAGAGTAGATTTGTTCCACAGAGTTGGGAGTGCATCTACATCATCTCATACATTTTTTTATAATAAATTAACTCCACTTGGCAATTCTCTTTCTTAGGCGCTTTCAAAGCATTTTAAGGGATTTTATACTTATGTTTTATTTTCCAACACACTTATGTCATTGTCAATGCTAGATGTAGATTAACATGTTGAGCACTAAGTAGTGATATAGAAGAGAAGCTTAAACAAACCGTTTATAAATTGAATTTGCCCAAAAGAACGTATTCCAAGAGAAAACTTGTTTTCATGTTCAAGCTTTCTTCAACCCTTTTGCTGATATTTGTTTTGATTACGTAAAAAAAGACTTTGAAAGGACCTGAAACCTTGTACAATAGCATGAAAAGATATAGAAATAAAAGATCAAAACAACTGTGGTGCCCTACCAAACAGAACAAAGGAACAAACCAGAGTTCCTACCAAATGGACAAAAAGCCCAAACCAAATACTATAAAGGGCAATCAAGATTTGCAATTTAGCCCATTCTTATTTGAACGTAAGTTGATATCAAAAGAGGGAGTGGATGATTTATATTTATTTCCCTTCACAGTAGTCCATCCATCCTCCATCTTACCAATAGCCTTTCATACTCAAGAATAGGTGGAAAAGCCCACAAAAGGGCAAGTAACATTAGAAACCCCATAAGGGGTAGGAATAGCACCCTGACCATTCCCCTGAACCCTCATTGGAGAAACATGGGACAAAGAACACGCTGCATCAATAGTAGCAGAATCAGAGACAACACCCCGAACACTCGTGCCAGAGACAACATCCTGGCTAGTAGCACTAGAAGACAACAAAAAACTAGCAACAACAATCTGGATAGGGACAACAACAGCGTGATCCAAGGCCAAATAAGAAGCAGTGACAACATCAGCAGAGACATCCGGGACTTCCACAAAAGCATCATCCAAATCATTATCAAAAGGAGAAGAGACAACATCCAAACCCCCAATAGGGGCTTTACAGACCATATAATGATGGGCAGCAACCCCCGACCACCAAGTAGGTTTATATTTGTTTCGATGTTAGGTTTATCCAGATTAATTATTGAGGAAGGCTAATACAATACAATAAAAAAATAATTCTTTTAGAGGTATGAAAGGTTAGGAAATCACAATAAATGGGCAAGACCTAAATGTAAAGAAGAGAACACTATTAATTTTTTTTAAAGAAAAATTATACTACTTTTTTTGTTGTCTAAACACTAATGAAATTTTATCAACATGAATACCTTTATTTCACAAATCTATGACATTTACAGTCAATAAGAGAGACAATGTTGAGAGTGACAATACAATGTATGAGGGTTGTATTCCATCTTCTTATAGACTGCAAGAGAAAGTGATAGAATTCAGAATTGGTATTGAGCATTACAATTTTTAATTTTGAAACAAGGAGGCATATATAATGATGCACATAAGCATTCTAAGTGAATTGAGGCTTTGCTGATATTTGTTTCGATGTTAGGTTTATCTAGATTAATTAGTGAGGAAGGCTAATACAATGCAATAAAAAAATAATTCTTTTAGAGGTATGAAAGGTTAGGAAATCACAATAAATGGGCAAGACCTAAATGTAAAGAAGAGAACACTATTAATTTTTTTTAAAGAAAAATTATACTATTTTTTTTGTTGTCTAAACACTAATGAAATTTTATCAACATGAATGCCTTTGTTTCACAAATCTATAACATTTACAGTCAATAAGAGAGACGATGTTGAGAGTGACAATACAATGTATGAGGGTTGTATTCCATCTTCTTATAGACTACAAGAGAAAGTGATAGAATTTAGAATTGGTATTGAGCATTACAATTTTTAATTTTGAAACAAGGAGGCATATATAATGATGCACATAAGCATTCTAAGTGAATTGGTGATCAACATAAGTACAAAATATAGTCCATTTTTTTGTTTTAAAATTTTTCATCTAGCTTGCAACTGCTCCATAACCATGTATGAATGTTTGGAGTTTTGGAGCATAGTGTAAACATCCACCAACTCATATATAGATTCTCTTCTGGATAATCCTATTGTTAACCTATTTTCCAATTTCAAAACCAATTACTATTTTTGGTTATACTCTATATGATGTCAACACTACCATTATAGAACTTGTAGGCATACCCTAGTGGATGCTATTGTTACCCTTGATGTCCACATAGTGGATGTGGAAATATTGACAAGGCACTTTAATGATTTTCACAAAGATGACATCCCATGGAATACAATGATTATAGACTTTGTTGAAGCAAATAGAATTGGCAACGATGAAGCCAAATCCAACATCCTCTACTAATACCCTTACAACCCATAAAAAATGTGAGCTTTGAAATAGATTATGGACATCCACTAGAGCAAAAAGAAAAAAGAATTTATGTTAGAAGTTATATTTATAATGCACTGGCACGTGGACTTCTTAAAAAAATACATCGTAAGATGTCCTCATATTGAATAAAATATAAGTGATGCACAAAATATATTGAGAGGGAGGGGGAGAGAGAGAGATATAGAAAGATATAGAGAGATATAATTAAGTTATAATAAAGAAATATAAAGATTGTGAGATAGAGGTAGAGAAAGATATGAATTATAGAAAGAGAAAGAGGATATATATATATATATATATATATATATATATATATATATATATATAGAGAGAGAGAGAGAGAGAGAGAGAGAGAGAGAGAGAGAGAGAGAGTATTTTTTCATACATAAATTTTTTAATTAGTTTATAAATTTGTTTAAATATTTTGAAATTTATATTTCTCAACATTTTAAAAAATATAAATATGCTAGTAAATATTATTTTTAACATATTTTATATTATAGAGCACAATGAGTAAGCCCATACTTAAATGAATTTTATGTTTAAATAAAATTTGTGGGAAAAAAAGAAAATTCAGAATCTTTTTCTATTTTTGTGGAGCGACTATTTTTTAGCAAATGAAAATAAGCTATGGGAAAAATATGCGGGCTAGAAATAAGCATCAATCACTTATTGAAAAAAGCAACACATGTCTTCATCATTCTTTTCCCAACTCCTTTTTATTTGCCTACAATTTTGTTTTCAAATTTATTTTTAACAAAAATGACTAAAAAACTGAATTAAAAATAATATTTAAGACGCAAAAATCTCCACTCAAATCTTTCTTGTTGCGTATAATTCATTTGTGACGAGTGCTTGATTGACTTTTAACAACTAATGTAACTACAAAAATTAGAAACAATATAATGTGGCTAGTACTTACCTTTAATTTTATATTAATAAAATAATATTTTTTAAAATATAGATTATAACAAGTTGTATTAAATTTAGAGTATGAAGGTTTAAAATATTAATTAGATTGAGTAATAATGATTATTATTTGAGAGAATTATTTTTGTTAAAATAACAATAAAATATTTTTTATTTTAAAAAAGAAATTTATAATATCATAGTTTATTTCTTATATATTGGATACTTAATAAAGTAATAATATATACGATGTTATATATATATAATTATTTGTAATAAAATTAATATTTAGCAATATCATTTAATTTTTAAATTTTTATTATGTTTCTAATTTAAATAGTTTAAATCTTACCTTAAAAATAGTTTTTAAATTTTTATTATATTTTTAATTTTTATTTTGTTTCTAATTTAAATAATTTAAAATTTAGGAGTGGTATTTTTACCCATGATTACTAGATATTTTCCATCTTACTATTGGGGAAATTTCGTGTATAAGGGATTAAATATTTTAGTTAATCAAATCATCAATAAATAATTTTTATATATTAGAAACTTAAAAGACATTCAATTTAACTACATAAAATATGAAATATATAACAAAATAACAAATATTCTAATTTCTAATTGATTCACAGATATTGTTTTACGAGTTAAAACAAGTAACAAGTACTAACAAGTGCCACGTAGTGGCTAAGTACTTGCCTTTAATTATAGTAGAAACTATATTTTTTAATTGTTTTATATAGTAATAGTAGAAATAATAAATTTTTATAAATTTTTAAGTTATACTAGAAATAATAGTATATTAATTTTTTAATTATTATGTTTTATATAGTTACAATAGAAGTAATAAATTTTTATAAAAGAATTTTTATTAAAACTATTATAAATAAATAAATTTAAATAAATTGATCTTTTAAACTAAATTTTAATAAGTTTTTCAAAATAAAACTATTATAATAATATTAAATATTAATTTAATATAGTTTAATTTAAATATTAATATTTTGTAAAGAAAAAATAAAAATTATAAGCAAATAAAATCACATAATTTTTTTACATAAATAGTTGTTAATGTATAATTAGTATATAATAAAAATAAAAATAATTTTTTAAAAAAAATATGAATAAAACTAAATATATATTACAATATCATAGGTTGTTATTTAAATTATAATATATTGTAAAAATTAATAGTATAAACATGATTGCCAGAATGGAACAAAATTTATGGATGTGAATAAATATATATTATCCGACAATAAACAAAAAACGTGGTAATCTGGGGAGGAAATAGATATATAATTGAGTTATCACTGATCTCAAAAATCCATGGTATTGTTTACTGCATCGAGTATCACTGTAGCTGATCATGAAATCAGATTTTCATCCGAGAACATAATTGCTGTCACATTCTCCTAGAGCTCTCTAAAGTTAGCCATAATTTTGAAAAAATCCATTAGGGTTCTATTTTCTTTCCATTTGATAGACACCAATTTATCCTGTGACAATTCAAATTGCCATTTGTTTATCAAGTGCATTCAGTTGGCTATATCTACGGCCAGGATCTCAAAATAATGGGCTATTTTGCTTTTATACTAGTCATGATGTGACATTGTGTTGTTTCATCAAATCAAGCAAGGACAACAGTAACTATCAATTGCTTGCATTTATGTACATGCTGGAAAGGAACTACTTCAATAGTGGACATTCCTTGGCCTTTGCTACATTCAAAAGGTTGTAAGGCCTACGCAGAGTATTACAAAAAGGCCTGTATCATTCTTGGCCACATGCCAAAAGTATCTGTCCTCAATACAAGTGTGCATATGTTGAGCCCACACAATTTTTTTTAATTTGGGGTTTAAGTATCTCTGGACAAAATATTCCCAAAAGAAGCAGAACAAAGAACAAGTTTCCAGATCTCCCATTCATCTATTTTCCATTGCTTATTACTGTTGTATAAATAAGAAATTCAAATTTGATGATACTAAAAAGGAAACAATAAAATCTACAAACTAGGGCATAAACTGATAACAAAAAAATCCTCTGCAACTAGGGCATAAATCTGGAAATGAACTTGCATCTGATTATTCTAATTACATCATAGATTTCAGAACAGATTTGGGACCATAAACATAAATTTCTATTTGTTATTGTGATTAGAAATAATTGAAAAATAACCCAGAATTTTTAGAAATAAGCATGACTTGATTTTTTTCCTTTTTTTTTGAGAGTTGAAGACATGAAAATAGGTAGTATCAGGTACAGATTTACCTCAGAATTATTTCTGGGTCCCAAAAAATTAGAGGTATTTCAAAAGAACTTCGCAATTAAGCTTGTTATAAAGTCAGCTGAGGATGTCAAACTGAGCATAAAAAGAGACAAAAATGAGTT
This sequence comes from Chamaecyparis obtusa, assembly GCA_027943335.1. Taxonomy (NCBI): domain Eukaryota; kingdom Viridiplantae; phylum Streptophyta; class Pinopsida; order Cupressales; family Cupressaceae; genus Chamaecyparis; species Chamaecyparis obtusa. Next base: position 279,876 of record BSBK01009272.1, read on the forward strand.
GCGGTAAGATATTCAGAGAACTCAAATACAGAGGGTCATCTAAAAATACCCTGACATAGTAATAAATTCAAACCATAAATTATAATAATTTATTACAAAAAATTAAAGAAAGAAGAAACTGTTCAAGAAACAGATTTCAAAATCAACTGCAAAAATTCAAGACGGGCCAAAAAAAACCGTTTGGCGTACTTGATTAATCAAGATGTGATGAGAACCACAAGCCATAAAAAAGAAACATTGGATTAAATAAAGAAAATACCGATAAAATGGCAGCAATAGTAGAATATGGGAAAATGGTTGAACAAGTGTGCAACAAAGCAAGTAGCAGTTGCCGAAAAAAAATGAATTGGTTGCCAATAAAAAAGAATCCGATAATATAGGTTCACAAAATATTATATTTTACAATGTCATTGTGATAAATCGCGTATAAGAGCTCAAATGCAATCACATAAATAATTTGTAGATATTATAAAGCTAAAAATTTTGCATCTATATACGCATAAATATAAAATTCATAATGAAATGTAAAATAGATTTTATTTTCATTGGTCTAGCAGAGTTCATTTAATCATTCGACCGGCAAATACTAATAAGAAGATTGTGGCCAAACATAACTCTTAGAAAATCGTAAAACAGACCTAAACTAAAGAAAACTAGGTATACTCCTTTTGAAGAAAGCAAATATAATCTTAAATAGATGGACAAAGTAAAGAAGAAGATTTGGTAAATAAGAGACATTGGCATCTGCAAATCCATTTGGAGAATTAAAAAGAGCATTCATATTTAGTAATCTGGCTGAATTTTATGTCAAGGTATAGATAGAACATATTTGCAGAAGTGTTGGGGCAAATTCTATTCAATATTTCAATTCCAAATATACCATGCTATGAATGTATATTACAAGCCCTGATATTTAAGGGCTGTATAACTAATTTACAAATGGTGAGCAATTGATGATGTGATGGTAAATGCTCTTGTTAACAACGGATGCCCTCCTATTATATGTCAAATTGATGGACTTAACTACTTCCAGATACAGTTCACATGCAGGACAGTTGTCACAACTCAATAAAAAACAGTATAAACCTGCACACTGTAACTCATGAAAAAAGCAATTTTGTCCGCCTCATAATAACTGCATTTGGTCCTGACACACCTCTTCCCTCTGACAATCTACTCTGCATTTCTCTCCAAACTTATGCCAACACCAAAATAGAAGTGTTGGGAAATCCAGCCGTACGAATACTTAGGGTTTAGTTTGTTTGTTAGTGCTTCAAATCCTCAACAATCTAGCAAAGCAAATTGGAAATTGTGGCAAGATCGGAAGCAGCGAAAAAATCCTACTCAGAATTATTGAATTTACAGAGATAAAGGTGACTTTTGAGACTGAAGCACGGATTCAAATGTAAAGCTTTCTGTGCATTTGCTGAAAATGCTTGCTAGCACTAAGGGCGCAACAGGGGAAGGGCTGAGAAAAGAGATCCTGAAAATTGTCTTCACAATAAGCAATCAAAGAGATGTTATTTTGTGCCGAGGGTTCGATAATGTGCAGCTCCAAACCCTAGCTGCTGAGACTCTGGCGAACCTTGCAATGGAAGATTAGGGCAGAGAGAGCATTGGATGGAGTTTATTTCGGCTTTTCTGCATGCAGATCAACTGTGTCAAATCATGGAGCCAGTCGATCGAAGCCGTGATCTCCATCCTCAGAAGAGCATTAAGATTGTTCTTTCTGCAATCGGGAGCACTGGTGGCCATTTCTCTAATCTATTTGTCAGGGCGACTACTCTTGATCGGGACACTTTAAGAACAGTGAAAAGAATTGCATTTTTCTATAAATTGAAGGGATTTGTAGTTGGTAAATCATTTAAAAATTATATTTTAAGAACAGAGGTTAGTTGCTTGGAGAATCGTGGATAGTCCAATTGTGTTAACTACCAACAAGTAACATTAGAGCTTTTTGGGCTTGTTTGCGATAAATGTCTCGAATGCTTTTTTGAAAGAACTACCTAGTGATAACGACAATCATATGGGTATTAGGCACATACTTTATAGTCCACGGGGGCACTACATAGTGAACTTGAATATTGTGTCTAGGTTTCTCGCATCTATGTTGGACATGCACAAGGCCAAGCCTAAAATAGCTAGACTGACTCGGGAGGTGTTCAATGTGGACTACATCGATGGACTCAATGAAATTATTAATGTGGCCCAATATGATGCTAGGATTACAAATGCCACTGATCTAAGGGTGTTCGTAGAATTGTCAAACTTCAAAACTATTATGATGGAGGCACACACTCAGTTTTTTTTTGTAGTAATGAAATTATTGTTGAAGGAAATAGGCCTAGAGGGCAATGGCTAAAAGTGCGAAAATTTGCACCTCGTTCCCCGTGTCTTTGCCGTTGCCATTACCTTCCCCGTCAGCCCAGTCTAATGCCACAGCTTTGTTCTCGAGTAATTGTGGAGTAAAATATATATTTATATTCATGGATTAATTCTCCAAAGTAGTCTAACGTTACATTAATTTTCGGTGTCGGAGATTTCTGTTTCTCTTTCATCTTCCCTGACATCGCATTGACTGTTCTCTCCGCACTCACGTTTATTTAAGAATTATTTATGTATATTTTAATAAATATTTATATGAATTAAAAAATTAATTATTCTATGTCTGCTTTTTATTTCATAAAAGTTTTCATTTGAATATAAGTTAGATTGAATGTATATGAATGGAGTGATTTTACTAGTCAATTAATTAATTTCAGGATTTGAACAAGTCAAACTTAATCTAATTATGTTCAATTGTAGATTTAAATAATTTCAAATTAGGATCATGGCATAAAATTTTTTGATCAATTAAAACATTAAAAAATATAACTTTGATTTGTTTATCATCTAAATTTTAATTTAAGAAAATATTTTTTAAAATTTATTTTATTGAATCCTACTTTCTTACCCTTCAAATTTTAAAATAGCAAAATAAATTTTAAATATGAAGAAATATTATATGTTATATTATATTTATATTTTAATAATTTTTATTATAGAATACGATATATAATTATTAATTTAAATTGTATATAATATAATTAATCTATATTATATTAAAATATAGTAATATGTTTTTTATATATAATAAATATAATTATATTATATACAATTTAAATTAATATATATAGTTATATATATTAATTTAAATTGTATATAATATAATTAATCTATATTATATTAAAATATAGTAATATACTTTTTATATATAATAAATATAATTATATTATATACAATTTAAATTAATATATATAACTATATATATTAATTTAAATTGTATATAATATAATTATATTTATTATATATATTAATTTAAATTGTATATAATATAATTATATTTATTATATATATTAATTTAAATTGTATATAATATAATTATATTTATTATATATAAAAAGTATATTACTATATTTTAATATAATATAGATTAATTAATATGAATATAAAATTATTATTAAATTATTCAATCATATATGGATGTGTGAGATTTACTTTCTAATGATCAATAGTAATTAGCAATTTCAAAAAAATAGTATGATATCTTTCTTTTTAATAATATAATTTACTTTTAAACAATATTAATTATATTTTATATTTTATAATAGAAACAAAATTAGATAGTAGACATTAAATTATTTATAATATAATATAAAATAAACTTGCACCTAAAGTTTTAAAATTTTCAGAATCTCACATATTTTATATTTTAACATGGAACTAAAAAATAAATTTTGCACAATGTTAAAAGTTGTAAAAATGTGGTCTAAGCTTACTCATTTCCAAACTCAAGTCTCAAATAGTATTGGTGCACTTAATATATATATAAAATTAAATGTTATTTAAAATCATAGTTTCAAAAAAATAGTATTATAGCTTTTATTTTCTATAGTAAGTTTAGTTTTATACAATACTATAATTATAATTATGAATATATATTGTATTCTATAATAGGAATTATTGAAATATAAATACAATATTACATACAATTAATGTATAATATATTCTTTTAGATAGTACACATTAAATTATATATAATATACTATAACATTACTTGTCCTCAACGTTTTTACACTTTTAAGAATCTCATATATTTTATATTTTTATGCAACACTAAAAGAAAAGTGGTCTAAGCTTATCCATTTCCAAGTTAAAAGTCTTGCAATTTTCAAGTATGATGCAATTGATGATTTTAGATTTTCAAAAGATGTTATTGTGTTTGACGCTGTTAGACAAGCATGAGAATAACGCTGATAGCAAGGTAGAGGGAAAGCAAAATTAATAATATTTCTTCATATTTAAAATTTATTTTGCTATTTTAAAATTTGGAGGGTAAGAAAGTAGGATTCAATAAAATAAAATTTAAAAAATATTTTCTTAACTTAAAATTTAGATGATAAACAAATCAAAGTTATATTTTTTAATGTTTTAATTGATCAAAAAATTTTATGCCATGATCCTAATTTGAAATTATTTAAATCTACAATTGAACATAATTAGATTAAGTTTGACTTGTTCAAATCCTGAAATTAATTAATTGACTAGTAAAATCACTCCATTCATATACATTCAATCTAACTTATATTCAAATGAAAACTTTTATGAAATAAAAAGCAGACATAAAATAATTAATTTTTTAACTTATATAAATATTTATTAAAATATACATAAATAATTCTTAAATAAACGTGAGTGCGGAGAGAACAGTCAATGCGATGTCAGGGAAGACGAAAGAGAAACAGAAATCTCGACACCGAAAATTAACGTAACGTTAGACTACTTTGGAGAATTAATCCATGAATATAAATATATATTTTACTCCACAATTACTTGAGAACGGAGCTGTGGCATTAGACTGGGCTGACGGGGGAAGGTAACGGCAACGGCAAGGACACGGGGAACGAGGTGCAAATTTTCACACTTTTAGCCATTGCCGGCCTAGAGCACATCTAGGATGTAGAATGGTGGAATGAATTATGATACTTGGTGTAACCCCACCTAGCCCCCTCAAGGAGTGTTGTGAAAATAGAGGAGTTGTAAGAAGATTTGTCTTTTAAGGACTAAAAGTAAAAACATTTGTTTGTAAACATTTTTTTTTGGTAAATGACATTTTTTTGGCTTCCCATTTTCATAAATTTTCATATTGATAACATGTGATGAATTATGCAGGCATGTACACACACACATACACATATATGGATCTTTCTGTGTGTATACATACATACATACATATATATAGATATGTATGTATGTATCTACACACACACACATAGATATATATATATATATATATATATATATATATATATATATATATATATATATATATATATATATATATATATATATATATATATATATATATATATATATATATAGAGAGAGAGAGAGAGAGAGAGAGAGAGAGAGAGAGAGAGAGAGAGAGAGAGAGAGAGAGAGAGAGAGAGAGAGAGAGAGAGAGAGATGTATATTGTAAATAAAAAATAGAAACACAGTTGTGTGTGTGTGTGTACCATGTAAACATTTTTCTCGTTTCCCACATATATGAGTGTTTCATTTTAAGCACAAATATATTCTACATTTTTTGTAAGCCTTAAAGAATTTATTTTCATGTCCAAAGCTTTAGAAGATTTAGTTGCAAAAATGAAATAAAAGGCCTAACCCACTTATAATTTCCTATTTGAAGTACTACGAATTTAGAATGCATAATGCTCATAATTGGTTTCTGATGAGCATGATAGAGGGACTAGTGATGGAACAAATGTACCTAAAGCCTAATGTCATTTAGAGACATTTTAAAAAGATTGTACAACCTTGTGACTAATCATTACCTTCACCATTTCTTAAACAAGATCACTTTCAAAAAATATGTGAGAATGACCAAAATACCCCTCGGGATGAGCCTGTCCCAAGACACACAACATTAGAATTGAACTAGCTACTCATGAGATAGAAGGATCTAAAAACAAAAACACCCAAGCCAAAACACTCAGAAACACCCACAAGAAAAATAATTACTAACGGTACATCCCCTTAAGGAAGATGTGCGGTGCGCAAGATGCACCTCTTGGAAAGGAAAACTATGTAAACTAACTTATAAGGGGAAAAAACTAGACAAAACCATTCATAGAATTATTGAAGTAGCTCTATTTTCTAACTGTAAGAATTTTCCTATAGCGACAATCCAAGATCTAGAGGCCAATGAATATAAAAAAAGAAAGAGGCAAAATGGACATGAACAAACTGTATTCTTGTAAATGATATAATAACTCAATTACAACACCATATCTAGTGGATTGATTTGATATGTGAGTACAATGTAGATGTGCCTACTTATATAGGCAAGGCAATAAAAGACCATGATAAGCAAGAGATAACTTATCAACCACACAAGGTGGAATCACATGTCCACCAAATGTGGATCATCCTCCATTATGCAATGAAGTATGCACAACATCTGAGGGATGATAAAGTGATAAGTGTAGTAAAGGTGGAGATAACACATAAAGTGGAATGTGATAACAACTATCACCACCTAAAGTGGAATTTCTCCTACACCATGTACAACTAAATGTGCAAGTTCCTAAGTGTTTCATATGCAAACTACTATGTATGCATTATCCTAAGTAATCTTAAGTAAAGTGTAATTAGATGAACAATTAATTACACCAACACTAACCAATACTTTACTTTTGCTTTATATGAGAAAAACCAACTTGAAAAAGAAAAATAACATGGTCCAACTAGCACGAGAATGAAAACTTGTGGGTGACGAATTATGAACATTACACTTTCCAAAATGGCGGCGACTAAGCTCCCGACAGAATGCACCAAAAAATAGAGGAAAAAAAAATCTAGTGATGGTGAAAACACACTATTTCTTTAGCGATGTTTTTTTGTAGATTTACAATACAAAAGATGCAGATCATGAATACGATATCCTGACATTTTCAAAAAAATCCATCTTATTTTCCACATTTTTGAATGTATGTTTTGTAAGAGGATAGCCGTGTCCTTCCAAAATATGAGAATTCAATGTATCACGGATAGCAGGTCCGACTCAATTTGTGGCACAACTTCACGTTTTGGCATGAACAATACCAAGGCAAATTATAGAAAGCTTTCCAAGAAAGATGGATCGGGCATCCTCTTGTAGACATGGGCTTCTCATAACTTGTGTTCATCTTGATATTTTCGCCCTCTTTTACCTTGCATTGTAGGACAAGAGAAAGGTCTTCCGCTTCCCTTGTTGATAGACAAATCTCCTCATGCAGTCGCATACTTACCAAATTTCTGGTCTAAGGCGAGGATTTTCTACCTAAAGAATTACATAAGGCTTCAACATCTTTCAAGAATTAGGTCACATTAGTCTCTTCTAAAAGATATCCTAGACCAGGGCTTTCTTCTTGATGATCTTCGTTACTACTATTTTCCAAGGGGGTGTCTCCTAAATTTATCTCAAAATCTTCGATGACTTCCTCCTTGTTCTTCTTTTCAGTTTTCACATTTTTATCCTAAAACTCAGGACTTGATTTAATGTCGGGAGAAGGTATGTTCTTTTCTTCGGCATGAAAGAAGAAATGGAGGTCATAAAAAAAGGCAAGATCTATGCTCTTCACTCCGCTTCCTAGCATGGCTCTTATCTCACGTGGTGATTCACTTCATGTTTTGTCTGAGGTGAGGGCGTCTTCGCATTTCTGTGTTGTTGTCATGTAGAAGGATGATTATTGGAGACCCTCATTTCATTTGGAGTCGAGAGGTGTACCCCACTGAGGCACTCAGATGTTTAACTTTGGTAACTCTTCATGACATGCATATCTTCTCCCTTTGGGAGCAACACCGAGCATTTCCCTTGTCTGAACTTTAGGAATCTATTGTGGTTGGATCAAAGAAACAACTCTTTCTTCATTAACATTTTTTGCCTCAATGGATTGACGTTTGTCTTTGGAAGTTCACTAGTATTTCTTCAACATCTACATCACCAAAATGGGGAAATGTATTTTCAAGATGGGAGTATGGATAAAAGGAAATCTATCCAAAAGAAAATGCGAGATCGGGGGTGGAACAGTATAAAGAAACATTGGTTAAAACTTAAAGCTGCTAAGGATTTCGAGGAAGCTAAGAAGGTCCTTTCTCATGGAAGGGAGGATGGAAAATATGAGGTTCATGGAACCACTTTATAAGGGCACCTAGGTGACCATCCTTTTCGAATGCAGGCAAAGGCTATTGTTATTAAGGAGCAGATCACATGTTAGTAGGGATCTTGGAGATTTGCTACCACTGAGTCATCAAGTATGTTGGAAACCTCTTTAAGGACAAAGATAATGTAGGCTACATTAAATTTAACAATGATGTGAATCTTTTGGTGTCTCATGGGCATGTTGGCACTTCAAATTTTCAGTACATAAGTCTTGTGAAAATTTTATAAATTTGAAGTGTGTATAGATGTTCATAAAAGTATGATAATTTTGTTATAAAAAATCCATAAAAGATCCTGCAAAATTATCTATTCTTCCTCAGTATCCAGTGAGCCCTAATTAAGAGTTAAACTTGAGAAAAATTTTAAGTATATGCCATTTTCAAAAAAGCCTTAGGTCGCTTTGTTTTAAATCTATTTGAGCATTACCTTTTTGAATCACTTAAATCTCAAAAGTGCACGTGCGTAAAGTTTTCCTAAGTCTCAGCGACTAGCGGTTTTAATTTTTCCTAAGTCTGGTGGCTATGATATATCCTAAGTCCTAAATACTTTATATTCTAATGTTTCGGCTTTCATTCGGCTTGGTATCTTTAAAGAAGATCTAACGGTAGTTGTATAGTCGCATAGAATCTTATAGACCTATGTGATCATGCGACTGATCGTTGATCTTACGGTAAAGCTTAGTGTGGAACAAAGTGGGACTAGTGTCAGAAGAATCTTCAAAGATGAAAGTAATAAAGAAGATCCGATGGTTGTCGTATGATCGCATAGAATCTTAGAGACCTATGCGATCATGCGACTAACCGCCGATCTTGCATCAAACTCAGTGTAATTCTCGGGTGGGACCATGGACAGGTGTACAGGACTGGTGGTTTCTCATTGGTTAAAAATAGTGGGACCAATGTCAGTGTTTTGCATAAGGTTTTTCTTGATTGGTCGATAGGACTTGCTGATGTGGAGGATGTCAGCGAACACCAGTGCTCGGAAAGAAGGAAACTACATGACAACTTGTCAGCTGTTGCAAGCGTGGCTTGTTTTTAACACCAAAGGTAAAGTGGGACCAACGACTTAAGGAATAGATGACGGCGGGTGAATGTTAACGGTTTGTCGCATGGTCGCATGAGCTTTTTTCAAGCTATGCGATCATGCGACTAATGTTCTATTTTAACAATAAAAGTTATAAGGGATTTGCCGCTAGTGAAGGAATTGACATGACGGCTTGTCGTATGGTTGCATGAGCTTCTTTTGAGCTATGCGATCATGTGACAAACCATTGGATTATTTGCCAAGTGAAAATCAACGGTCGAAATTTAGATTGAGGAAGAAGTGGGTGAAAGGTTCAGACAAGTGACAGTTTGTTTCCTAGAAAATTAATGGCGACATCATGCGAAGTAAATTACTGAAGTAATTGTGGATCGATTTTGAGTATGTCAAAATCTATGCTTCCTCAAAAAGCCACAAGGAGATAAAAATTTGTAGAGCTCTTGGCGAGCAGAATTGCAGAAACCGATTGCTGTTTTCTTAGGGATTTTGAAGAAAAAGTTGGTTCTTCCTGCACTTGCTTGTTCTGTTAAGAAGTATTTCTTTTCTACTGTGTTCTTTTGCACTCAATATACGTAAGTTGTAAGCCCTAGAAATGCCACCTAGGAAAGAGCTTTTTGGTGAAACCGATTATCTTAAGAGGGGTCTGCATGAGGACTTATTGCAAATTTTTCCTAGTTCAACAGTAAATTTGGTAGAGGTCAAACAGCTAACACCAAAGCAGCCTAGGGTAAAAGTGGCGGATGGGTTGTATGATACAGGAAATTATATCAAGGATGCTAAGATTGGTTTTCTCAATGCGAGTGGCACTTCTGACTTCACTGGGCTAACATTGTTTATAATAGGATTCAGCCAGAGAAATACCCCTGTTCCCGCCTGTAATGTATGGGAAAATGATATAGGCAAGCTTGTGTTACCCAGTGTCTTCTTAGATGCAGACTTGATGATTGAAGTTGCAAAAAACTATGACCCTATTACTAAAGAGATTAGGGGTGTTAGAGGGAAAAAGCTATTGACAATCTCTGCTAAGGAAATCATAACAGTTTTTAGACTAAGTGACCCCTCACCTAACCTGGAACCAATTGATTTTAAAGAATTAAGAGAGGCGTATGATGCATAGAGACATCTCCTTAAAATTGGTCCTGTAAAAGATTTCTGTACTCAAATTGGAAAGATGATTGTTACAGGACTAGGTGCTCAGGAGCCATTCAAAACAGAGTATTTTGATGTACTGGCAAGAGGTGCCTATTGGTCATTGTGTCAGGTTTTTGGGGAAGATGCTAATGAGAAAATGCCAGAGCACCTGATGTATATGGTGATCTAGATATTACATCTGCATCTGTCAATTACTTTTGATTATGCCCCCTTCATTGCTGACTTAATCCATGATGGACTAATGGGGATTCAAAATAATAAAGTTGATAAACCCTTTTGCTGGTACTCTTTTATGATGTACATGTTTTTGTTCAAAGGTGTTGATTATTTTGCAAAAGAAATGGAATTATCCAAATAGAGAGGTGGAGAGGACATGCCTGTTCAGCTATGGAATTCAAATATGACATGGGACAGAAAGGATAGTAGTTATATATGGTTTGACACATGTTTTGCAGCAAGATTGAGACTATTTTTTGTTCATGACAACCCTAGGGTCTCGGTTGCCTTGGCCAAAGTTGTTAGACCACAACAATTTGCAAAGGACCTCAACATAGTGCACAATTGGGGTGATTTTATTTTCTATCCCTATTCAATTGTTATTAGAGTATATGGTTTCAGGGGGACTCCTTTTATTTTTCCTTTCCAAGTTCCCATCAAGATTGGCATTACAGAATTCTTCAGACAATTAGGTGATATTGAGAATAATAGTATTGTTAAAGGTAGAGGAACTTTGTTCCCAAATATTACCATTGCTCACCAGTTTATAATCACAAAGGGTGGGTGGCTTCATATGCATAAAATCTTGGATCCATATCATTTAACAACCACAATTGCCTAGACAATAGACCCAGAGGGTTTCTACAATGAAATGTTCAGAAAGAGGGTCAGATGCTCAGCAATAAACCACATTTTTAATTTTCCTGAAGATATTATTAGAGGGTGGTCCCACAATAGCGTGTCCCACTTTTTGGCCAACTTTGACATAAAGATCAACATTCTAAGAAAAAAAATCACTTTCGAACAACTGTTGCCACAAAACTATTAGGAATTTGAAGATGATGTAAACTAGAGTATTTTAGAATTTTCATTCTAGTTTCTAAATAATTTTTTCTAAAAAAAACTAAAATTCATTAAAATTCATTTTTCCTTCTCCTTCGAAAAGTGGTTTGTGAGAAAAACTGTGTTTTTAAGGAGCTACTGTCACTTGGATCAACATAACATTTTTTTAATATATGATAATGATGTAATTCTTTTAAGATTATATTTGTAACTTCAATATCTAAAGGATGCAATTTGTTTCATTTAGTTTGGGTCAATATTTCATAGTTTATTAAGTTCTAAAGTGATAGTAATTGTAATTTAGACATAAGGTCACTTGGATCGCTCTAACTTGATCTGTGTATATCAAAATTTATTTATTTATTTATTTATAGAAAGGTAACACAAATACTCTTTTCCTACATATTTTTCATAATTTTGTTTTTGTAATTTACTATTTTTCCCAAAGTCTTGAAGAGACAGGTTGTTGAATGACCAAACAACCTATGTATAGTTAAAGTAACATTTAAAAGTGATAATAAACTCAATATATATTAAAATTATATTCATTAGAAAGCCTGTTCTGAATAGCATTATACTACATAGATAGGTTTTTCAAATGGATTCATTTGATTTGCAAAAACATAAAGTCAAAGTGATTTTTTGTTAGCATTTTAATAGGTGCAAAAGAGACTCTATTGTAGGCATGAATAAGAATAGATGTTATATCAATGTTTTTTTAATATAAGATTCTTTGAGCTAACCATTTGTAATTAATTCCTTCAAATGGAACCTCTCAAGGCTTAAATTATCATATTTTATTAAAAATGTATTATTTCAGCAAAAATTAGCATGTCTAAAAAAGTGGGACACACTAACCCTAGAAATACCCCAGGGTTGCAAGACCAAGCAGTCAGAAAGGAAAAGTGGTTAGTGTACAAGAAAACATGGGATTTTGTCCGACAATTTGACCCCAAATATGATCCTATAGGTAGCATAAATCCTATGGGAAAAAGGATAGATACTCTCATGAACTGTTTTCAAGAAATTTTCAAGACTCTGGAGGAGAAGAAGAAAAAGGCCATGGAGGACAACCTTGAGAAGGCTAAATCATTGTTGGGCAAAGGTGCATTTGCAAAAGTGTTTCCTCCTAGCAAGTATATGTTGCAAGAGAGGATTGGTTATGGTGTAATAATTCCTGAATCTGATTTCAAGAAGCAGGAAAAGAAAAGAGAAGATCTCCCTTCTACATCAAAGTAGGTGTAGAGGCAGAAGGAGGTTGAAGAAATTACAGATATACCACAGGACCAGCTAGGTGAAGACATCCTTGATTTTTCACCTCCCACCAAGAAACAAAGGATAGAAGAGAGGCCTCATGATTCAGAGGAAGAATACTCTCCTTCACAGTCACCCTTGAATATTAGAGATGATCAGGAGATCATAGAGCAGGTTCAACAAATGGGATCTCAGGGTCAAATATTCATGACTCAAGATGAGATAAATGAGGGAATTCTAGAGCAACCAAAGGAGCCTAAGTTAGGCTTAACAATAGGACAAATTGCAGGGACAAAATTGGACCCTATAGTCAAACAGGCATGTGAAGAATTTTTGGCTGATGATGCATTTGTAAAGACCCGAGCCTTTTTACAATTTTTATGGAAAATGAACATGAGTAAATTTGAGGAATCTTGTGAGAAGAAGCACAAGGAGAATCTTGATAAGGATCTTAAGACTATTGAAGATGAGATTAGGAAAGAGATGACAGATAGATTTGAAGGGATTACTCCAGAATAGGAGAGAGAATTGGTAAAGAATGCAGGAGTACTTGTCCTCCCTGAATGGGACATAGCTGATGCAATAGTCCTTGATGCAATTAGAAAACAAACTACACCTGTGTACAAGACCAAGGAAGAGGTAGAACAGGCTGTCAAAGGAGTTGCTTTTAGTAATGACCACCAAGTTTTGGTCATATGGTCATTAAAGAGAGATGAGAAAAATAAAGGAAAGCAAATAATTAAGGATAGTCTCTCTGGTGGTCTCATAGTCAAGAGGGTTTTGGATACATCAGCAATAGAAGCATCAAGTATGGTGGTAGCCATAGCTCACCTTGCAGAAAAGGTGGTAGAAAGGGAAGTAAAAGAGAAGGAGGAACTCACAAGAAAATTTGAAGAAATGCTGAGGGCATATGGAGATTTGAAACAAGGATTGTTTGAGAAAGATAAAATAATTGCAAATTTGAAGAAGAGGTTGGGGGAGGAAAGCTCAATCCAAGCACCACAACAGTTGCAACTTCCTTCTTCTACTTTTGGTCCTTCCTCCTTAAGCCCCATTATTGAGTTTCCCATGTCTCCTCTTCCCCCTTCCTTAAGCAGTGAAGATATAGAATAGTGAGAACAATAGAAATCTAAAAAGAAAATAAAGGACGCCATTCAACATTTTGTTAGGAATGTAAAGCCTAAAGAAGTTTATAAACATGCAGGGCAGTTATCTGACATTTTGCTTTCTTTTAGAAAAGAAGAAGACACTATGGGCAAAATTTTGAATGACTAGGTGCCTAGGGAAAATGTTTTGAAGACATTTCTTAAATCAATTAAAGACCATAGTACTGTGTGCCCCCAATTGGCAATTACTTATAAAATTGTCAAATCTCTCCTTGGTTTTGAAGTATCTAGGGAAGAAGTAAAGAGAAAGGCAACTCTTTTGAGAGTAAGATACCTGCAGAATGATTTTCAGATATTCCTGGGTCTTGTTAGAGCAGATGGAACCATAAAAGAGAGGAAAAAATAGTTGGAGCAAATTGAGGATGGAGTGTCAGTCAAGATTGATGTTGTTATTAGCACTGAAGACACTTTTCCTTTTGTACAAACAATTGAAATGTTGCAAGATTCCAGGGTGCATTTTACTAAGGTGATAACTGAAATTCATCAATTGGTTATTAGCTAGAACATGATTCTACCCAAGAGGGATGCAATTTTGGCTTTTAATTGGCCTTCTGAGGATACCTTTTCAGCCTGGGAAGTAGTGTCCCTTTCAGAGGATAGTAAAGAAGAAGAAACATCCTCTAAGGAGGCAACAGATGGCGTTACCCCAACTCCATAAAGAAGCAAGCGCAGATGTAACACCTGGCAGATGTTGAACTGACCTTAGAAGCCATTGCTAGATTTTGGCGCTCATCTTTATGATCCATCTCGAAGTTTTGTAACAAGAAAGTTTTTATTTGCATTTTTTGTCTTATTTGAGGACTCCTTTCTTGTCTTTTCTAAGAAGATCCGAAGCTTGTTTTCAATCCTTATTCTATAAAAGGATTACCAGGATCAGTGTAAAAGGACCGAGAACTTGATCAATTTTACTAATAAGTTTCTTGAGTCTGAGATATCGTAGATCATTTTTAGACATTATTTCTATAGAAGAACAATATTTTCTGGTTCAAGTTATTTTCAGAAGGTTGTATTGTAAAGCATTTTGTGAGCATGATATAATATAGCATTTGAATAAAATCTAGGATTTATATCTCTCCTTGAGTATTTCTGTTTGAGTTATGAATTGTTCCAATTCATTGCATAGATGATCTCTATGTGTATGTCTATATTTCTCAGGTTTGATCCAGGATCAGATTAAATAAGCTTTGAATGTGACATAAATTCTTTAAAGTTTTGCTTAAGGATGCATCAGTAAGTAGTGTGAATCTAGGAACCTTTGATAAAATCCACCATAGGGTGATTAGTATTTTCAAAGGGGAAGAAATCTTTCAAAGTTTAGTATATTTGTTCATGTATAACAGTCTTGCAGTGGAGGTGTAGCCCAATGGATAAGATACTAGCCGGCAGTGGAATTCTTCTCATAGAGATCAGTGTATGAAAAGGTTCTATTGATATTTCCATTTTTGATTAAAATTGTTGATATTCTTTGAAGTATAGTGATTTGCAGAATAAATTACCACCTAGTGATAGTGAAAAATCTATGAATGAATGGTCATCATTTAGGTTTCTCTTATCATTCATCTGTTACATTTAAATCCAGTTAGTGATTAGTGAGATAAGTATTGTTTTTACTGGATTAGGAGCACCCTCCTTGGTTTTGCAGAGCCAGAAGCGCAGAGGGCAGTCTTGTCGCTACAGTTGGTCCAATCATCTCTAGAGCTAAATATTTGGATCTAACCAATCCTCAAAATCTGTAGATGTATTGGTTTCTTGTTAGAGCATAAGCTCCCATTTTGGGAAACCAACAAAATGGCGACTCTACTGGGGAATAGGGATTGAAATACTATGATAAATTTGAATTTTAGATCTCTGGTATTGTAAATTTGAATATCAAATAACGTAGGTACAAGCTGAGCTAGACTCCTGGCCTTCTTATTTGTTAGAAAGTAAATCACCATTGGAAAACAGTGAAATATTTGCAAACTTTGGATTTGGTCAGAACTTGAAAATCTCTTTTAGCTTTGCATTTGTTTATAGTAATCTTTGTTTTGATTACTTGATAAGTTTTGAATACTTTGATTTACTAAGTGTGTGAAAATATTTCCCAACTTGTGTTGGTGGTGACTCTAAAAGTCTTTGTAGCAGTGCTGAGTAAAGATAATAAGAAAACAAGAAATTGTTTCACATACTTGCAATTATGAGTCAAAGAAATACTAGGGCTTGGAGGAAGGACCATCCAGAAAGTAGATTAGAAGGTGAACTTCCAAGCACTTCTAGGTCTTATTTACCTAGAAGAAATCAGAATAGTGGTGATATGTCTCAGGCATGGAGACAGAAGAAAGATATGAAAATAAATCACCAATTCACTCATGACCAAGAAGAAAATACCTCTGAGTATGAAGAGGCAATTGATTTGGGTTTAGGAGCATATGAGGATTTTTATTTTCATAAAAATGATGAAGTTCATCATAAGAAAAAGATGAACCCAGATGTAGAATCTCAAAAGGAAGTCAGAAGGTCAAGAAGTAAGAGCAGGGGCTTGGAAGGAAGAAATGATCCCCCAACCCGGGGACCTTCTCCTTTTGAAAGTCCTAAAAATCCTAGAAATCAACAAGGAGATTCTACGTCTGAAAATTCACCATCTGATATTACTCTTCCAGATTCAGAGGATATTTTTGAAGTCTACAATTTAGAAAGAAGTATCTAGGAACAAATTGCAATTAGGAGGGAAAGAGAAGCTGAAAAAGAAATTGAAATAAGACAGGCTCAAATTAGGGCAGATCAGCTCAAAAGACAGTTGATGACCTTGAAGGCCATAAATTTTGTAGAAGCCCCCAAGGAGGTTGCTGAACAACCTATTGTCCGACCCATTGCTAAAGTTAGGAAGCCTAAGGATAAAGGAAAATAGATCTCAAAATGGATCACATTAAATGAGCCTAAAAATGACAATACCCAAATAGATCCTTTATCCAAATTGGAAAATGATTAAGAAAGGGCTAGAAGAGAACAAGAGGTTATTGCTAAAGAATTAGAGAAGGCAGAAATTGAGGCTACTACATTGGAAATGAAAAAGAAAGTTGATTTTCTTAGACAATCTTTTACTCCTTCAATTCCAACTAACCTTGTGATGACATCTAATGTTAATGTTGGAAATTCTGCTATCCAGGGTGCCATTGTCACACCAGTGACTATTGCAAATGTTGCTAATGCAGCAAATAACAAAGCTTCCACCTCTCAAACATATGCTTCATTACAAAGAGGAACAATTCACATTGAAAGGTACAGACAACTTCTCTTTAACAATATTGCTGGTTATCCTAATTTGATTCCTGCAAAGATTAGAGAGAAATTACCTAAGTTTATTGGAACTAATGTTGTTTCTTGTGAAGAGCATCTAAAGAACTTTATTGATATGATTGATGACTATGAAATAGAATATGAAGATGTCATCATGAAATTGTTTGTTCAATCTTTAACTAAAGATGCAAGAGACTAGTTTAGAGGGCTTCCTTATGATTGTATTGGTTCTTGGGATGATTTTATAAATTGTTTTAAAGATCAGTATGGTGATAAGACTAATGAGGGTTTTATGTTAATTGAATTTAACAATATAAAGAAAAATCAGAATGAGGAGGTCCTAGAATTCAATGTGAGGTTTCAAAAGGCAATGCACAAACTCTTCCAAGTCATGAGATTGGATGAAAAGGTATGTCTAGCAACATATCTGAATGCTTTTGATGCCAAGATGGGATATCTTCTTAGGGATAAGAACCCTAGGACCATCAGAGAAGCTCAAAGATTTGTGATAAAAATTGAGAGCAATAGGAGGGTATCTGGAAAACTAGGAAGAAGAAAGGATCCTAAAACCTCTAGGTTTGGAAAGAAAGAAGTTGATAAAACCGCAAATGTAAAACCTAGGGAAGATGATAACCTCAAGCAGATCCTTAATGCCTTAAAGGATCTGAAACCGGGGGAAAGTAAAAGTAAGTTTCAGGGAAATGATAGACCTCCTCCAAATAATTTCAATAGGCAACCTAGGATGTAGAACTATCCTTACAATACACAGTGGAAGGATGGAAAGCCTATTGTCCCAGAAAAGAAGGATATGAAGCCAAATGATAGAACCCCTGACTGCTTGCAAAAGCATTCAGTCAAAATGACTGGTGAAATTCCATGGTGCACTGTGTGCCAATCCCCTCATGATTCAGATTATTGTGTGATTTCTCAGAATATGTCTGAAAGTATTGAACAAGAAGAGGAGGAAGATGAATCATATGATGACAGAGGTTGTGGAATGACCTTTTCTAAATTTGTCGAAGAGGTTGACTCTGATGAAGAAAGTTAAAATTAGGATGTAAATCATTCTCAGAACAGAGGAGAGGCTTACCATCAACAAGTTTTTTCCGATGAAGAAGAGGAAGAAACCGAAGATAAATAACAACTCTGAACAAGTTGAAGAACCTGTTGTATTAAGAAGACCCTCTGATGAAGAGATAGCCTAGATCACTGCTGATATGGTGACACAGGCCAAGAGTAATTATGTCCTTAGAAACAAGACTATTGATAAAACATTTGGTAAACCAGCAGGTGTTTTTATCAAACGAGATAAAGAAGATGCAAAGTAGTCTGCCACAAAAAATAAGGCTGCTGATGATGCCAAGAAATTAAAGCAAAAGGGCACTAAAAAGCCTACTGAACCAATCAAGGTTTTTAAGATCAAGGCTAAAACTCCAATGGTTACTACCCCAAATTCCCAACCTGAAAATAAATCAAAGGATAAGGAACAATTGGGTACAACCACACAACCTGAAGTCAAGGATACCCTAAAAGGCAAGATAGACTTATCTATTTTAAATTATGCACCTATTGACATGAATCAGCTATTATCTCAGATCACAGTAAAAGTGCCTTTATTGGAGATGATGAGGATAAATGAACACAAAGAGAATGCCCTCACATGGATAAATGGTGTTCAAACCATAGACATCCAGGAAATAGTAAGTACTAGAATGAAGGATCAAGGTCCAACTAAAAAGAAGGACACTAAAGAAATTATTTCAAAAATTCCTCAGATCTTTTTGGACACTAATGTTGTAAACACCTCTATGGGAACTGTTGATCCTTTTTTCCTGACATTAGTCATAAATGATAAAATGTTGAAACATTGCATGATTGACTCAGGAGCCTCAAATACTGTCATGCCTGTTGAAATTAAGAGATCAATGGGATTGCAGGTTGATACTCCCCATGGGAGATGCTAGGCAATGGACTCTAGGGAGGTACCAATAATTGGAACAATAAAAGCCTTATCTTATAGGCTTGCTGCTTGTCCTAAGAAACAACTGACTATGAGTGTTTTAGTTGTGGATATTCCCCCACAATATGGAATGTTGTTATCAAGAAAATGGAGTGCCGCAATGAGAGGTAGCATCTAGTGTGATTTATCTTATGCTACTTTTAATGTCATTGGTAAGAGCATTAAGGTACTCAGGGAAGTTAGAACTCCTCACATGATTGAGGAAGAAGCTAGTGATAATAACATGAATTGTTTTCTGGATACTGACATAAATTCCTTTCAAGTACAGAGTAATGATAATGAAGATGAACCTTCTTTGTTAGCTCAAGAGGAAAGAATTGTAACAAATCAAAATGATCTTTGGACCATGTACTTTGATGGTGCTTTCTCTAAAGAGGGATCTAGTGCAGGTGTGTTGTTGATTTCCCCCACTGAAAAAACTTTTAAATTTTCCTTCACCTTGTCATTTACTTGTACAAATAATACTGCAAAGTATGAGGCTTTACTGATAGGATTAAGATTAGCCTCAAAGCACAAGATCAAAAATCTTAGAGTTATTGGAGATTCAGAATTAGTTGTATCTCAGATTAGATCCAAATATGTTTCAAGAAACCAAAGGTTAAAACAATATAGGAATGCTGTTTCGGATGAGATAGAACAGTTTGATGCTTTCTGTATTGATTGGATGGACAGAGGCCATAATA
Source organism: Chamaecyparis obtusa (assembly GCA_027943335.1). Taxonomy (NCBI): domain Eukaryota; kingdom Viridiplantae; phylum Streptophyta; class Pinopsida; order Cupressales; family Cupressaceae; genus Chamaecyparis; species Chamaecyparis obtusa. The sequence continues at coordinate 299,769 of BSBK01009272.1, forward strand.
TAATGGCTGATTTATTGGCTAACATTGCATTAAGACCAGAGGATATCACTTTTGCAGGGATATCTACGATTGAGATTCAAACTAGGCCATCCATACTAGATAATTATGAAAATTGGCAGGTTTTTGGTGATGATCTAGATATTTTAAGATTTTTGCATTATGATGCAAGTTTTGGAGATAAAGAGATAAATTTTGGTGAGTATGTAGAAACATCGGATAATAAGAACTCTCTCCTTGGCAAGGAAATCTTGCAGTTGAAAAAAAATAAAGTCCCAAAGGGTTTGGTAGTGTTGGAAAGAGCATTTGATAACAATGATAGCTCTTCCTAGGCAAAGCTTTTAAGAAAGCCTGAGGGTGTAGAGGAGATAAATTTAGGAACAAAGGAAGCCCCAAAAAATGTATATATTGGGGGAAGCTTGACTCCTGAAATAAAAAAGTCTCTGATAGGTCTTCTTAGAAAGTATAGACATGTCTTTGCTTGGTCTTATGATGATTTAAAGGCATATAGAGAAGACTTTTTCCAACATGAAATTCCTTTGAAGGAAAATACTAAACCTTTTAGACAAAAGTTGAGACCTGTAAATCCTACTTTGGCACCAAAAATGTAGGATGAGTTAAAAAAGATGAGTGATGCAGACATCATTCAACCTATTAGACATTCAACATGGGTTTCTAATCTTGTCCCTGTAAGAAAAAAGAATGGAGACATCAGGTTGTGTGTAGACTTTAGAAATCTAAACATAAATTCTTTGAAAGATAATTATGGTTTACCAAACATGGAAGCCATGTTACAAAGGGTTACTAGATCTGAATTAATGTCCATGATGGATGGTTTTTCAGGTTATAATCAAGTAGTTGTCAAAGAATCAGAATAGTTCAAAACTACATTCACTACTCCATGGGGTACTTATGTGTATGTTAGGATGCCTTTTGGTTTAACTAATGCTGGGGCTACCTTTCAAAGAGCCATGGATGTAGCCTTTGCAGATTTCATAAATAAATTTCTTGTTGTTTATCAGGATGACTTGACAGCTTATTCAGAAAAGAAGGACTAGCATTGTGGTCACTTGGAAAAAATCTTTGTAAGAGCTCTAAAATATGGGGTCTCCCTTAACCCAAGGAAGTGTTCCTTTGGAGTAACACGGTAAGCTTTTGGGACATATTGTATCTAAGGATGGAGTCAAGATTGACCCTGAGAGAGTAGCAGCAATAGACAAAGTACCATTGCCAAAAAATGTAAAAGGTATCCAATCTTTCTTTGGATAGATAAATTTTGTCAGAAGGTTTGTGACAAACTTTGCTGAAATCAGTGTTCCCATCTCTAAAATGCTAAAGAAGAATGCAAAGGTGGAATGGAGTAATGAGGCCAAGCAAGCTTTTTCTGATATCAAGATGGCTATTAAAAGTGCCCCTGTATTAAGATCACCAGATTTCAGTAAGCCTATCCAAATCTTTTCATTTGCTTCTTATCATACTATAGTTGCAGTATTGTTACAAAAGAACTTAGAGGGTTTTGAACAACCCATTTCCTTTTTTAGTAAATCATTGCAGGCAACTGAGTTAAAGTATGATATAAATGAGAAACATGCCTATGCATTGGTCAAAGCTATCAAAAATTTTAGATGTTACTTGGTAGGAGCAACTGTAGTTGCATATGTGCCTAGTGCTGCTGTAAAAGACATCTTGGTTCAACAAGAAGTTTCAGGGAGAAGGTGCAGGTGGACAAATAGAATCCAAGAGTTTAATGTTGATATCCAAATCACCAAACTAGTAAGATGATTGGGGTTAGCAAAACTTATGGCCCAAAGAAATTTGGATGCTAATCACATCAACATTCTTGAAGAAGAACAAAGGCCATACATTTGTGATTTAGATTGTTGTGAATGGTACAAGGATGTCATTGGATACTTGCAAAAGCTTTTACTTCCTTCTGATATGGAAGACCACAAAAGGAGGACTATCAAATTACATGCTCTAAAATATGTGATCATTAAAGGAGAATTGTGGTGGAGAAGTAATGAGGGTGTTTTGCTGAAATGTGTTGACCCTCAAAAGGCCAATGATTTGTTGCAAGCAATGCATGAAGGTGTGTGTGGTGGCCATTACATGGCTAAAACCACTACACATAAGATACTGAGGTTTGGTTTTTGGTGGCCTAGTATTTTCAAGGATGCACATTCTTTTGTCAAAAAATGTGATGCTTGTCAGAGATTTTCAGGAAAATTGAAATTCAATGGAAATTTGCCTCTAAGTCTTGTGACTGTGGAAACCCCTTTTCAAAAGTGGGGTATGGATTTCATAGGAGAGATCCCAAAAAAATCCAGTGGAGGACATTCCTACATATTGGTTGCAACTGAATACTTTACAAAGTGGGTGGAAGCTATTCCCACTAAAAAAGCAACCAGTAAAGTGGTTATTGATTTCCTGATGCAAAATTTGCTGATAAGGTTTGGATGCCTTGAAGTTTTAGTTGTTGACAATGCTTTGTGTTTCAGATCTGAAGATTTTGTTAGCTTTTGTTTGCAATGTGGTATAAAGATTTCATACTCTGCTCCCTACCATCCTCAAGGAAATGGTCAGGCTAAATCAAGTAACAAAAGCTTGATAAATTTTTTGAAGAGAGTCTTAGATGCAAACAAGAAGGCATGGGATTCAAAGCTACAACTAGCTCCGTGGGCTGACAGAGTGACAATCAAGAAGGCTATAGGATGTGCTCCTTTTGATTTAGTATATGGTATCCATGCCAAGTTACCAAAAAATAATTTGTTGCAAATGTACAAGTTCATCTAGTTGTATGATGATGATCAAGATGATGAAATGAAGATCAGATTACAGGACCCGATACAACTAGATGAATCAAGGAGGGAAGCACATGATACAAATTTGAGATCTCAGCTCAGGTATAAGAATTTGTATGATAGAAAAACTATAGTCAGAAGTTTTCAAGATAATGATTTGATCCTAATGTGGAATGCCAGGCTTGAAGACAAGGGTAAACACAACAAATTTGACCCTATTTGGTTGGGACCATATTTGATCAGTCAAACATAGGGACCTAATTCATACATTCTGAAGGACTTGATTGGAAATGAAATGGAATTGCCAATTCATGGACAATTCCTCAAGTTGTACTTTTCTTAAGGTACTCTCATTATCCATGAATAGTAGTTAGTTTCCCTTTCCCAGTTGTGTGTTTGTTTTCCAGTTGTGTGAGTAGGTTAGTTGTTCTGTTTTAGTAGATGGTCTGTTTATCCTAGAGATTCTGAATTCTTGTTATGCCTGCAAGAGGCATACATCCCCAGACAAAGGCACTAAGATTCTATGAGACTATACGACCGCTATTAGATCTTCTTTAAAGATACCAAGCCGAATGAAAGCTAAAACATTAGAATATAAAGTATTTAGGACTTAGGATATATCATAGCCACCAAGCTTAGGAAAAATTAAAACTGCTAGTTGCTGAGACTTAGGAAAACTTTACGCACGTGCACTTTTGAGATTTAAGTGATTCAAAAAGGTAATGCTCAAATAGATTTAAAATAGAGCAACCTAGGGCTTTTTTGAAAATGGCATATACTTAGGGTTTTTCTCAGGTTTAACTCTTAATTATGGCTCACTAGATACTGAGGAAAAATAGATAATTTTGCAGGATCTTTTATGGGTTTTTTATAGCAAAATTATCATACTTTTATGAACATCTATACACACTTCAAATTTATAAAATTTTCACAAGACTTATGTATTGAAAATTTGAAGTGCCAACAGGGCATACCAATAAAATTGTTGACCTCCAAATTTGTTAGGCTTATTTTGAGGGCAGTCTAGATGTTTCACAGATGTGGGACTAAGCACATTCTATGAAGTGACCTCCAAGATTTTAGAAACCGACTCTTCATAAATGTGGGGAAGGGAAAGAGGAAAGAGGAAAGAAAAAGACACTATGCTAAGCTGATGCACTAGAATGAAAAGCTTTTACAACACTTTGAAATTTCCTTTCTTAATTAAGCATTGTCTGTTTATGATATCTACCTAACAAGAGATGAAAGATCCCATGGCATGATTGCATTCTTCATAGACGAAATCATAAACATAAAATCTTGAATAAACAAGACAAAAGTAAATAGACTCATTTCATTACACAAAGTATGCATATTGAATATTACATAGTTCAGAAGAAAGTACACAAAAGAGCCTAACATGCATAGTCCAAAACTTTTATTTCTGTTAAGAGTGGAATATCATACAAAGGTTACTGAGTCAAGTCATCACTCTTGATAGTTATAAAAATATACTTGCATGTAGTGTTGTTGTCATAGTTCTCTTTCTAAGAGGACAATCTTAGTTGTGGAATTTTTAGTGATCCTCCTAAATAGGGGAAGACAACCCTATTCAATAATCTTCACAACCCTCAACAAAGAATAACCTTCCTAACCAAAAATATTCCCTAACTCTCTCCATGTTTGTGGGTGAAATCATGATCATTGTCAAACATGGCATAGCAGTTTGTTATACTCATTACTTCATCAACATGCACCCACTATGCCTGACTCATAGCATTATCATTCCTAGATACCAGATTCAAACATGAGGAGTTTTATTTTTATTTTTAAAAATTAGATTTTAAAAATAGAGGTTAGTTGCTTGGAGAATCATGGATACTCTAGTTGTGTTAACTACCAACAAGTAACATTAGAGCTTTTTGGGCCTCATTTGCGATAAATGTCTCGAATGTTTGTTGATGCACAAGAACAACCTAGTGATAACGACAATCATATGGGCACCATAGAGTGAACTTGAATATTGGTCTTGGTTTTTGGCATCTATGTTGGACGTGCACAAGGTCAAGCCTAAAATAGATAAATTGTCTCAGAGGGTGTTCAATGTGGACTACATCGATGGAATTAATGAAATTATTAATGTGGTCCAATATGATGCTAGGATTACAAATGCCACTAATCTAGGGGTCATTTGGTTGTTGGAATTGACCTCAAATTGGAAAATGAAAATTGGTTTCCCTTCTCAAAATTGACTTCTCAATTCCAATTCCATGACTCAATTCTAATTACAGGTCGCGAGGCACACTGTGAGCATTGTGCAATATAAATGAAATTATTGTTGAAGGAAATAGGTCTGGAGCACATCTACAATGCGGAATGGTGAAATGAATTCTGATACTTGGTGTACCCCCACCTAGCCCCCTCAAGGAGTGTTGTGAAAATAGAGGATTTGTAAGAAGATTTGTCTTTCAAGGACTAAAAAGTAAAAACATTTATTTGTAAACACATTTTTTGGCTTCCTATTTTCATAAATTTCTATATTCATAACATGTAATGAATTATGTACACACACACACACACACACACAGGGAGAGAGAGAGAGAGAGAGAGAGAGAGAGAGAGAGAGAGAGAGAGATGTGTGTACACACACACACACACATATATATATCTGTGTGTGTGTGTGTACACACACACACACACACACACACACACACACACACACGTATATGTATATTGTAAATAGAAACATAGTTGTGTGTGTACCATTTTTACTTTCACTATAAAATGTTTCTCACTACATGTGAAATTTTGTTTCATGTCCAATTCTTTCATGTAAACATTTTTATCGTTTCTCACATATGAATGTTTCATTTTAAGCACAAATATATTCTGCATTTTTTGTAAGCCTTAAAGAATTTATTTTCATGTCCAAAGCTTTAGAAGATTTAGTTGCAAAAAATAAATAAAAGGCCTAACCCACTTAGAATTTCCTATTTGAAGTAATGGGTTTCTGATGAGCAAGATATAGGAACTATTAATGGAACAAATGTACCTATAGCCTAATGTCATATAGAGACATTTTAAAAAGCTTGTACAACCTTGTGACTAATCATTACCTTCACCATTTCTTAAACAAGAGCACTTTCAAAAAATATGAGAGACTGACCAAAACACCCCTCGAGACGAGCCTGCCCCAAAACACACAACATTATAATGGAACTAGTTACTCATGCGATAGAAGGATCTAAAAACAAAAAAACCCAAGCCAAAACACTCAAAAACACCCGCAAGAAAAGTAATTACTAATGGTACATCCCCTTAAGGAGGATGTACAGTGTGCAAGATGCACCTGTACACACTAAAATGGTGCACTTCTATGAACCATTACATGCAAGGTTGCTCAAGAATGAGGCCTCACAAAGTGGCTCATAGCTCTCTATGCATGGAGTTGCAAGGGACTGTGATGTGTTTGCTCTCAGCTAGAGCTACAAAGCTTGTGACCTTGCTAGTCAACCACACAATGAGAGATTCAAGTGAGGACAAGGGCAAGAGTGCCAATATCCTCAAGAATCACTATGATAATGCAATGCAATGCAACTACAATGAGAATGCAATCTAAGCTATGAAAGGAAAGTACAATGCAACTAATCTATGAAAGGAAATAGCAATGGGTTACAATGCCTCCTATTTAGACTATGTGAGATTAATCTATTGCATAAAAGGAAATCTATACTAAGAATGCCATTATCATGCAACTAAGAAAGCAAATATGCAACTAAATGATGAAAGCAACAAGTCTTCAATATCCTCAAAAGCTCCAAATGCACCTAAAACCTGCAGCATAACATTAGCATAAAAACATGGTATCCAAATGAAGGAGAGAGCTCTCCTTTTATAAGAAATGAGGTGAAATGGACCATGGAGATTAAGAGGCAAAAAGTCTTAATCAGCGGTGGAGCTTGAAAGAGGAGCAATCCATGTGCACAAGTATCCTCCAATAGGAAAATAAGAGTTGACTTTATGTCCATATGAGACAAAAAGTGCTTTTCTCCTTTTTATAAAACATGAATAATGCTTTATTTGTGCAACTTAGGATAAGAGGAAAGTGGGGCTTTTTATTTAATCAAAAGGGGAGGAAATATTCCTTTTAAATAAATAAAGACTTAGGATAAGATGGTTAGCCCAAGGATAAAAATCCAATATATGATCGAAATTAAGATTTGATCAAGAAATTGATATTGTTGAAAATATTGATTATTGATAAAATTGATTCAGGATTGATAAATTGAATAAATGGGGCCCAAAGTCTAGGCGACCATTTTTGGGTGCATACATTTTCCCCTCTTTGACTAATGTGTGATCGATTTGGGAACACATGTAGTCAAAGAATGAAGTTGAAATGTGAGATCGATCTGGGATCACAAAACAACTCAACTATGAGGTCGATTCGGGATCATATTTGGACAAAGCATAAACAAAGGTCTTTGAACATGAGGTCGATTCAGGATCACATTCAAAGTAAGAGATAAGAATCTCAAATTTGAGCAAAAGCTCACAAAAGATGTCTAAATCAAGAGAATCAAGGAATCGGGGATGAGAATCCCATAAATACTGCAGTCAACATATCTCAAGCGGGTTGATTGTTTAAGTGCGTGTGTGTTGGTCATAGAGTCAAACTCTAATTGTCATATATGCTTAGTGAGAAATATCACATCATACGAGACTGTTGGGTAAGACACCTGATAAGTGTTAAGAAACACTCGACGCAAGGGTAGTGTTGAAAAACACTATTTGGGGTGGTGTTGAAAAACACCTGTTGTGAAATGCCCCAAGAGACAAACGCACCTAAAAGACTAATGCTAACAGTTATGCCCCCTACACAAAGACAAAGACCAATTCCAAACTCAGCCAAATAAGGTCAAGGCATGATGGGAAGTGGCTAAGTGTCGAGGACGCATGCTAACAAATAGGAGTGCAAAGGCCTCAAGTAGCGCCTATTTCTAGGTTTTCACCACTTGGAATCTTTTTTCATTTTTTCATTTTTTTGGATTTTTGAATTTTTTGATTTTTTTGTATTTTTTTCAAGACTTTTTATGCTTTTTAGAATTTTTTCAGCATCATATATCAATTTTTTTGATATTTTTTCAGGATAAATATGTACAAAGGATGCCTCTAGACAGAAACAGGCATCAAGGATAGAACTTCTTTAGGTGCACAATGTTGATGGGATCAGGGAGCTATTCTCCATCAGGATCTGACAGTAAATACGCACCGGTATCAAAAGCAGCTGTGATGACATATGGTCCAAGCTAGTTAGGTTCAAACTTGCCCTTTTGCTCTCTGTTCTGTTGGTTCTTAGGGTTCTCTCGCATAACAAGATCACCTATTTGAAATTCTCTAGGGTGAACCTTCTTATTGAATGCCTTGGACATACGTTTCTGATACACTCTCATATGATCAAAGGAAGCTTTACGCTTCTCATCTAGAAGTTCTAGTTCCTGTAACCTCATGGCGCGATAATCCTCATCTGTAATCAAACCTTTGAGTGAGACTCTAAGTGATGGTATCTTGACTTCTAAAGGCAATACTGCTTCAGTGCCATAGGTGAGAGAAAAAGGAGTGGCTCCTGTAGGTGTGTGAATGCTTGTTCTATAAGCCCATAGTGTTGGATTGATTTGTAAGAGCCAATCCCTACCATTCTTGTGTACTGTCCTATAAAGAATCTTAAGAATGGTTTTGTTAGAGGTTTCTGCCTGTCCGTTTCCTTGTGGAAAATAGATGGAGGACCAATGTTGCTTGATTTTAAACTTTTTGCATAGATGCTTTAGGTCCTTATTCTTAAATTGACCTCCATTGTCAGTAATGATCTCAGAAGGCACTCCAAATCGACAAATAATATGATTCAAGATGAACAAAGAAATGGTCCTCCCTGAAGCAACAGAAAGTGGCACAACTTCCACCCATTTTGTGAAGTAGTCAGTGGCAGTAATAATGAACTTGTGTCCACCTGATGAGTTGGGATGAATCTGCCCAACCAGATCAAAGGCCCAGTGCTGAAATGGACAATGAGAAATAGAAGGGATCAGCTCCCTACCTAGAGCATGAATCAGGTTGCCATGTTTCTGACATTTTTCACATGACTTAGCAAAGGTGACCGCGTCTATCTGCATTGTGGGCCAATAATATCCTGCCCTAAGCAACCTTCAGGCCATGGCAAGACCATTAGAATGTCCACCACAAATGCCCTCATGGATGTCAGCTAACGCTTGGTTGGATTCCTCCTTTTCCAAGCACCTAAGGAGCGTCCCATCTAAACCCCTCCTATATAAATCACCAGAGATGAGGGTGTGGTGAGAGGCGTTACGGATGAGGTTTCGGCGTTCAGAGTGGTTGAATGTGTCGGGGATGATGCCATCACGAAGATATGAATAAATAGCACCATATCGGGAAGACTCATGTGTGATAATGGCACAAATGACATGGCTTTCAGATGAGTCAAAGATGGGATGGTGTAGCTCTTCCACCAAGAATTCAAATCTGGATTCATGTGTCTCCAACTGAAGAAGTGAAGCTAATGTGGCCATGGCGTCTGTAGCCTTGTTCTCTGTCCTAGGGATCTGTTGAAATGTCACAAAGGTGAAGTAGCGTCTCAAAGAATCAACCATTTTTTTGTAGGGTATCAATTTGTCATCCTTGGTTTGATACTCCTCATTGACTTGGTTGATGATTAACTGGGAATCCCCAAAGACATGTAATTCTATGATGTTCCATTCTATAGCCATTCTCAAGCCATTAGTTAAAGCTTCATATTCTGCAATATTATTGGTACATGGGAATAAAAGTTTATAAGACTTTGGAATATTGTACCCATGTGGAGAAACAAATAACACTCCAGCACCTGATCCATTTTGCATGCGGGAACCATCAAAGAACATTGTCCAAGTGCGAGTAGTCGTATACAAGATGTGTTCATCTGGGAATTCCACTTGGACTGGCATACTATCCTGAATTGGGAAATCAGCTAATTGGTCAGCAATAGCTTGCCCTTTTATTGCCTTCCTTTCAACGTACTCTATGTCAAATTCAGTTAGGACCATCATCCATTTAGCGAGTCTACCCGTGAGGGTAGCCTTACTAAGCAAGTATTTAAGAGGATCAATTTTGGCAACCAAATGTATGGTATGAGCAAGCATGTAGTGGCGCAACTTTTGAGAAGAAAACACCACTGCAAGACAAGACTTCTCAATATTATTGTAATTGATCTCATAGGAGACTAGAGTACGGCTGATGTAGTATATGGCCCGTTCTTTCCCAGTATCATCTGATTGAGCCAACAATGCCCCCAGGGAAGTGTCTGTAGCTGAAATATATAGGATCAATGGTTTCCCTGGAATAGGAGGCATTAGGATCAGAGGATTAGCGAAGTATTGTTTGATCTGATCTAGGCTCTTTTGACAATCCTCGTTCCAAACACAAGAAGCACCCTTATGCAATGTCTTGTTGAAGGGCTGCGCTCTATCTGCAAGCTGAGAGATAAACTTCCTAATCGATTGAAGATGTCCCTGAAGACTTCTCATTTGGCTAATATTTTGAGGAGGTGGCATATCTAGAATAGCTTGGACCTTTTCGGGATCAACCTCGATACCTTTTGCTGATATTATGAATCCTAAAAGTTTGCCTGAGGTGATGCCAAATGCACACTTCTTTGGATTCAATCTGAGTTGAAACTATTCCATGCGATCTAGAATTACTTCTAGATCGTCGAGGTGTGTGTCCCGTTGTCTTGATTTTGCCAGGGTATCATCCACATAATCTTCCATGTTTTTGTGCATCATATCATGAAAGATAGTGGTCATAGCTCTTTGGTAGGTTGCTCCTGCATTCTTTAATCCAAATGGCATGACGTTCTAGCAATAGGTTCCCCATGCACATGTGAATGTTGTTTTCTCTTGGTCTTCAGGAGCTATTTTGATTTGATTATACCCCGAGAAACCATCCATTAGAGAGTATATGTCATAGCCCGCTGTCATGTCCACTATCATGTCAATGTTTGGAAGTGGAAAATCATCCTTTGGGCATGCTTTGTTTAAATCTCTAAATTCTGTGCATACATGAATGGACCCATCATGTTTAGAAACTGGCACTATGTTTGAGATCCATTCTGCATAATCGATGGCTCTAATGAATCCAGCTCTCAAAAGTTTTTCTAATTCCCCTTTGACAAGGAGAGCTACATGTGGATGCATTTTTCTGAGTCTCTGTTTCATTGGCTTGACTCCTGGAGCGATGGATAAGTGATGCATGATAAGATTTGTGTCAATCCCTGGCATGTCTAAATAGGTCCATGCAAAATTAATTTTCTTTTTCTGTAAAAACTGCACATATGCCTTGGTCTCTTCTTCTGATAAAGACTGAGCAAGATGGACTATTTGAGGATGTTCTTATGTGTTCAAATTGACTGGCTTTGTTGGCTCAATCAATACAGATGATCTATCCTGAAAATAACTTGGCAAGTTATTAAGTACCCCATCCTTAGGTGCCTCAAAGAGGTTTTCACCCTCGGATGCGTCATTTCTTTTTACTATTTTTGGTTCTGATACCGCCACAAAGTGGTTTTCGCCATCAAACCTATTTTTCTTTTTTTCTTTCTCTTTTATTTTAAGACTGATGTACTTAATATCAGGCTCTGTCATGCTGGTTGTTGGTTCACTGGTGGAAGAAGCCACGGGTTCAAGAGCATTCAGATAGCAGGCAATTTTGTAATCATTCTGAAAGGTGAGGAATGTAGGCTCTTGATGGCATTGAGACTAGTCAATTAGGTCAAAGTGAACAAGGGGTAGGTCAATGACTGGTTCAATGTTGTTTATGCGAAAGGTGTCATCTCTAGTGACCATATGATCAGAGTTCATCAAGTCTTCTCCTAAGATACCTGAATTAGGACTCATCCTATCAAACGAAGCATCATCCACTAAGGCAATTTGAGGAGTACGATCCTCTAGTCCTACACTAGGCTCGTTAGCCGCATCAGGTTGGGTACTATAAGCATGGACAATATCTACGTCCAGATCAACTGTTGCATCTGAAAGTGAGTCCCATTCATATTCATGGGAGTCTATGTCTGAGTCATCATTTGGGCCTCGTGATGTAGAAGCCTCAAGGTTAGGAAGGGTTTCCCCTTCTCTAGTGCTAGCATTGGTACTATCCGTCGTAGCTAGGATAGCAACACTTTCCATTGTCGATCTAGCAGTCATACAGTCACTATCTGTCGCAGCTGGGATAGTAGGGCTGTCAAGTATCAAATCTATGGAATCTCCCCAAAGGAGATTCATTGAGGGCACCCAATCATCAGACACATCTTGTTGATTAGAAAGATCGGGCGTATAGTTTGAGTCATTGTCACTGTTTGTCACAGCTGGGACAGGGACACCTTTTTTTTTTTTATTCTCAAAACCTAAGCCAACCATGGACTTATTCTTTCCTCTAAAAAGAGCATGATCGAGAGGCTCAGCTTTAGCATCTAGCCTATGGCTAAGGGGACCATATCCAGGATACCCCATATTCTTAACCATTGTATACCCTTTCCCATAAACTTCAGGTGGAGGAGCAAAATGCTCATTGTGCTTGTATTTTTCCTCGTGATAGATCCAGTCCCTTATGGCAACTTCCTCTTTCTCTTCCTGAATGGGGACCAAAGACTCAACAAATTTCCCAAATAATGTCATTGCCGATGATGAAGGTTTCGTACTTGGTGATGGTCTCCCATAAGACCTAGGAGAGATTGGCATGTTTGTAAAAGAATCAATTTTATAATCTCCCATCCCAAGATCTATGGTCTTGAACTTTTGCTTGCATTGTCCAAGTGAACTACTAGGACTGTCAGCTTCCCTATTCAAAGGTACATGTGATCCAGCAGAAATGTTATTAACTGATAAGGCGCTATCTCTAAGGATGCAAATTTCTACACCGTTATGGGGAAACTTAACACACTGGTGATATGTTGATGGGACTGCTTGCATTTCATGAATCCATGGCCTACCTAGCAAAATGTTGTAGGCTAAAGGTCCAACATCAACAATTTGAAATAAGATATCTTTTTCTACTGGACCAATGCGAATATGCAAAATGGCCAATCCCTTAGAACTTCTTTCTGCTTCGTCATATGCTTTGATTGTGATCCTTTTCCTTGTGTCAATGACGTTCTCGAAATATCCTAGAGCCAAAAACAAACTCAGGGTACAAATATTGAGCCCCGCACCCCCATCTATCAGTACACGCCTGACACAGGTTTTATGAATCATGACTTTGATGTGTAAGGCCAAGTTATGTGGGTGATTGATGGATTTGTCATCTTCTTCTGAGAAGGTGAGGTAATTGGGGCTAGGCAAATGGTTGACCATGTTTTGGAATTGATCAATATCTAAGTTGTTAGGGACATTGGCTGCTCGCAAAGCATCCTCAAGGACGTGCTTGTGCTTAGGAGATAATTCTAAAAGCTCAAAAATGGAAATCTGTGCGGGTGTACGTTGTAGCTGGTCAATAAGATTATAATTGGAATCAGGACCAACGACAGATTTAGGAGGAACGCCTTTAGACATGGGCTGCTTAGACTTGCTAGTGCTGGGACCTTTGATGATAATGGGCGCTTGGGCTTGGCCCCTAGTGACAGCATTGAGGGACTGGGGCATTCTTTGTGAGTGAGGACCTCTTATCACCACAGCAGGTCTTTCATTAGTCATAGGAGTTGAGTCCACATTATGTCCATAGGGATCTTTCCCTCTCATCATGTTGACACCATCATCCACAACTTCAAGCATGTTAATAACGTTCTCTGCATTTGTGTAGGTGTAGTTGATAGCCGCCTTGCCATTCTTATTGTTAGAATTCTCTCCTTTCTCATATTTAGGCAAGGGCTCTTTAAAGGCTTTATGATCCGCATTAGTGGTTAACCCATCCACTTGTAATTGTCCTTTTTCAATAAGGTCTTGGACAAGATGCTTGAGTTTAAAACAATTTTCTATGTCGTGTCCAATCCCATTATGGAAAATGCAAAAAGCCTTCGCATCCCACCAATGAGGTAAAGGATCCGGTATATGATGTTTTGTAGGATCCTGTGGGTGTGCCAAATTATGAGCAACTAATGTCTTAAAACATCCGCATAAGATTCTCCCAATTTGGTAAATTGTCTTTTCTCCGTTTTAGATCTCCTTTGATACTTAGGTTTGTCTTGTTGTGTTGAAGACATTTGCAGCTTCATAGCTTGAACTGCATGAGAGAGGTTAAGAACTCCTTCATTTTTGACTTGAGATGAGTCAACAACTCCATCGTTGACCACTTGCTTATTTTTGTTCCAATAGGAGTTCTTTTTGTCCTTGTTACCATTAGTATTGTTATTTTGGCTATTGTTGTTATTTGTTGGTTTAGCCAAAATTCTTTGTTCTTTTAGGACATCCTCAATGCGACATGCCACCTCTACCATAGTATCAAATGAATTAAATGGGATTTTCTTGACTTCATATCTTAGTTCTAGTATTAGATTGCTCACAATGATATCAATTCTCTCCTCTTCAGGAATTGTCCTTGGGTATTTTGAACACAATTGCCTCCATCGTTGTAAAAATGTGACAAAAGATTCCCCTTGATTTTGCTTGAGTTTGCACAAATCAAACATTGTGACCGACCTAGATAAGTTGTAAGCAAAATGCTGAACAAACCTTTGGACAAGTTCTTTAAATGTTTTTATTGGAGGGGAAAGGTTGGTGAACCATTCCATGGCTTGACCTTTTAAACTCTTTGGGAATAATCTCATCAAGTAGGAGTCTTCATGGTGAAAGGAAAAACTCATTATGTAGAACTGTCGAACATGGTCGTGAGGGTCACCAGTGCCATCATATTTGTCATATGTTGGGAAATCAACTTTCTTAGGGAATTCTACCATCACCACACTTTTGTCAATGGGGTTAGGACATATGGAGTCCAAATGAAACGTGCTCTTGGGAGCCTTCATCCTGTCTATATCCTTTTGCATTTGTAAGATCACCTCATCAGTTGAAGGGCTCTATTTCTTGATCTTTTGGTGAACATCAAAATTATATGGAACTTTAGCGCCTTTGTTAATAAGACTTTCCAAGAATTGGTCTTTGTTTTGTTCCACATATTGCTCCACATATGCTTGAAAGGATGGTTCTTGTTGCATAGTCATGAAATCCATATGATCAAATTTAGCATAACTTCTTCCATGTTGTGAGCCATGATGTGCTCGTTGGGAGGGTTGCTTTGAATGTCTATGAGATGACTGTCTCCTATGATGGTCATATCTTGAAGCCCTTCTTCCTCTAGGGCTTGGGGATCGTGAGGGTGTCCTTGATATTCTTCTAGGGCTTGGGGAAGGGGTAGATGGGGGTGAGTTGGTCCCACTATTGGCTCCCCTCTCGTTAAATCGGCTTTGGAGTTGTTGTGCATAGAGTCTATTTTCTTCTTCTTGGGTGACTCTTTTCTGTATGTCCAACAATGCACGTTCCTCTTCTTCTAGTTGTCTGAATTTTTCCTTTTTAGCAGCTTGTTCATCTAAGTAGGCTTACTTCTCTCTCTCAATGCTTCTCAATCTTGTATTTGCATATCGAGAGGTGTCTTTAAGCGGGGAGGTTTGTCTCGAATGTCTTATTGCATTGGCTGCGTTTATGTGGTGATCACTAGATTCGTTGTTCTGGTCTTCGTGTTGTGACCCTGAATCTGAGTGAGCTTGCTTATGATGTCTCTCGGCTCGTTGGTGAGCATCAAAATACCTCGCGTTGTTGGGAGGTGACTCGTGTGGACTAGCATGAGAAGAACTACCATACTCTCTTCTATGTCGTTGGAAGATATCCTCAAGAGTTTGATTCATGGCTTCTCTTTGTTGTCGGGTGAAAGTGTAACTCATGTCCATGCTTGATGAAAGTGGTATGAAAGAGGTGCTCACTTCACTAGGATTAGCTTCTAGATTAAAACAAACTTTAGATTCACTCTTAGGAGATTGATAAAAAAGGGGTCCTTTTCCCTTAGGTTGTCGACGAGTCTTGACGGGTGGTAACTGGCTAAAGGCAACGGGGGGTCGCTTCCTTTGATTGACTTGGTACCTTGTCGTAACTGACATGAAAGAAAGATACTCTCAATGAGAAGGTGATCTCTCAAAGTGTCAATGCCAAACTAGGATAATCAAAGTTCTCTATTGTCCAAAGAGAAATGAAAAGAAAAAAAAAGGGCTTTACCAACACTGTCAAAGAGGTGCTTCAAATCAAAGGGTGACTACCCTTGCACTTTTGAATCAGGAGGTTGGACTAGGCCAAAAGATAATTGAAATTGAGATTTAAATGAAAGCGATTTGGACAATAAGAGTACTAAAATTTTCCAAGAATGTAGCTAACAATCTTAGAGATGAACCTTGGCACCAAGAATGACCTTCTAACTTGGCAATTATTTCAAAGTGATTTCGTAAATCAAATGATGCTATCCCGGAGGATGAAAACCAGAAATTTAGAGTCAAGACAGGTCTCAAATGTCAGGGCAAGAAGCCTACTCTAAGACCTAACCTGATTAATAGCAACTGAAACTGACCAAAGTGTAAGCACCGTAGAAATTAACCAAGTGATATACTCCAGGCTACTAGGGCGATATACCTATAACTACGCGATACTTCGCACGACGCCAGGTGATACACCTTAGTACTAGCGGGCGATATACTCCAGGCAGGTCGGGCGATAGTCCGTCAGGGGTGAACTATCGCGTGATATTTCTCTTCAAAGCAGGCGATATTTCTAGCAAGCGCGAAGTATCGCACGATATTTCATTTTACAGGGGACGATACTGTTGCAGAAATTGTTCAACTCTTGACCAGAATTGTGTAAAATTTGCATTTTTGGGTCTATTTGGTCAAAATTTCTAGTCTGAGGGTTGATGTTTTTGATTTCAGTCACAATATCAGCAGAATTTTGGCAGGTTTGCAAACAGTAAGGGATCAAAACATGGTCTCAAACACTTGAAACAAGGGCAAAAGAAACCTTGCCAAGACAAACACTTGTGATATCAGAATCGAAAAAGCACCCTATGAATGCTACTGATTATTTGTATGTAAGAACATTTGCACTGGTATCACACAACCGAAGACAATTCAAGCAAACCTATCCTAAAAAGTCAAGGCTCAATACTTACCAACTTAGCCCACAACTTGATGTCCCCTCGCCTCACACCAAGTGGTTACCCACAAGAGATGTTGGCTTTGTCATGGAAATGTCAAATGACACAACCAAAGGGACACATATGGTGAGTATCTTAAGGTGATCTGGGTAAACCACTTGGATAAATCCTTGCACTAAGAAGATAAGCGGCTAAACAAGGTGGCTTCTATCTAATGGTTCTTAATAAGGATTTCCGTTCACAACACCCCTCTTGCTCCTCATAAAGGACTAGGACCTTGCGGCCTCAAGAGTACCTTAAGTATTCTTGTTCAATGTTTTCCCCATGGTCACAATCCCATGAGCTACTCACATCAAACGAAGACAAGTGTTATGTCTACCAAGGTTTTTGGTGTCATTGATAGCCTTGAGATTATAGTGAGTTGGAATCACTTGCCACCAAGGAAAATGATGACAAGGTTGTCCCCACTTGAGTCGTTCCTCTTGATTGCTCAAGAGCAGGCCCATTAAAGGATCCTAAACTAAACAAAGAATAGATCAACTCTTGAGGTTCAAGGTTTTTGGTTCACCACAAGGGTGAAGAGCATACTCCCCTATCTCAAGAATCTCTCCCAAACACACCAAGCAAAGAGGTTCAATTACTCCCTTGCTTCCAAAACCTTAAGATGGGTCAAGATTTTCTGGTTCACCTAAAGGTGAAGAGCATACTTCTCCTACCACCTCAAAATCTCTTTCACAAGGTTTTAAAGATTCTTAATACAATTAGTGAATGCCACATTTGAAAGGAAAGCAAATAAACAAGCAAAATTTTTTATTTTTATTTTTTATGCTTGGGCAGCCCTGCAAAAACTGTTAGTAGCCCTCTTTGACATGCATTTTTAGTAATTTTCAAGCAATGAGAGCACCTACAAACACAACCTGTTAGACCCACAAAGTTAGCAAAATCAAAATCCAAATGTAAATATGCAATAAACTGATAGATTTAAGCTAAAAGATGCAGGTTAGACCTATCTAAACACAGCAAAACAAAACATCAAACTAAAATAATCAAATTCGGATGAGAAAACTAGAAATGCAAGTCTCTGTCAGATCAGGCGATAAACCTCAGACTTCACCAGTATCGCGCGACACAGTTTCCTATAGTCACGTGATATACCTCGGTCTGGGTGATACTTCTCACTATGGGCGGGCGATACTTCGCATGATGCCAAGCGATACACCTCAGTACTAGCGGGTGATTCTTCTCTTGCGTGAAGTGTCGCACCGCTATACAAAGGTATATCGCGCGATATTTCTGAGAAGTATCGCACGATACTCTGAGACAGAAAACCGAAACTGCAAAATTTCTGAAAAATAATCTAAAAAATAGCGAAAATACAAAAAAATAAAGGACAAAGCCTATCTACTCTGCCCCACGGTGGGCGCCAGAAATGTACACACTAAAATGGTGCACTTCTATGAACCATTACATGCAAGGTTGCTCAAGAATGAGGCCTCACAAAGTGGCTCATAGCTCTTTATGCATGGAGTTGCAAGGGACTATGATGTGTTTGCTCTCAGCTAGAGCTACAAAGCTTGTGACCTTGCTAGTCAACCACACAATGAGAGATTCAAGTGAGGACAAGGGCAAGAGTGCCAATATCCTCAAGAATCACTATGATAATGCAATGCAATGCAACTACAATGAGAATGCAATCTAAGCTATGAAAGGAAAGTACAATGCAACTAATCTATGAAAGGAAATAGCAATGGGTTACAATGCCTCCTATTTAGACTATGTGAGATTAATCTATTGCATAAAAAGAAATCTATACTAAGAATGCCATTATCATGCAACTAAGAAAGCAAATATGCAACTAAATGATGAAAGCAACAAGTTTTCAATATCCTCAAAAGCTCCAAATGCACCTAAAACCTGCAGCATAACATTAGCATAAAAACATGGTATCCAAATGAAGGAGAGAGCTCTCCTTTTATAAGAAATGAGGTGAAATGGACCATGGAGATTAAGAGGCAAAAAATCTTAATCAGCGGTGGAGCTTGAAAGAGGAGCAATCTATGTGCACAAGTATCCTCCAATAGGAAAATAAGAGTTGACTTTATGTCCATATGAGACAAAAAGTGCTTTTCTCCTTTTTATAAAATATGAATAATGCTTTATTTGTGCAACTTAGGATAAAAAGAAAGTGGGGTTTTTTATTTAATCAAAAGGGGAGGAAATATTCCTTTTAAATAAATAAAGACTTAGGATAAGATGGTTAGCCCAAGGATAAAAATCCAATATATGATTGAAATTAAGATTTGATCAAGAAATTGATATTGTTGAAAATATTGATTATTGATAAAATTGATTCAGGATTGATAAATTGAATAAATGGGGCCCAAAGTCTAGGCGACCATTTGGGTGCATACATTTTCCCCTCTTTTACTAATGTGTGATCGATTTGGGAACACATGTAGTCAAAGAATGAAGTTGAAATGTGAGATCGATCTGGGATCACAAAACAACTCAAATATGAGGTCGATTCGGGATCATATCCGGACAAAGCATAAACAAAGGTCTTTGAACATGAGGTCGATTCAGGATCACATTCAAAGTAAGAGATAAGAATCTCAAATTTGAGCAAAAGCTCACAAAAGATGTCTGAATCAAGAGAATCAAAGAATCGGGGATGAGAATCCCATAAATACTGCCCCCTCGGAATCAAAATCGAAATCAGGTAGGGGAGAGACAGCAAATCAATAAAGATTTGATCAAATCAGAATAAAATCACAATCGAAGGTAAATGATAATAGGATAACCATTAGGCAATGAAACATGCCCCATCGATGAGCTAGAAGAAAAGAGATAGGGCGAATGAAAGACTAGAAAATTGAGAGACATGAAAAGGAAGAAATTCCATCGAAAATCAAATTATGCCTGAAAAAGTCAGTCAACTGCTCAGAAGAAAGGGAAAATTTGGAAACACGACTCGGATTTTGATTTCGAGTCTAAAAATGGATAGAAAATGATGTGATATGAAAGACCAGAAATGAAAGATATGATCAAGAAGAATCAGAAAATGAGCATAGTTGACCAACTAGTCCGTAGATGATAAAAATGAAAGCTCTCTCCATATGCAAAGTGCAAAACTAATCTAACATGACCCTAAAAATGCAAGCTACTATGAAAGTGGTTGACTTGCAAGGTCACAACACTTATAGACATCTAATTATCATCATCGAGCGTTATTGGTAGCGTCGTAAGATCATACAATGCACACTAGCATAACTATGTGGATATGAATATGATCTATATCAAATAGAAATGTGGAAATCCCACTTAGGCATCAAAGACATGCAGGTCAAGATGACTAGTGCAGTGAGATTACCCGAGTTTGATATAGCAAGATTATGCTCACATCGAGACACAAGAAAGTCAAGATGACTATAAGCATGCACTCGCTAAATAGTCAAGGATAATACCTTATCAATCCATAGGGTCAAGTAAGACCAGCATAAATGCTCATGATAGTTAGGACCAACAAAATATACCCACAAGCAGATAAAGAAATAAAACATGTTCTCATACCCTCAGTCTTCTAGCTATGCATCATCGAAAACTTCTCAGGGAGAGACCACTCATCAAAAAAATCCTCATAGACAGCACACAAAGAAAAATAAAGTCAACATATCTCAACAAGTTGATTGTTTCAGTGCGTGTGTGTTGGTCATAGAGTCAGACTCTGAGTATCACATTTGCAAATGAGCAACGTCACATCATACTAGATTGTTGGGTAAGACATCTGATAAGTGTTAAGAAACACTCGACGCAAGGGTAGTGTTGAAAAACATTATTTGGGGTGGTGTTGAAAAACACTTATTTGTGAAATGCCCCAAGAGACAAACGCACCTAAAGGACCAATGCTAATAGTTATGCCCCCTAGACAAAGAGAAAGACCAATTCCAGACCAAGTCAAATAAGGTCAAGGTATGATGGAAAGTGGCTCAGTGTCGAGGACACATGCTAAGAAATAGGAGTGCAAAGGCCTCAAGTAGCGCATGTTTCCAGGTTTTCACCACTTGGAATCTTTTTTCATTTTTTGATTTTTTTTCATTTTTTGTATTTTTGCTACCAAGGCGCCTGTTTCCAAGTTTTCACCAAGGCACTTTTTTCTATTTTTTGAATTTTTGAATTTTTTTTATTTTTTTGTATTTTTTCAAGACTTTTTATGCTTTTTAGGATTTTTTTCAGCATCATATATCAAATTTTTTTTTTGTATTTTTTCAGGATCATAAAATATGTACAAAGAATGCCCCTAGATAGAATGGACATCAAACTCCTAAGCAAGATCACATTGTGTATTCCCAATGTCTAGGAAGGTGAGGGACAAGATGGATAAGCAAGCTGGTGAATGAGATGGAAGACATGAGAATGAAGGAGAGTGAAGGGAAGAAATCCTCAAGGTCAAACTCCTCAAGAGTACCCAAGCTAGGGAAAAATTGTTGTCATGTAAAGCACATTTGGACAAGCAAGGAAAGCCAGCATAGGATAAGCCTCAAAAGCGTAATGCAAAAGAAGGAAAGGATGCAGTCCAAAGGAGTAGACATGTCAAGAGGCTTCATAGCATCGCGTTTTACTTTTTTTTTTTTTATATTAGATCAAGATGAAAGGGGAAAAGGATAGCGAAAGGCTAGAATGAATGGAGGAAAATGAATATGAAGGCTAGACATGAATGGAATGAAAGCAAGATCATTATAAGATAGCTCACAAAATAGCCAAATGTTCGTGTATAGATCAACATTGTCAAGATCAAAGAGAGAAGATGGATTGGATGAAATATGTAGACGAACTACGCATGATGCCTGATTGCCAGGTTTTCATCATGGTACTTATCCAAGGCACCATAAGGGAGTGGTTTTCACCATAGGATGAATTTATTTCTCTTTACTTTTGCTACCAAGGTGCCTGTTTTCAGGTTTTCACCATGGCACATTTTCAATTTTTTCATTTTTTTCTTTCTTTATTTTTTTGAATTTTTCTATTTTTTTTGAATTTTATAATTTTTTGGAAGAAAGCAAGCTTTTAGGATAATTCTCCTTGAAAGGATAAACCATGATATGTCAAGGATTCAAAATGATATGCTCACAGATGCTGAAGGGGAAAGGAAGACGCGTGAGGAATAGGCAAATGAAGAAAAAAGATAGAAGGTAGAAGGATAATGAATGGAAGGAATGTGAAAAGGTAGATGGAAAGAAAGGTAAGATCAACGTCAATACACACCTTGAAGGGTGACGGAAAAAATGGAGGAAATGTGAACTATATTCTAGTCCAAATGTGAACCATATTCTGGTTCATTATTGCTATGTGACTCCTCGAAGAGAGGATTGGTGTGCTTGTTATAATTCTCAAATGTGAATGGAGGAATACGAGAAGGAATATGGAAAATGTTTAGCAGACGTTGTGGTTCAAGTGCATGGAATGGAAGAATGTTTTTGGAAAAAGATGAAGTGGAAGCCTTTGGAAGCTTGAATG
Organism: Chamaecyparis obtusa; assembly: GCA_027943335.1. NCBI lineage: Eukaryota > Viridiplantae > Streptophyta > Pinopsida > Cupressales > Cupressaceae > Chamaecyparis > Chamaecyparis obtusa. The sequence goes on from BSBK01009272.1 coordinate 322,229, forward strand.
TCAACTTCACTTTTTGCTCAGCATGAGACTTTTTCAAGAGAGACTTTGGAATCCATATAGCTTTAAGCGTTTTATTTTCTGTTGATGTGTTAGAGAGAATATCTTCAATGATGGATTTTGGAACCCACACTTGTCTTGTAGTTTTCTTCTTAGATATCTCTTTTGACTTTATGCCTCTATGTCGATTAGATGAGACATGGTGATCTTCTTTTTTTGATGGATTCTTGTATTGCTTCTTTTTCTTGTATTGAACATTCAAGTTACTTCCAAAAGACTTGGGACTTGTGGAAGAAGAAGGAAAATACGACTGGTTTAGATGAGTGGGTGGATGAAAAGGATTCAAGGGTATGCATCTATGTTGATCTTGAGGAAAGATAGGAGATGGAGGGACGTAAGGACCCAAGATGGATGATGAATTAGGAGAGTTAGGAGGGGAAAGTGAAGGGACATAAGGGCCCAATATGGAAGGAAGACATGAAGCCCTTAGTATTTGTGGAGGAGGTCCAAGGATGGGCATGGAAGATGCAAAAGGATAATCAATAAGTTCATCAGCATCTATATCACAACCAAGGATATCAGCATCTTTAGAATGAGCATTAGGATTTTCAACAGGATCATGCACATCTTGAATAGGAGCACCTTCTTTGATAGGATTGTTCGTAGCTTGCGAAGACTTAGGAAGAGTAGAAAGTGGAAGTGAACATGGAGTGGTAGAACAAGAAGATGGAAGACTTTGATCTTGACAAGTATCGTTGGGTAGCATAAGCGTATCAACTTTATTTCAATTTTCAATAGGTTTTACATCATAAGTAATGACACCATTTTTAATAACCTTAATGGAAGTATCATCTTTGGAAAGTGCAAGTGTGGTAAGGTTATTTTGATTATCAATAAGCTCAACGGTGTAAGTAGTAGCTTGATCTTGCTTAGGAGATGGTGGAATGAATGCGGAAGAGCGTAGAGGATCAAAAGAACCATAAAGTGGAGGAGATATATCATGAAGAGAATTGGATGATATGGAGGGTTCCTGATCTTGATCTTTATTTATATTCTTTTCTTTTTCATTTTTAGAGTCCTTTTGACATGGAGCCACTTCTAAGGACAAGGAAGCATGTTGGAATTGTATGGAAGACTTTGGAAGAGATGGTGAAGGACTAGTTGAAGTAGGAATTGTAGCATATAAAGGCTTAGGCTCTTTAGGTTTAGCATTATTGGAAGTATTCACATCCAAGTGAAGGTTAGCTTGAGTATCTTTAAGAGGTGGCTCTTGAGAATAACTATAGAGAACCGCATGGAAAGCCTTAGGATCTTTGTTGGATGAAGGATTTGTGAAAGATTTGGAAGACTTAGAAGCTTTAGGAAGTGTGTGGGTATTGGAGGAAGTGGCGGATGGAAGGGAACCATCACAAGACAAAGGTTCAACATTAATATGATTTTGCTTGAGAGTGAGATCTTTATTTTCAGCATGAGAGTTTTTAGAGGAGAGATACTCATAGTATCTACGTTTATAATCAGCATGAAAAGCTTTCTCTTCCTCAATAGAAGTAGATGTATCATATTGTTCACAACAAATATCATAATTTCTCTCAAAATCAGAATCATAGGGATCACCATCACAATCTATCCAATAGGATGACCCTTTAGTAAGCTTAAGCACATGACGAGGAGGACTCTTAGGAACATAGGTGCCATAAGTATTGCTACATTGTCCATCATCATAGTCATCATAGTCATCAAAGGTAGGTGTGTCACTCTTTGTGGAAGAGACATCACAAAGACTATCACGTTGCTCTTTATGGTATGTCTTCTGAAGAGAAGTAAGACTCTTGGGAGAAGTAGAAGAGGAACGAGATCTTGAAGAAGAGGAAAATGAAGACCTAGTGGAAGAAGAATACTTGGATAATGAGGAATTCGAATGATGTTTAGAAGAGTCATGATAAGATTTGGAAGATGAAGAATGTGAATAGTGTTTAGAAGAATCATGATAAGACTTAGAAGATGAAGAATGTGAATGATGTCTGGAAGAGTAATGATAAGACTTGGAAGGTGAAGAAGAATGAGAAGGTTTAGATGATGAAGAATGTTTGGAAGAAGAAGATCGTGATATGATCATGTTTATGATTCTAGCAAAGGCATCTAATTTAATCATCTTTTCTTTTATTTTTGCTATAAATTCATCACTCATGAGAATTTTGGAGGAACAACACTTTTCGAATATGTCAATGAGCTCAAGATCATCTATTCTTAATAAAGGTTCCAAAGCTAGATAGTCAAGATTCATGGTTCCAAAAGAGGAGAAATCAAGCATGGAAGAAATGAATAGATGAATAGAAGAAAGTAGACTAGATAATAAGAGGAAAAGAATCAAGAAGAAGAAGAAGAAGAAGAATTTCCCATGGGAATAGAATACTTTGGAAGAACATGGGAAATGGAGAAGAAAGAAGAAGACTAAGAGCCATCTTGTGCAATTGATACCATAACGTTCATTGAGATGTTGAGCAACATGACAACACCTAGGATCTAAGATCTGGACTGACCAAGGAAGACTGAAAATAGAAGACCCTTGGTAATAGGATGACCTCACAAAATGTCAACACCAAACTAGGATAATCAAAGTTCTCTATTGTCCAAAGAGAAATGAAAAGATAGAAGAAGGGGCTTTACCAACACTGTCAAAGAGGTGCTTCAAATCAAAGGGTAACTACCCTTGCACTTTTGAACTAGGAGGTTGGGCTAGGCCAAAAGATAATTGAAATTGAGATTAAATGAAAATTATTTGGACAATAAGAGTACGAGAATTTCCCAAGAATGTAGCTCACAATTCTAGAGATAAACTTTCTCACCAAGAACAACCTTCTAATGCGATATTTCTTTTTGGCTAATGTGATACTGATGTTGATCTTGACCAATTTGTGCAAAATTTTGAGTTTTTAAGGTCTAATTTTGGATTTTCTAAATGTTAGGGTGAAAATGTCTAATGTCAATCACAAATTTAACAGCATTTGGATAGGTTTGCAAACAGTAGAGGATCAAACATGTCTTCAAACACTTGAAACAAGGGCAAAAGCAACCTTGCCAAGACAAACACTTATGATATCAAAAATAAAATTGCACCCTATGAACGCTACCGATTGTTTGTATGTTGAGAATGTTTACATTGGTATCACACAATCGAAGACACTTCAAGCAATATCTACCTACAAGACAAGGCTCAATACTTACCAACTTAGCCCACAACTTGATGCCCCCTTGCCTCACACCAAGTGGTTGCCCACAAGAGATATTGGCTTTGTCGTGGAAGTGTCAAACAACACAACCAAAGGGACACATATGGTGAGTATCTTGGGGTGATCCGGGTTAGTCCACTTGGATCAATCCTTGCACTAAGAAGATAAGCGGCTAAACAAGGTGGCCTCTAACCTATGGTTCTTAGTAAGGGCTTCCGTTCATAACACCCCTCTTGCTCCTCATAAAGGACTAGGACCTTGTGGACTCAAGAGTACCTTAAGCATTCTTGCTCAATGCTTTCTCTATGGTTGCAATCCCATGAGCTACTCACATCAAGCGAAGATAAGTGTTATGTCTACCAAGGTTTTGTGTCCTCGATAGCCTTGAGATTATAGTGAGTTGGAATCACTCGCCACCAAGGAAAATGATGACAAGGTTGTCCCCACTTGGGTCGTTCCTCTTGATTGCTCAAGAGCAGGCCCGCTAAAGGATCCTTATATTAAACAAAAGTGGATTAACTCTTGAGGTTCAAGGTTTTTGGTTCACCACAAGGGTGAAGAGCATACTCCCCTATCTCAAGAATCTCTCCCAAACACACCAAGCAAAGAGGTTCAATTACTCCCTTACTTCCAAAACCTTAAGATGAGTCAAGATTTTCTGGTTCACCTAAAGGTGAAGAGCATACTTCTCCTACCACCTCAAAATCTCTTTCACAAGGTTTTAAAGATTCCTAATACAATTAGTGAATGCCACATTTGAAAGGAAAGCAAATAAACAAGCAAGATTTTTTTTTTTTTTTTTAATGCTTGGGCAGCCCTGCAAAAACCATTAGTAGCCCTCTTTGACATGCGATTTTGACAAAATATTCAAGCAAGAGGCACCTACAACCACAACTTGTTAGACCAACAAGGTTAGCAAAATCCAAAATGTAACAATGGTTGGCACATGAAACATTAGATAATCTGCAAAAATAACTGATCAAATGATAAAATCTGAAAATGAAACCATCATGGTTGGATTAGGCTCAGAAAGACCTTTCCAATGATATATCACACTTAAACTTTTGATACCATTTGCAAAATTTCAAAAAAAATGGGCACCCATTTTTCATAGTGGCACGGATTTGAAAACGCTGGAATTTTCAAAAAATTTCAAAAAGATAGCTAAGAACCCAAAACTTGCAAGATAGATAAAATAGCTCAAAAACAACTCACTGTCGGGTACAGACACAGTCTAGACACCAGTATCGCGCGATACTTCGCACTATACTGGGCGATACTCTTCAGTCAGTGCGATACTTCGCCCTTTGCTAGGTGATACTTCACCCGAGACCAGGCGATATTCTCTACTAAAGTCGAGCGATACTTCTGACAGGCGAAGTATCACACGGACATACAGAGGTATATCGCGCGATACTTCTGGAAAGTATCGCACGACAGTCTGAGACAGAAAAATAGAGACTAAAAATTAAGCCGAAAACTTGCCAAAAAATTGATGAAAAATGACAAAAATGCAGAAAAGGAAGGGACAAAGCTAGTCTACTCTGCCCCACGGTGGGCGCCAAAAATGTACACACTAAAATGGTGCACTTCTATGAACCATTACATGCAAGGTTGCTCAAGAATGAGGCCTCACAAAGCGGCTCATAGCTCTCTATGCATGGAGTTGCAAGGGACTATGATGTGTTTGCTCTCAGCTAGAGCTACAAAGCTTGTGACCTTGCTAGTCAACCACACAATGAGAGATTCAAGTGAGGACAAGGGCAAGAGTGCCAATATCCTCAAGAATCACTATGATAATGCAATGCAATGCAACTACAATGAGAATGCAATCTAAGCTATGAAAGGAAAGTACAATGCAACTAATCTATGAAAGGAAATAGCAATGGGTTACAATGCCTCCTATTTAGACTATGTGAGATTAATCTATTGCATAAAAGGAAATCTATACTAAGAATGCCATTATCATGCAACTAAGAAAGCAAATATGCAACTAAATGATGAAAGCAACAAGTCTTCAATATCCTCAAAAGCTCCAAATGCACCTAAAACCTGCAGCATAACATTAGCATAAAAACATGGTATCCAAATGAAGGAGAGAGCTCTCCTTTTATAAGAAATGAGGTGAAATGGACCATGGAGATTAAGAGGCAAAAAGTCTTAATCAGCGGTGGAGCTTGAAAGAGGAGCAATCCATGTGCACAAGTATCCTCCAATAGGAAAATAAGAGTTGACTTTATGTCCATATGAGACAAAAAGTGCTTTTCTCCTTTTTATAAAACATGAATAATGCTTTATTTGTGCAACTTAGGATAAGAGGAAAGTGGGGCTTTTTATTTAATCAAAAGGGGAGGAAATATTCCTTTTAAATAAATAAAGACTTAGGATAAGATGGTTAGCCCAAGGATAAAAATCCAATATATGATCGAAATTAAGATTTGATTAAGAAATTGATATTGTTGAAAATATTGATTATTGATAAAATTGATTCAGGATTGATAAATTGAATAAATGGGGCCCAAAGTCTAGGCGACTAGTTTTTAAAAGAAAATTAAGGTAGAAAAATAACTTCTTACACAAACCTTGAGAGGAGGTTATGTATAAAAATTCTTCAAATCTTTACAATTATTACAAAAAATTAACATAAATATCATTCATTCATCAACACAATGATTTACGTGGGGACAACCCTTTCAAGAGAAAAACCCCACACTCCAAAAGCTACCAAATATAATATTTAGGAATCAATGAAAAATTACAATACTCATGGAGAGAAATCTTCTCAAAGGAGTTTCAATAACCAAAGACCCAAAGGTAACTCAAAAACTATCAAACTCATACAATAAACCTTTATCTCATGCACCTAATATATAGGAGATACAAATCATGAAATTGTCAAATGATATTACAAAACCATGGGCTAAAAACCACCTAAGAAGTGGCACCCATCTTATCTCCAACCTAAGATCCCCAATGATGTGTCAAGAAAAACATCAACATGTGTAACTGCCTTTTACAAATAAATTATCTATTCAACACATTTCTGCATTCCCTAGTTCAGGAGACCCAAATGTAGGAGGCCATATTTATTGAATGTAGTGTCTAATTGACAAATCATTTGAAGCATCCAAAAGCTTGTGATGTTCTCTGTCAAGATATGACTTGTTATGCCAATTATGTACACTTTAAATCCATTTAGGAATATCTAAGACCTTCAAAATTCAATCTATAAAATTTCTTTGGCAACTTAAAAAATAGAATAAAATATTATCTTTAATCTAGACGTAAAATTGAAATGTAAATGTATCGACATGATAATCTAGACCACCCAAATCTTTTGGGAAAGCTTAGGAAAAACCTTTTCTCAATTGTAATCTTACTATATAAATAGTAAGTTGATGTAAATGCAAGGTTGAGATATTATTATCTTAACAATATCCCACTTTTAGAACACCTTGCAAGATCAAAGGGAGTATCTATACCATGGTCTACTTCTTAGGGGCCAAGAGGCCCATAGACTCTAACACTATATGAACTTTTGTGTGCTTGCAACCGAATTCTCTATCTTAACCAACTTCATCCTTCCATCCTCAATGATATCTCTAACAAAATGATATTGAACATAAATGTACTTGTTCCTGACATGAAATGTCAGGTTCTTAGGTAGAAAGATCACACTTTGACCGACATTGCTTCTTATTTTATTCCAATATTTTAACATAGTCTCTTAAGCTAAAAGGATTCTTTACAAGCATATGTAGTTACCATATACTCAACTTCAGTAGTTGAAAAATATATTACAACTTGTCATTTACTCATCCAACTGATTACACTACCAAATAATGTAAACACACAAGCATTGGTGAATCATTTTCTTTCAATATGACCTACCCATCTAAAACCACATAGCCACAAATATCAAGGTAAATTTCATCTCATATCATATTACCATGATAACACACAAAATACTGTAAAGTACCCTAAGTTGAATACCTGAAGACTCTTTTAATTTATTCTAGTACATATCATAACATACATAAAACTTCCAACTACACTTTGGTAAGGTACTCTACTCATATCTTCCATCCTTGATGGGGATGTAGGAAAATCTAAAATAGATAAATTTGTTCCAATTGTAAAGGGAACACATAATGGTCTATAATCCTGCATGTCGAACCTTGTAAAATTGAGTTCCCATACTTACTCTATCCTAGCCATATATTTTTTTTCACTTTACATTTTCTAATTTCTATCTAAAGAATGTGTTTAGCTACTTCAAGATCTTTCATTTCAAATTTAGTAGCAAGTTGAGACTTTAGTTATAAAATCATACATTCCCTTTACCAATGAAGAACATATCATCGACATATAATGCATTGTACATGAAATGACCATCATCAGATTTATAATAAACACAATGATCTAGTTTATAATGGTCAAATCCTAGACTCAACACATGCATCAAATTTCTAGTACCACATCTTAGGACTCTAATTGAGGCCATACAAATATTTCTTTAATTTACAAACCAAATTACTTTTACCTTTTATCACATAATGCTCTAGATGTGTCATATAAATATCCTCCTCAAAATCACCATGAAGAAAAGTAGTTTTCGTGCATCTATTTTCTCAACCTCTAAATCATAAGAAACACTAATAAAAGCATAAATATAATGGATGTTATAGAAACCCTAAATTTAACTTGGTGAATTAGCTAAATTCATGTCCCTAATTATTCTTCTAAGCCTGGAGATTGATTAAATATAATTTAATTTATTATCCCCATCACCCACTATAATTAATTTAAATAATTAGTTATTTTTCCCTTTTCATCTAATGTTTAATTGATTTTAATTAATTAAACAACCCATGACTATTCCTCCTAAGGTTTAATTAATCTCAATTAATTAAACTAAATCTTTGACTAAGCCTCCTATTTTATCCAAATCGTAACTAGCTAATTAATTCCTAATTAATTACCTAATTCCCATGATTCCTAACCTCATTAGCATTTGTCCTAATTTAAAAATTACACTCCCAAATGTGTCATGCACTTGTCACTTTCCCAGCCCCTCTCATTTATCTACCTCAACGTGTAACAAATTAAAATATTTGGTGCTCACACATGTGTGAGATGACAATTCACTCCTTTAACCACCCTACCACTTCCACTTTTCACCATTGGTCAAGCATCTCCACTTACACCTCTTCCACTTTTCTTAAATTATTTCCACATGTCACTCTCATTTTCTCCCAAGTTTTCTCACACATGCATGAGCATATCTTTCCCTCTTCCCCATGCTAAGTGGCCTTCCCAATGCCTTGCAACATGTCACAAAGGCTATGAACCGAATCCAACTCATCTCCTCTCCTTCAATCTCAATCCTTCATTAACTATTAATCTCAACTATCCATTCATTGTCTTCCAACTCCATAAATTGGATCCTTCTCCCTTTAAAAATTGTCTACATTTATTGCATCACCCTTATGCCAAAATAATTTGCAATCCACTTTCATGTTATCATTACAATTCTAAAATCACTTTGGATTTCTATCCTATTATTGTGTTGATTATGAGAGAATTCTACATTTCACCATTATCAAAAGAAAAAATCATTGGCAGTTGGTGCTTCCATTCAACTCATCTAGTGTTGAGGTATATGGTTGTATTTGGATTGATTTTTTTATTCATTTCATTAGTTTAGCAATCATATTTCCATCATCACATTTTGGCAATGTCCACTAGGACCCACATCCATATGTTTCTAACAAAACTTACAAGTTTTTGTGTGTTTTTTTGTAGTGCCTCTTGTGATTGCATTTCATTCCATGTTATTTTGATATGATTTAGACTATGTTTATTATGTAACTATCCGCATGATGTGATCAAATATCTTCTTTGTGTGATGCATTTGATTATAGTACATTACTTTGGTTTTAGCAATATCGTTGTTGATGTAGATGTTAGATTATACTATTATTTACCATTTTGATCATATTTGCATGATGTTGCTTCTATGATATGATATGATGCTTTATGATGTATTTTGCATCCGAGAACATTTTTAGTATGTTATCATAGTGATTATCACATATTTCCTATGTTATTGTGCCTTTATTATTGATGGAAATTGATTGGGATTTTTCACTAATATATGCTCGCATTATTGTATAATGATTATTTTAATACTTTAATTTAAATTAACTATTAATTATTAGATACATTAAGGATTAAATATGGAATGAGTAGTGCCATGAGATTCTAATACATACAAATGGCCGTGTCACTAGATCATCACTATTCCATTAGACATACTTTGATTATTCATGTTTATGCTTCAACTATTTATACTGCAAGTAGCTGCACTAGATGTGTGCATGTTTTTCTGTACATGTACTAGACATCATCTTTGCCTGAGCTGCAATTTCGAGTGTACCTTATCCTTGGTAGTGGCACGTGAGATAGTTTCACTGATCATTCATGATTTGGCCAATATCGTCCTTGTATGGATAGTGTATCTATAATTGATATTTTACACCTCTATATGTGCGGGTAAATCCAAACTTCATTTTCATATTTTGTTGGATTAGTATACGTGTCTATGCATTTAGAGTTCACGTAGTTGTTGTGGAAGATTTTTAAATTAATTTCTGATTTTTAAGTTTTTGGGATTATTTATTTATTAAAAAAACTTCGTAGTTGAATTCTCTTTAATTGGAATTGGATTAATCTATCTAGTGGGGATTTTGGGAAGTCTTTAGTTTTTTTTTTAATTAATTTAAGTGATTTGATTTTAGTCCTTTTTGAATTTTTGGCCAAAAAGTGACTTTATATTGTGGGAAAAGATTCATTTTTCCTCATTTTATGTTTAGAGAAATTTGATTTTGCTTCAATTTGTAAATAAATGGAGAAAATCACTCTTTTGCTTATTGGGTTTGATCTGTTTGTTTGATTTTTGTGGGCATCAACTCATTGAGTTCATGCTAGGATTGCTTTGCTTTGCCAAAGTTCCCATTTGATTCCATGGAGATTTGGAATCACACTTTCATTTTTAGTTTTTACCATTGTGTGAGGTAGATTTTCCTCAAATCTCGTTTGTTTCTCATTTAAATTGTTCCTAGTTTGATGTAAATGATTTGTTGGATCTATATTATGTTTTCCCCCATGTGTATGGTTTGTTTTCTTGCCCATTTGGGCTTCCATGTATTTAATATGGTTTTAGATTTTTAAATATATGGGTTTCATGGTGTTATGCTCCCCAGAGTGAGAATTTTATTAGACTAATGTTTTGTTGGCTACAGTAGAGAAAATGGGTTTTCTTCTTTTTGCTTAATTTGAAGTTTGAATTTTAAGCCATTTTTGAAGGATCGTTAATGGTGACAACATTCAAGACAAAATTTTAGCCCTTGAGAATTTATTATATTTTATTATAATTTGGGATTGTAAATTAATCCCATAATTGTAACTAATGAGTGGTAATTCCTATTTGTTGATATTGAATTCACCCCAAATTTTGTACTCTTGGCAATGAGGCCAATTGAGTGTGCCTTGTGCATGTTCTATTTGCCATTTTTCCTTGTTGGCTCTTGTTCAATTCTTGATTTGAGATCACATTGTGATCCATTGGTGCTTGGTGTTGAGACCACATCACGAGCACAATTGAGTGTTCCTTATTGGGATTCCAAGGGACCCATGCTCTTGGTTGAGGCCAATAGAGATTTCTTTTTATCATTTTGGCTATTTGTTGTGGATACCTTATTTTACTTGTGCTATGCGCCTCATTGTTGAAATGAGATTAGCCTAGGTGTTTGGGTAGTGGAGTGACTCTCCACAACAGGCTTAGACACAAAGGGGTTACCTAGGTAAAATTTGGAGAGTCTTAATCAAGTAAAAACTAAACAAATGAATTGGGTAAAATACATCAACAAGATTAATATCACTACCTAGCTGTCTAAGGATGTTGATCAAAGGTAAGCCAGTGCATGGTTGTTCAAGGATGTTGATCAGAGGCACTGTATCTTGTCATCTATGGAATTTGATCAAAGTCTATACATACTAAGTTTGGTCATCTACAAATATTGATCGAAGGCTCAATGCTACATGGGCCACCATGTGCCATGTAATGACACTCCATTCCTGAGTCCTTATACTAAGCCTTTCTTAGTATTGAGTAGTGTCCATTTTTACCTATGCTATACTATACTCTACATCTTTGTGTTTGTAGTGGGATCACTGTACCATTTCTTGAGTTCTACATTTGATTGGCATGTGTGTTAGCCATACTTTGTGTGTGTACCTTGTGTTTATAGTTGGTGACTATCTCCGCGAGCATGGTGAGGTGGGCCTGAGGCTACCACGTGGTTGGATGACATTGCACATCACTACTAGGGACTAGTGTACAAGTGGAGAACTACTTCTAGTGACAAAATTCTAAGCATGATGTGTTCCTTCTATCCCTTGCATTCCTTTCAATAATTTTTGTACTCTAGATGATATGCTCAATAGCTTAGTTCCATTATGATGCTATTCTTAGTATTGAGTGTGTATGACCTCGATCTTGTGTATCTTGTACTCCCCGATTTGGAGCTAGTTGTATTTTAGTTGTGCATTAGTGTCAACATATGAAATTATTATTATTTCATTTATTTTTAGATGAAATCAAAGATCGACGCTTGTATCTGCCTTTGGTGTTAGCGTTGATCGGTGTTTTCACCTACAAAATGGCATTTGGTCTAAGAATTTTTGTCTCAAACTTTTACCTATCATGGATTGATGTTTATGTATGTGAATTGGCATTTTCACAAATCAACGTCTCTGCCTACATCAATGTCTCCACCCAGTTTCTTGTATTATTGTATCTCTATAGTTTTTTCTGGCTGCTCTTGCTTCAAGTCTTTTGTCTGATGGTTCATTATTGGTTTCTTGATGGTTAGAAGGTAATGAACTTGTATGTTTAATCATCTTAGGGATACTTCTTTTGGGTTTAAGATGAATCTTTGTCTAGATGGATTTTGAGGGCGGTTTAGTCTCCTCTATGTATAGCCATGGATTGTGAGGAGTTGATTGGATTATCAATCAAACCTAGTTCCATTGGACCTTGGATTGATGCATTTTTAGGGCCAAATTCCTTCATCCAGGGCCTCAAAATAAGCCTTTTCTTCTTTTTTAAAAAAAAAAGTTTTTAGAAAGTTATTTTTTCAGTTTCTTCCAAAATCATAACTACTAATGAATTAGAAAGTTAAAAATTCATGTCATAGGGTTTTTTTGATTCATAGAAGTTTTCATGTTTTTGGAGTAGATTTGAAAATGACCTAAAATGACAAATTTTAGATTTTACAAAAAAATGCCAAATAAGGAAATTTCATGTTTACATAATTAAATAGGCTTAATTTTTCTTGTAGCAGGAGAGTAGTGGAAGGAGAATAGAGAACAATTGATTTCATCTTTAGCATTGATCAATTTTCTAGTTGCTTATCACTAATGGTGAATGTTTGGTTGTAATTTAGTTACATCACATAGAATTTCTCTATATTCTTCTTGTAATGATTTCTAATGCTCATAGGTAATTGGATCTAATCCAAAGGATATGATATGATTTTTAATTTACTAGAGTTTATTTTGAATAAATTCCTTTTGTTGAGAAATATTTTTAAAGCAATAAATGTTACAAGTTTTTCTTTGGGATTTAATAAACTAAAGATTTTTACACAACTGAAAGATCCAATAACTGAGCATGTGGAGCATTAACCCACTAGTCACTAAGAAGAGGTAATAAATGTGGGCTTCTAAACCATATAGCTTCAAACTTAAATCATGACTTTCTTTTTGGAACACTACTTTTCATTGATAGAGAAAGGGGAATTGCAAAGTGGTTTGATCCGTAGCATGGAAGTATAGTAGAAGCCATGTCTACTACTTTTAGTGGCCAATTTGGAGATATAAAGAATCTATCTAACCTTTCAGCTATTTGATGAAATTTTTTCTAGTTGTTTGCCCATTTATATTTTCTATTTGTTGGGATCACATCTGCTAAAGCATTATTATTGGTAAAAGTTGACATGTCTATCATTGCTTTTGTGGGGGAGTTACTTTTTTCTTCTTAAGAGTTGATTGCATTAAAATCTCTTTCCACTATCACTTATTGAACTTGCAGCTAATCCAACATTTTTGACAAATAGTCCCATCATTTTTTATCCATTGAGGAGGTTAGACCATAAATATTGGAAGGAAAAAAAATGAGGTTGAAGTGTACCACCTTAAAGTAAGGATCTATCTTTGAGTTTGAAAAATAACTTCTACCAAAACTAATTTAGGATTTCATATAACAAGAGACCCCTATAGTTCCCTTGAGTAGTTGAAAAGGTGAAGCTCCATTTATGCCAAGTCTTTGAAATTAATAGACAATTATCCTTAAATAGTTTGGACTCTTGTAAGAATACAATGTATGTCCCACAAGCATCAATCTAATGCCGAGATAAGGTTTTTTTCTTAGGGGCATTTATTCCTTTAACATTCCACAATATTATTTTCACTTTAAGTGAGGAGAGAAACATACTCTCCTCAGACAAGACTTCTTTCCAAAATCTAGATTCATTATTTTATATAAGGTGGATTGAATACCAGTTGTGATTTCTTCAAGAGTTTTGATTTGCAATATTTTTCTTCCCCTTCTCTTTTGCATTTACTTTGTGTTAGAAGGGTACTCGGGGATTGAGTAATTGAGAGGACATTAGACTAATGAAATCCATTATAATTTGTGATGACCTCCTTTACAATATTATTGATTATTTGAGACCTCAATGATTTGTTATTTTCTCTACTAATTCATCTAATTTACCCTCTTCAAAAAACTAATTAAAATCAACACTGTCCAACCAATTTTGTGAGCCAGCTAGACAAATGCATTGGGTGTCCCAATTAATCCACCTTCACCAAAAAAACACTAGACACCCCTACATTGGTAGATATCAAAATCAAGAGAATCTATATTGAAACCTTTCGGTGCAATGAGTTCAAATTAAGGTTTGAGGTACTAAGGTATCCTCTTGCTAAAAAATCTAGAGTTTTCCCATTTCTCACAAACCCTAGGCATTCCAAAAGGTTTTTTAGGATGCTAGGGCTTATCATGCTCTCATGAATAGTTTTACTCAATCTTTCTCTCTCCTTGATTTCTGTGCACCCTTTCCTAAGACACACACAATGAAGGAGACATACTATTACTAATCATTCTCAAGCTAATTTCAAGTTTATAGTTGAATCTAAATTATTGTTCTAACTATTTTATTTCCTAGTTGTGTTTGTCTTTTCTTTTTACTTTAATATGATTACTCATATAGATTCACGTGCACAACAAAGTGGGGTCAAAATCTAAAGGGTCCTTCAATTATACTTCTTTGTGTGAGTGTCCAAAGTACATGAATGCTAGCACATGATTTTGATTGATTTGGTGTGTCTATTGACCTTCAAACTCAAATTAAATCTTAGAAATGGAATCGAGTGTCTTTGCCTAAATACTCACATATCTTAGAATATTAGTTCCTCTACCATGTTCAAGATCACATATGTAGGATTAAACTAAAATTTCAAATTTCAAATTTCAAATTTAATATAAAGCCTAAGAAAAAGCAATCCCAATTAATTTCTACTCATAGACTCTCATGCCAAAACATCCAAACTATATGCTAAGAACAAGTGTAAAAGGGCATCAACCGCAGATGTTTTGGATTAATCAAGAAATCCCACCTTTAGAGAAATCTCATTGCATCTATTTTTCAAAAAGAATCAATCAATTTATCATCTCCTCAATGTCTTCCATATGTCATATTAGCTCAAATGCATCAACAAGTGCGAGAACCCTAGTTCTTATACGGGGTCATTTGGCAACCATTGCATCAAGTCTCAAGTCTCACCAAACTCTCTTCTCGAAGATAATTTGTCATTATTACATTTCTTCATTTATTTACCGCAAACATATGCTTTTTTTTGTCTTTATGCTTTGGCTATTAAAACAAAAAGTTGAAGTTCAAAAGTTTCATGGCAGACATAGCAAATTGTCTGACATTGATTACAGCATTTGCATACAGAATAAATAAGTATTTTTTATATTATAAAATATGGGAAATACACAGTCCAAAATATTAAACTTGGCATGATTGCTATAATGCCAATATAATAATCGTTGATACACAATAAAAGGTCAATGGCTTACTGGTTAAGTTTGCATATTAGAAAATGAAAGGTCAACTGAAAATTCAACTAAATTCACATAAACAAATGGCCATGCACAAAGAACAAACGAGATGAAAGGTTACTTTTCAGGCTTGCACAAAAACAAACAAAACAGTCGGAATCTTTTGCAGGTTTGTATTGATATGAAATGTAAAAGCCAACACTTTCACGTTGGCCTGCACTCTTGGAATAGAAGAATGTGCTTCATCATTTCCAAAGTCATTCTTTTAATGCAATTTTGTCCCTCATATGAGTGACACTTACGTTGCCATACATTTTATCCTATCAAGGTACAAGCAATAGAAGTTTCTGGTGAGATGTCATGTGAAAAGAGAAAGTGACTCTGAAATACAGACACCATGAAAGTGACACTGAAATGCACACACCATGTGCAAGTGGAAAATGTCAAGGGAAGTAAAGACAATTGTCTAATGAAATGAAACTTGTAGTCAAATCTCCAATAGACCTAATTTGGCACATCCTCAACATAAGATAAATTCCTAGCATGTCAGTGTTTCATATGAGATGGCTTCTTTCTTTGATAGAGACTCGGACATATGAAAGGACCGAGGAGAATGTTATTAGAATTGATCTTTTATGAGTTTGCTTAAGTTCATGTGATTTAAATTTCAAAACTTTCCTTGAGCCAATATTTGACTTGTGGTTATATCATCAGCTTGTGATAATTAAATTCAATATGGTTACAAGAAGGTTTATGTATAATCATAGTTAACAATAGTACATTATAGTTTAAGGGTGTGAGATTGGATGGGGTTGGGTATGCTATTGTCTAGGTTGGATTCTACTTTATGATTGGCAACTTGGTTGAGGATCTATTTGATCATGACAAGTTTAGCTCTAAGTTTTGCTGGGTTAACTTTGAGCTGTTTTATCTATCATACTAAATTTATGATCTTTTCAAAACTATTTTATTTCATTATAAAAATAAAGATTACATCAAAAATAAGATTTTGAATGTCTTGCAATCTTCTCCTATCTAAATCCAACCTTGAAAGAACTGCGTATGATTTTGATGTCATCCTATTTTTCTTTAAAACTCAAAGATTTTAAAAACAAATATGGCAGAGAACTGATTTTTGTCTTCTAAGTTGTACAAGGAACAAGTAAACCACATTGAAAGTTCTTTGCATCAATTGGACATTAGTGGAAAGGAGATTGGGGAGTGATTTTCATGTGACTTAAACATCAACTTGACAGCTCCAAAATATCTGTACTCACCATCTTAATGGCTCTGAAAATACTTGAGCTAAGGCATGTATATACTTACCTACAACTTAAGGAAGTTCATCAAGGCTAAGATCCCAATAGGTGATGTCAAATATTTAGTGTATCGATCTTGAAGACATTGCATTGAATTGGGTATTACTATTTTAATAATGAAATATACATAAAAGTTTGTGTTGTTGATGTAATTAAAAACATAGGATATTTCAGTGGATGATGTAATTCAAGAACTTATCTTTCAATTAATGATATAAAAACATTCTTCATAATATTATAATAAATATATAAAATCCTTTTTAAGTATGCAATTGAATTTAATAAATAAGATAACTCTTCATTAATCTAATGGAAGTCTTATTTCACTACTTACTTTTTCAAAATAAAGATTACATAAAACCAAAAGAACACATTGAGAATATTTGCTTGGATACTTGATGTTAGATTGTACTTCCACACATAGGCTAACCAACAACCAAAATCTGGCCATTGACCTATTGCTATGTTAGAGTAAGAAATGGGTAGTTGTAGGTATTGAGGTGATCATTCCATTACTTGTGTTGCAGAGGTCCTCACCATTGTACTTCCTATTGAGACTAATGTCTTGTCATTGCCATTTATTGCATTAGAGACCAAGGAGTGTCGTAAGTCACACCTAGAGTTTTTGGGCACTTACTTAAGAAAAATAATAAGTTATTATATTTGGTATATTTCAACTCTTGTTATATATAGTATGATGCTATTACATTTCATTGACATCTATTTTATATTATTATTTTATATTGCATTTTTTTCTTGGAATCTTGGATCTATATGGAAAGAACCTAAAATCTTGATGGGAGGAACCCTCCAAGATCAAAATAACTTTCACAAGAAAGAGAGAAATGAATAACTTGCATGATAATGACACATTAAATGATTGTTTAAACGTGAAATATTACAATGATATACCATTCTTATAAAGGAAATGAGTGATTTATTATGATTATGACACAAATATTAAATAACCTAGGACAAGAAGTAAATAAAAGTTAAAAAGATATAATAAGATCTTATCTAGATAACTAAGACTTCTAGAATGACACCTAGAACCTAAGTAAACATAACATGTGAATAAGTCCCCACTAGGAATTTACTAGGTGCAATACATTATTCACGCTCATAAGTTTGACATTTATAGTTCACATTTAAATTGTATTTAAGTTTTGATTTTAATTTTTGGTATTTATATTCTAAGCAAGGGGATAAGAAAAAAACTATTCAGAGAAACAATCTATACTAGTCAAATGAGAGTTTTTGGCCCATAAACTTACCAATATAATGATCTTATTCATAAATAGTGTTATCCAAATGCTTCACAACAACAACTATAGAGGATTAGAACCATATTTTTCAAATCAAACAAAGTTCGTGTGTTTATTAGCAATTACATGTTACTTTTCATGTTTTAGTGCATATGTTGTTTGTAATTAAGGTTAAATGGTTTTGAGGGGACTAGAAACGTGATAGGTTAGAAAAAATGACACAAAATAAGGCACTAAAAACTCCTATATGAGAGTAAATCACAACTACAACCAAGTTGTTAAGTTAGAACAACATAAATATGTATCCAATATTGTTAAAACAAAGAGTGTCCAAGGATCTAGCCTAAATAATGCCAAATCTTACCCTAATCAATTTGGCACACTGCACTCTAATATGTGATTGGGTAACATGTTTGGGAATATCTTTCTTTTACCTTTGATTAATAATTTTCAAAGATATATTATCTTCGAAGTCCTTAAATAAAAGAAGGGTCCCTCTTAAAGGGTCCATCATGGGCATAAAAAAAAAAGATAAACATCTAGCAAGAGTAGTCAATAATCAACCAATCTACTCAAGAATCAGAGGATGCACTACTAAAGTTAATGGTATAACATAATAAGCAACTAGAGTAAAAATGTATATAGTACTCACCAATAGGAGCTAATAGAGTAGAAGGAATTGATGTTAGAATCTATTGGGATATTGTCTAAATATGTTCTTCAAAGATTTCTATCACATATTTGAGAGATGTGTTGTCATTGATGTCAACATATTTATTGACAACAAATTTCCGCAATTCATGAAATGTAACGAATATGTTTCTAGTATGATTATGTGTAAATTTTTAGCATCAATGTTTTAGATCATACTCCATGATCCATCATTAGGATGATAGAGAGTTTAAGAATGCAAAAATGGATTTTTGCATTCTTAAACTCTCTCTCATCCTGATGATGGATCATGGAGTATGATCTGAAATGTTGATGCTAAATATTTACACACAATCAGACCAGAAGAATATTTGTAACATATTTCTTGGTTGTGATAGTGTTGTAGAGATTTTGTGGGAATATTTAGTGAGTTGATTGCATCGGTGAGGCTATTGTGTTGCAGATCTGATGATGTGAAGTTAATAGATGTGTTGAGTAATGTTTGTACTTGATCTATGTCAAGTTACAGAGGTTCATAGTATGACCTAAGTTAGTTATGGTTGATTTATCAAAGACTAGTATTTTAACATTTAGGAAGTGTTCAAGAAGAGAGAGTATGACAATATTCGGATCAGTGTGACAATATTTCAAGATGAGAAGGCTATGGCATGCTTAGGACTTGGAGTTGTATCTTTGACATGACTGGTTTTTTGATTTGAAGATCATAATCTATGTTTATGGAGTGACTGAGTTTACTGATTATTGTTCTTAACATTCTTGGTTAACATGGTCAGTGTAACATGTTGTGATGGATCGTGGCGTGATTTATGAAGTTGTTGTGCATTCGAGGATGTTGTTATGGATCATTATTATGTCTTATCTGATATTCAATGGATCACATTGTATATTGAGCTTTAATGAATTAATATTTTTTAATTAGATCCTTGTAGAAATAAGTTGATGAAATGTATAAAAGAATGTAATCATTTGTAAGAGCAATGGTATGGATATGTGTGAGAATGATGTGTTGATGATTGTGTGAAGAGGTATGAGTTGAATCTTCAATTGAGGTATATATTTTTTTTACTTCATTGGAGTTATATTGGCATGCTAGAGATACTATCAATCAGTTCATAAACAAAGGATTGTTGTCCAAAAATTGGATTTTGTCCAAGTTAATATGTAAGGAAGTGAGACTTCTCTTGTTGTAATTGAGTAGTGAGCTCTAGGAAATGTGCCTGAATGCATGCACATTCCCCTTGTATTAAATTCAACATGATATTATTCTTTTAATAGAGTACATCATCTTGCGGGTTTGATCCCCATAGTGTTTTTTCCCCTAACAAGGTTTCCACATAAAAAATCTTAGTGTTAATGTGTTCATGTGGTGTTGATTCTATGCTTTCATGTTTAACTTTATGATCTATGTTTTAAAGGTTTAAATTTATAAAGTGGTTAAAGAATCTATGGTTAGGACACAACTGATTCAGCCCCCCAACTCAGTTGTGTAGTACTATGTTTCTATCAAATGGTATTAGATCTAGTGCCTCTTTGAAAAGTTTAACATCTTGAGGTGATTTGGGATAGCAAAGTTTAGAAAGGAAAGTCCAAGGTTCAATGGAACCTATGGGTTTTATAAAGGATGGGTGGAGACACATTTGAGATTCCTTGGTAATGAGCATTGGGAGATCACAAAGAAAAAATTTACAATCCTCTTACAGATCTTGGGAATGATACCCTGAAGAAAATAAGGAATTTGATGTCAATATTAGAGTCAAGGAAGCCTTGCTAAGTGCTTTAAAAAATTAAGAATATTCTAATGTCATGGACTTGGAGATAGAAAATTAAATTTTGGAAAAAATTAAGGATTATTCATGAAGATGATGCTCAGGTGAAGATGGTGAAGTTGTAGCCACTTAAGAGAAATTTTGAAGCTTTGAAGATGAGTTAAGATGAGAATGTTGCATCTTACATGCAAAAGGTAATAGATCTTGTTTGCGGAATGAAATGTGTTGGTGGAACAATTGATGATGATGAAGTTGTGGCTAAGGTTTTGAGATCCTTACCTCCTTACAAACAAATGGTTGCAGCTATAGAAGAGATCAAAACTATGACTAAGGTGACAAAAGACATGTTACTCGGTAAGCTAACTGACTTTGAGTTAAGTAAATTTGATAATTCCCTTCCTAAAGTTGAGAATGCATTCAAAGCTATTGTATCTAAGGGAAAGTAGAAATATTTCCCTTGAGCGAGTACATCAAAGTATGCTAAGGAGATAGAAGAGCTTGAAGAAGAAGAAAGGAAGCTTGAAGAACTTGAAGCACTAATTGCTAGGAGATTACCTAAGGGATCTGGTAAGTATGAAGGAAACTTACCTTTGAAATGTTTTTCTTGCAACAAAATTGGTCAGTTTGCATCTAGATGTCCTGAAAGAGTTTCTAAGGAAAAAGCTAGGAAGTATCAACCTAAATATAAGAAGAAATGTTATTTTATTATTGATGATGATGTGACTAATGAAGAATTTAAAAAAGATGGTGAGAATGATGATGAATTTGGATTCATTTCTATAAAAGAAGAATGTTTAAGTCATATGAATGAGGAGAGAGCTTTGGCCACACATGTTGAGGAGAGGATTCAATGGGTTATTGACCGTGGTTGTTCACATCATATGACTGGAGACAAACGAAAATTCGCATAATTACAAAGGTATGATGGTGATGTAGTCAGATTCAACGATAACACTCCTTGTCTGATTTGTGGTAGACGATGTATTATTCTTGATGGTAAGATTGATAATGATGATGTTTATATGTTTAAGGACTTAAGCATAATATTTTGAGTGTTGGACAATTAGTTGATAAGGGATATGATTTAAAATTCAAGAATGGTGAATGAAAAATCTTGGGAAGTTTAGGAGATGAGATTTTATCTAGTACAAAGACAAAATGTAACATATTTCATTTGAATAGTGTTGAAAGAAGGTGTTTGATTGCTCACATTGATGATAGTTGATAATGGCATAAGAGGTTATGTCATGTTAACTTTCATAACATTATGAATATAAATGCTACTAATGTTTTAATAGATCTACCGAAATTGATGAAACCTACTTATGCAATGTGTAAGGGATGTTTGATGGGTGAGAAAACTAGATCTACTTTCAAGAGAAAAAAAATTACTTCAAAAGGATTGTTAGATCTTGTGCACAAAAATTTATGTGGAACTAGAAGTTATCATGGAGATAGATATTTTATATTAAATTTCTTGATTATTATTCAAGGATGATGTGGGTAACTTTCTTGAGAGTAAAATTTGAAGCCCGTTTAAAAAGTTTAAGATCTTTAAAGCTTGGTTGAGAATGAAATAGGTTTAAAGATTAAATGTTTGGGATCCTTGATAGAGGTGGTGAATTCACATCTGGTGATTTCTATGCTTTTTGTGAAGAGTATGGAATAAATAGATAGACGTCTTCTCCGAGGACTCCACAAAAAAATGGGATCACAAAAAGAAGGAACAAATCAATCCTAGATATTGCTAAGACCATGACAATTGAAGGTAATGTTTCACATATCTATTAGAGAGAAGAAGTTTTGATAGAAGTCTATACATTCAACTGAGTGCAAATAACGAATGGAATTGGTAAGACTCCTTATGAGCTTTGGTATGGTAATACTCCTACTGTGAAATATTTCAAAATTTTTGGAAGAAAATGTTATATCAAGAGAGATGAAGACTTAAGAAAGTTGATCCTAGAAGTGATGAAGGTATCTTTCTTGGTTATTCCACCAAGAGTAAGGTATATAAGTTCTATAATAAGAGGTTGAAGAAGATGGTTGAAAGTGATAATGTGAGAGTTGATGAATACAGTTAGAAATAATCTAGACCTTATTATTATGATTCAAATGATGAAGATGTCAATGGAAAACAAGGAACACAGACTCAATCATAGATTCAAATTCAAATTACTCTAGAGTTCATGATGATAAAGATGAGCTAGCTAATGTTAAAGAAGATACTCAAGAATAAGGTATTCATCCAAATCCAAAGACTCCAAGGTATGTAAGGATAAATCATTTTGAAAATCAGATCATAAGTGGTAAGGATAAAGGTGTTTAGACTAGAAGAAGGTTAGAAGAGATTAGAAATGAGATTTGTTTGATTTCTAAAGTTGAACCTAAAGATGCACATGAGGCATGCACATATGAAGGTTGGGTAAAATCTATGGAAGAAGAACTAGATCAGATGCATAAGAAAAACACATGAATCTTAGTTCCTAGGCCTAACAATAAGAATGTGATTGCTACTAAATGGATTTTTCAGAAAAAAATTGAATGAGGATGGTGAATTTGTGAGGAATAAAGCTAGACTTGTTTGCAAAGGATATTAAAAAATGTAAGGTTATGATGAGATTTTTTCTCTTGTTGCTAGAATTGAAGCATACATATTATTTATTTCTTAAGCTACTTACAAAAAATTCAAATTATATTATATGGATGTTAAATCTATATTTTTGAATGATATGTTGCAAGAAGAAGTGTATATAGAGAAACTAGATGGTTTCTCTTTGAAAAATCAAGATAATATGGTGTGTAAGTTGAAGAAAACTTTGTATGGATTGAAACATGCCCCTGGAGCATGGTATGCAAGGTTAGACAAATATATTTTGAAACTTGGATTCAACAAAGGTATTGTAGATTGCAATTTGTATTTCAAGGTTAATCAAGATAGAATTTTGATTTTTGAAGTATTTGTTGATGATATCATTTTTGGAGGCAATGAAGAATTGAGTAAAGAGTTTTCTAAAGAAATGAAAAGTGAATTTGAGATGTCTATGATAGGTGAGATGAAATATTTTCTTGGTTTGAAAATTGTACAATATGAAAAAGGATTTTTCATTTCTCAATCTAGGTATGCGAAGGAACTGTTGAAGAAATTTGAAATGGAAGATTCTAGACTAGTTGCAACTGCTATGGTGACTGATTACAAATTCAAAAAAGTTGATGATACCCCTAGCATAAATAAAAAAAGATATAGGTACATGATTGGTGGTTTACGTTACTTGAGACAAATAGACCAGACATTATGAGTACAATATGTATGGCAACTAGATTTCATGTAGAACCAAAGGAATCTAATGTTGTTGTAGTGACAAGGATATTCAAATATTTGAAAGGAAAAATTGATCATGGCTTATGATATCCTAAGGATGATGATTTTACACTGTGTTTTTTTACTTATGCTAATAGGGAAGGAAATATGGATGAAAGGAAAAGTACTAATGGTGGTGCATTCTTCTTGGGAAAGAGATTGATTTCATGTGCAAGTAAGAAGTTACAAAATAGCATATCACAGTCTACTACTGAGGTAGGATATGTTGTTGCTGCTATGAATTGTACACAAGTGGTATGGATGAAGAAAATTTTGAAATACATAAGGGTAAGTATTAATGAGCCTATTAATATTTACTGTGACAACTCAAGTTCCATCAATAGCTCTAAGAATCTAGTGCTACATTCAAAGACAGAGCATATATCTATCAAGTATCACATCTTGATAGAAAAAGTAGCAGGAAAGGAAGTCAAGATGGAATATGTATCTACTAAAGAGAAAATTGTAGATATATTCACAAAGCTCTTTCCAAAGGATACTTTTGATTATCTCCAAGGTAAGCTTGGGGTGGTATCCCATCCTAATTTGAACTAAGATGCATGAAGTTGCATCAATTTAAGGTACTTAACATAGATACTATTTTTTCTTGGATTTATGTAAGGTTGGTGCTCCTTAAGGGGAGTATTTATTAGTGGTTAGTATTTAGAGAGACTTGTGGCATATGATCAGAGAATATTATTCAAGTATGAGATTAGTTTTTTTGATGCATTGTTGGATATTGTGTGATATTTTTTATTGATGTCAAAGGGGGAGAGATGAGCATGTGAAAAACAAGGTATATGTATATGAGAGAAAATTCATGTATTTGAGAGATTGTTATATGATGGAAATAAGAGTAGGTAATGCTTGTATGGAACAAAGAGGGAGAGATTGTTCCTATGGGAGAGAATATTGTTAGAGAGACTCTGAAAGATAATATCATTATAGATACTATTGGTAGTAGTGTTGGAATTTTTTGGTATTAATTGGTTTTTTACATCATATGTTGTCATCAATGCCAAAGGGGGATATTTTTGGGATATTGTGCAAATATGTGCTTCAGACATTGCTATCACATATTTGAGATATGTGTTGTCATTGATGTCAATATATTTCTTGGTTGTGACAATGTTGCAAAGATGTTACATGAATGTTCAGTGAGTTGATTAGATCAGCGAGGCTACTGTGTTGCAGATTTGATTATAAAAATTTAAAAAATATGTTGAGTAATGCATGTAGTTGATCTATGTCAAGTTATAGAGGTTTACAGTATGATTTGAGTCAGTTATGGGTGATTTATCAAATATTGGTATTTTAATGTTCAGGAAGTGTTCAAGAAGAGACAATGATTGTATTTGGATCGACGTGGATCAGTGTGATAGTATTTTGAGATGCAAAGGCTATGACATATTTAGGACTTGTAATTGTGTCCTTGACATGACTGGTTCATTAATTTGAAGATTGCAAGCTATGTTTGTGGAGTGATAGAGTTTACTAATTATTGTTCTTAACATTCTTGGCCAACATGGTTGGTGTAATGTGTTGCGATGGATCATGGCATGATTTATGGATCTGTTGCATGTTTGAGAATGATTTTATGGATCATTGTAATGTCTTATCCAACATTCAATGGATCATATTATATGTTGAGATGTAATGAATTAATATTTTGTAATTATGTCCTTGGCTTACCTTGTAAAAATAAGTTGATGAAATGTATAAAAGAATGTAATCATTTGTAATTACGATGGCATGGATATCTTGAAGCATGATGTATTAATTATTGTGTAAAGAGGTATGAGTAGAATCTAAAATTGAGTCAGAGATTTTTTGTACTTCATTAGAGGTGTATTGGCATGTTGGAGATGCTACCAGTTAGTTCATAAATAATGGATTGTTTTCCAAGTTAATCTATAAGGTAGTGAGCCTTCCCTTATTGTAACTGAGAAAAGAGCTATAGGCAATGTGTCTGAATGCATGTGCATTCTCCTTGTATTACCTTTAACAGGGTATTGTGGTTCTAACAAAGTATGCCATCTTGTGGGTTTTATCCCTGTCGTGGTTTTTCCCCTAATAGGGTTTCCACATCAAAAAAATATTGGTGTTAATGTGTTCATGTGGTGTTATGGTTCTATGATTTCATGTTTAACTTTATTTTCTATGGTTTAAAGGTTTAAATATACAAAGTGGTTAAAGATTGTGTGGTTAAGACACAACTAATTCACCCCCCCTCTCAGTTGTGTGGTGGTTCTATATTTCTATTAGAGTCATGCAAACCACATGATAAACCCCTTTAGAAACATGACTCATCACAAGGTATAGGAAGAGAGGATGCAAAATTTTGAGAACTCATCATCTTGAGAGGAAACATCAACTAGAACATTGAAAGCATTAGCAGTTAAGAGATATTTTTGGAGATTCCTCTACCATGTAGTTGCGCTCATCTACTAGGAAAATAGATAATTAGACACTTAATGGACACTTAAATTCAGATATAGTTCCTCTCTCATTTCAATATTGCTTAAAATTGAGGTTATCCCTTATGTTAAAGTGTTCTCCTCTCTTTTTTCCTCCAATCCCATAATTGATTCCATCACCTAGGCCTTATATCATTATTTGTGGCCTTTGTGTTCTATCCTAACCTCAAAATCAGCTGTATCCGATTATCTTGCATCTACCCTATTTTTGACACCTAGTTCAAAATTGGATTGATTTTCCTAGGTATAAAACATTGAAATTATCTGTACCTAGGAAAAAAACATTTTAATCATTCTCTTCCCACCTATTTTGGACAAAATCTGGCTCGAAGCTCTATGTTAGGGTTTTGGTGGGAAATTAGATCTCGTAGTCACCCTACTTGAGTTTTAACCCCCAAAATATTTTGATAGGTATATAACCACCCCATCTCTCCTCATTTTGGTAACCATTCTAAAGAATCCATTATCACAATCAAGCATTCATAATCAAGCTATCAATTGTAAGGAATAAAATCAAGTTCAAGATCTATCACACAACTAAGTCCAAGCATTCAAGGTCTATCATTCTATTCAAGAATTAAAGGTGTTTCTCTCTCGAGATCTAGATTCTTTCCCCCATTGGAGGCCAAAAAAAGGATTTTTCTATTGAGTAAGGAGATACATCTACCTCTTCATGTCTTCTTCTCTTTCCCTCAATCAAACATTGTGGCGAATTACAACATCAATTCCATGAGGTTTTATCTGTCATGTTTTCCTGTTAATTAAAAGCTATTACATCAACATGCTTGATCACATTCAAAGAAGCATTTTCATTCTCAAGGTATTATATACTTTATTTAATAGATCTAGCCTCTGTTATATGACAACACACTTTCCTTTATTACATTTAATTTCAAGTTTGATTCCTAAATAGGGATTTTATTGAGGGAAGCCCCTTTATATTAAATTCTTCCACATCTTTATGTGTGCAAGAAAATGTTACAAATCTACCAAATTTTTTTTTGGATAGGTTGGGAGTTGTCAGAGCATCCCTACAAATTATAGGCAGAAACCTAGGGAACAAAACATTTCAAACAACTTATACCTAGGTATAGAATGTTCCAAACACACTCTACCTAGGTATATAATGTTTCAAACACCCTATACCTTCCAAATATAGCTTATATTTTTTCAGAAAATAGGCTACAACTTTAGGATCTCAAATTTACAACTTTAGTTATTTTCAAGATCTCGTTTGTCATAAATATAGATCCAAATAAAAAAGCTTTCTATCTTGATCCAAGTACACATAAAATCTTCCCTAATCAACATTTATTGTCTTATTAACATTTCCCATTTAAATTTTACATATTTAGTGAAGGATCATTGACCCATTCAGTGCTTGGGAACATCTTATTTATTGGAAACAATAGGTAGTGAGAGGGGGGAGGGGTGAATCAAAACTAATAAAACTTTCAAACTCTTATTGATACCTTTAAACAACAACAAAAGATACTTCCATGCTATAAAGCATATGACTGAAAATGTTATGTAAAAGTGCATTAAACCAAATAACAATACAAACACACATATAACACACTTATTTTATCGTGGAAACCCTTGGCCAGAGGGAAAAAACCACGGTGGGAATTAATACCCACGAATCTTCTCACTGTAGTTATGAAGTTTTCCTTGTTAAAGGCTTACAATGTCTCTTCTATAGACTCACCCTGTTAAAAGTGATTAATACCTTGTTAGTAGTATTGAAAGACCTATTAAAGTCTACCTTGCTAGAGGATTTTTACAACTCTATCAAGAGTGCACCCGATTAAAGAATTCACAAATAAGTCCTACTAAGAACTACCTTATTAAAGGATTTAAAAATTTGTTGTAGCATCTAAGAAACAAAAATATTAATGACCTGTATAATAGCACATGTTTTCTAAATCAGATCCTTTAAGCTTATAAAATACTCTGTATTGACCTTCTATGACTGCTCCATTGAATCACTCAATCACATCTTTAGATTTGTCTAATATTGTATTGTTCTATTTCACCAACACATCGTTGTATCTATCTCACCAAAAAATTAAATAGAATTCATACCTTTCTCCATAACATGTTTAGGGTTCTGATCATCAACCCTAATCACCATCATAAAACATTTCTTCAACCATAACACGTTTTACTTTCACTGCCTTATTTAGTTCTTGCATATTTGTTTTCATTCCAAAGAAAACAAATATATTTCTTATTTTTACTAACTCCACCTAGGAATCATACACAATAAAGGTTGCGATCCCAATAAGTGTAATGAAATTATTCCTTGTTGAGCATATTTTACTTCTTGAGTATCTAGTAGATTTAATGCATCTACAAAACTTGTTACTACTCACTGATCTATCCAAGTTGGCCTGATCAAATGTGAACTTTATTGTTGAATGGTTGAAGCATAACCACACTAGCTACCTATCCTCCATACTGAGTTGCAGTCACAAAATTGTGTTCACTTGTTGCCAATACACTTATTTCTTCAACCACTTTATACATGTTGTCAATTTACTTTAGCGATTCCAATGTCTTACTTTACTCAATTCACCAAATTGTACTTTGTCAATTTTATGGTTTACTTGTCTTACTCTCTGTTTACCGGTTTGACTAACATCCTATACTTTGAAATATTATTTGTACCTATTCATCTTATAACATCATAAACATTCATATGACATAAAATGACCATGCTCACCATCTATCTGATTTCTTCATTCGATTAATTATTTTCTACTCAAATTACTCAACTAATTGCTCAACTGATTGATTGCTTGATCACCATCAATGAAAACCAGGATAAAATATCACTAGGTTCTCACACCAACTACAATGCCAACATTCTCCCCCTTTGGCACTGGTGGAAAAACTCAAAATTCCAAATGATATGGAAATGTATACTCCCTTAATTGTACTAGCTGCCTTGTGTATATATCGACTCCTCCTGACACTATAATATTATCTCCCCCATGAAAACAATGCCAAAGGCATATAACCATCTTGTACATACATCAAAATTTTCATCTTATAATACTTATAGTTTTGCATAAATGTCCTTGTAGATTGTTGCCAAGACTCCTTTAGTGTCTCCAAAATATAATCTATCCATTAAGTCTAGATGCCAACTCCTCGATACTATCTAAGATACTCATATTGGGGGTTTCTACGAGTCCTTCATTTTTTATTCTATGCTGTAGTATGTCCATAGTGGGTGATAAGAATGATTCTAACTGTAATAGAGTCATTACCCATTTATGATCTTCCTCTTGTTGCAACTGTTTCATCTTATAGGTAACCTCTTTTACCTTCAAGATATACAATAATATTGAACTGACTGTAGGATCCAAAGTAGTTGTTAGGTTCATTAGTTCCTATTCTTCTTTATCTCTCTTGTCCTGTATCTCCTTAGTGAAATGAGAGGTATTTGCAATTTTTTCAATTAACTGTCCAACTTCTTGTAAGTTCTCCTTTAATTTTTTGACTCCCTAAGTGTTTTGACTTGTACTTGACCTTAGCCAAGTCAAGAAAAGAATAAGACTCCAAGAGATTCTATTAGTAAGGAAAATAGACTAAATTTTGTACTTGGAACTAAGTTGCCACTAGTGGATCTTAGGTTGCCAAGGTGGCCAAATAGGGCCTAGAGTGTGAAAATGCTTAGAAATAGTTTTTAAGTTGTTTTTAAGATGTTTTGAGTTTGATAGGTTTTAGATAGGTTAGAGATAAATTTAGATCACTTTGAGGATCTCTAGAAAAAGTTGCTAAGATAAAATGCAAAATTAATCAAAGTTGCTCGAGCAACTTTGACAACATTTTGACAACTTTTCAGTTTTTGGGCAAGAAATGTCAAAATGACCTAAATGTTAGTTAGGGATCAGACCTAGGTGTTTGAGATAGTATTCAAGGTTTTATTTGAAGGAATACGAGGTTAGACAACTTGGAGACATAGTTCCCAAGGTTGATTTTTTTGTTTACAATCTCTATGTTTCATGATAGTTTAATGAAGTTTGGAAGATTATCACTGCAAATATGATTGAAGAATTTTGTTTTTGTTATTTCATTACCTTGGATTGAAGTTGTGTTTTTTAAATAGTTTGCAGGGTGTTTTACTTTTACCTTGTTTTGTTTTGTAAGCCCAAACCCTCACTAGACTGTGTCTTGCCAGTTTGAAGGGTTACGGTGAAACATGGTTACACCATGACTTCCCTCCATGATAACTTGATGGTTCGTGGAGGAAGTAAAGTGGAACCTCTTTATATAAAGTCCCAAATTGTATAGGTTCTAAAAATGAATGGAGCTCAGTTTGAAGGCTTGTCCTAGGTGAGATAGGGTGTCCCGGTTAGAGCAAAGCCAATGACAGTGAATTAAGCAATGTAGGGTTGGATTGGAGAATGGTATGTATAAATTGGAAAGTGCCATTAGAGATTGAAAGAATCCATAGAACCAGTGGTTGGTGTCTGTGGAGTTGATCTTGATAACCTAGCTAAGTGACCTAGTCAATTAGGCCTATTTTATAGGGAAAATGCTCAACAATTGAAAGGTATTGTAGAGACACTGATGAAACCCTAGACCTCAAAAATATTTGAGAATTCCCAAAAGGGTATCTGAATCCTAAATCACTTTTGGGGCTCATTTGTGAAGTTTTATATTTAATGGGCTAAATCAGTGTTCAAAGACCTAGTTGGGGCTAATAGGGCTACAAGCCTAAAAACTAGGAATCCTTGAGATCAGTAAGGAAGTTCCACCTAGTTTATGATATTTTGCATCAGAAGAATGAAGAATCACTTGTTGTCAATGGATTCAACCTTGCGCAAATTTAGTGATAGACATGGTGAGTGTGAGGTGAGCTTACCCTAG
This sequence comes from Chamaecyparis obtusa, assembly GCA_027943335.1. Classification (NCBI taxonomy): domain Eukaryota; kingdom Viridiplantae; phylum Streptophyta; class Pinopsida; order Cupressales; family Cupressaceae; genus Chamaecyparis; species Chamaecyparis obtusa. The sequence goes on from BSBK01009272.1 coordinate 353,390, forward strand.
TGAGCTCAAGAAAGAGAAGTGGTAACACTAATTGATAGGAAGATCCAAAAGTTGGTGGGAAGGATTGGTAGATTCTTCCAAGGTGAGAGGGTGAAACAAGATACCCCTAAGTGGTCTAAGAGTAACCTTAGTGATTGAGCTTTCTTTTCTCAAGGTGTATTTGGAGGACTCCCTATCAGATTGGTATCAGAGCCTGAGATTGGTCTAGTGGAAGTAGATGTTGCAAACATCAAAATCAGTAGGATCATCAAAGATGGTGACAAATGATGAACTTGAAAAGAAGGTGGAGGATCAAGAAGAGGATAATAGGCTCCTAAGGGAAGAACTAGTAGAGATGGAAACTAAGCTTGATGAAGTGCAAGTTAAGATTGAGAAAGTAAGTGTGAAAATAATAAGGAAAAGAGAAGGTAGTAGCTATAGAGGATGAGGTGCTAGAACCTGATCCAATTTTTCAAGAGGAACCATTCCTTAGGGCACTATAATCCTTGGGAGAAAATTCTTTCGAAGGAGTACCCCTGTTTAGTGGCAAGATGGAGCCAAAGTTGGTCATGGAGTGGATAGAGGGGTTAGAGAAATACTTTGAATGTGAAAGTGTATCAGAGGCATAAACGGTAAAGGTAGCTAAATCAAGATGGAGGGGAGAAGCTATGACATGGTGGAAGTTCATCTAGGATGAAAGGAAAAGGGAAGGGAAGAACCCCATAGAAGCATGGAAGGGTATGGTAGCCAAAATTAAAGAGGCGTATCTACCAGAGGATTATGAAGTTAAAATACACAAGAATAGACAGAATTTGAGACAAATAGAATTGGATGTGAGTACCTAAACCATGGAGTTTCAAAAATTATGTTTAATGTCAAAGGTGCAAGAAGATGAGAGCCTCAAAGTAGAAAGGTACCTAAATGGATTGAGATGGAGCATCCAAGAGGAGATTAGTTTGATTAGCCTAAATACTGTGCATAAGCTCTATCAACTTTCCCTTAAAGTTGAAGAAAGAAGTAAAAAGAAGCAAGACTCCAATTCTAGGGGTAGAGGCCGAGGAAGAGATTCAAGAGGCCATAGGGGTAACTTTAGTGGAAGGAGTAATGAATCAAGATCCTATATTGAGACAAGGAAAATGGAGTAGAATAATGAACCAAGTGTTAGAGGTAAACAAAACAAAGGAAGAGGATTTGGTAGAAATAGAGGCATATTGGGTGGTTCTAGCAGAGGATCCCACTTTGCTAACATGAAATGTTATAATTGTGGGTGAATTGGGCATCATGCTTATAGGTCTCTAGATAAGGAAACTTATTCTCAATTAGATAAAAGGATAAAATTGTCCAAGAAGAGACAAGTAGTGTTAAGTCCCTTGAGGTACCTCTTGATTTAGAAAGTGGAGAGAACCTAATGCTTAGAAGGATCTTGTTGAAGGAACCAGTGAAAGAAGAACCCAAGAAAAGAAGAGCCTTATTCAAGGTGAAATGAAATATTCTTGGAAAAGTATGTAAGGTGATCATAGAATTCAGGTCTACTGATAACATCATCTCTGAGGAGGTAGTGCAAAAGCTTGGTTTGACACGAATTCCACATGCTTATCCTTACAAGGTAACTTGGTTGAATAAGGGACAAAATGTGTTGGTCAATGAATAAGTGTGGGTACAATTCACCATTGGTAAGTACCAAGACAAGGTATTTTGTGACATATTGCCCATGGATGCTTGCCATTTTCTGCTGGGTAGGCCATGAAAGTATGACAGTAAGGCCATGCATAATGGAGAAAAGAAATCATACTCATTTCAAAAGAATGGGGTGACATATAGTATCAAATCCCTTGTAGATGAATAGGAGACTAAGGCAGAAATTTCTAATGTCTTATTTACAAGAGGCAAAAATTTCTTGAAAAAAATCAAGAAGGATGATGAAGTCAAGTTTTCCATAGTGGTGAAACCAAGAGAAGAAGAGAAGCATGAACAAGAACCCATACCTATAGAGGTGAGAAGCTTATTAGAAACATACACGGATATAGTAAGTGATGGAAGTCCTGCAACTTTACCACCTAAGATGGCAATAAATCATCAAATATATTTTGTAGCAGGAGCTTCTTTTCCCAATAAGGCAGCTTACAAGGTGACCCCAGATCAAAACAAGGAGATATCTCACAAAGTTCAAGAGTTGCTTGACCGAGGGTTGATAAGAAGGGGCATAAGACCTTGTGTTTTCCCTATGGTGTTGGCCCCTAAAAAGGGAGGTAAGTGGAGATTATGCACTGATTATACCACTTAATTGAGTTTTAATAGCATCAAATTTAAGTAAAAGTTCATCCATAGATTTAAAATCAATATACCTGAGGTCTTCCAAGTTGTCTTGGAGCTGAATCTTATGTGATTCAGTGGAGCTATCATAAGTTTGTTGCAAAATGTTCCACGCTTGATGAGCTTTCGTGCAATGTCCAATTAATACATATAAGTCAGGAATAACCAAAAGACCAATTAGACCAAGAGCTTCTTCGTTTTGAACTTTCCATGCATCTTTGATAGTCTGAGCAGCAGAGGCAGCTGGTTCAGTAGTGGCATCTGTAGCAACTTGGAGTAAATGTTTAAAATGAAATATAAATGAGAAGTGAGTTTTCCATTGATGATAGTTAGAGCTATTTAACTTGATTTCCAAAATTAGGGTGGACATGATTGAATTTAAATGATTAAATGAACTTGAAAAAAGTGAGATACAGATAATATTTAATGTTAAAGAACAAGGAAAATGAATTGACTCTAATGTTTAGAATGCATTGATTAAGACAAATTGAATTCTTTAAAAAACTTAAAATTTTATTAAATATTTTAAAATAAAGAAGATACATTGATTAAAATTAAATTGAAGGGTGAAATCGTGAATAAACAAGTATTAGAGATAATGTATTGATGTTAATTAAGCTTGTTTATGCAAATTGTTAGAAACAAAAAAAAATTAAATCAAAAGCTTATGTTAAGTGTACACCAGAATGGATTTGATTAATTGAATTTTAAAATTAACAATGTGAATTAAATGTGAATCAAATTAACTTACAAATATACAAATTGATTTTAAAACCAAGCTAACATTTAAATATAATATCAACTTAACTTTCAGATTTGAGCAAATTAGTTTTTTTAAAACGGTCAAATAGATTTAAAAAACAGTCAAATAAACTTGAATACAAAGCTAAGAATAGCTAAAAAGACTGATTCTATGCTAAGGAATTGGATTAAACAAAGACCAGAGATCATGCAGGCTAGCATGTGGAAGCAAGATGCTAAGAGAGGGCAAAGATAATACAAACATTTATTTATTTTTTTGAACAGAAAAAATTAGTCATATTGCGGGGATCATAACTTTTTAATGCACCGTTGCATTTTGCTAAGATTTTTATATGATGTTAACGACAAAGTTTTCAAGGATCTAATTGAAGAGATCTTCCTAATCCATCTGGGTTCAAAAGATATGGGCGTCGGAGTGAGGTAATATCAAAATGAAGATTAGATTTAAGAGCAGATTTTAGAAGATTAGAAATGTGAAGGGAAAGGATTCATATATAACTAGAGAATATTTTATCTAGCAAATAGAATGTAAAAATAGAATGGAATGGATTCTTATTTAAACAACAAAAAATGTTATAAAAGAGATTTATATGTTGAGAGATATACATTGTCAACCAAAGGATATTGAATAGATTTATTTTAACCAGCAAAGAGAAAGAAATGATTTGAACAAAAGATTAAAATGTATATGACAATAAATGAAATATAAATTGAAAATGAAATAACAGAGATAAATATTGTGAAATTGACAATAAAGTTAGATTTAACCCGAGCTAATACATATGCAAATGAAAAATGCCTGCAAAAAGAGTAAAATATCCTGCATGCAAGGGATTAGAAATCTAAAAAAATAGAGTTAGGCCTACAAAAAAAATGAAATAGCCTACATGCACAAGATTTTTAGAAAACTGAAAATGAATTGTTAGATGAAACCTGCAAGAAATATTAGATTAGTGCTTGCAAAAAACCACTTGAAATGACGAGAGATAAGTTGAGTTTGGCGGTGAACTGACCAAACCCAAAAAAAACTCTAAAAGCTACTCTCTGGCGGCAAGCCTTCCAAAGAGGGTTAGAGAGAAAGAAAAAATATATGAAAGAAATAAGTTAGAGTTGCAACAAAAATAAATATATATCTATAAAAGAATTTGAAAAAAAAACTTGCTCCTTTGAATATCACCTTTCTACAAAACACTTAAACATGGATTAGTAGTTCTGATACCATGTTAGGAGAAATATAAGAATGGAAACAAGATAAAAAATAATCCAAGAAGTGAAGTGCAAGAAGGATTTTACCATAAACCAAATGTGAGAGAGATGCAAAATCAAACACCAAAGGCAAGATAATGCTCCAAGAATCCAACAAGAGCCAAGAGATTTTTGTAAGGGGAAAAGCAAAGAAAAACCCCTTTGTGTGTTATGAATGAGGCATGGAAATCCTAAAGAGAGAGAGAAATAATATAAGCAAGAAGCTCAAAACAATATGATAGAACTACTATGCAAGAGGAGAGAATTTGTGTGAAAGAATTGTGAGAAAAAATTAGTGTCAAGTGTGTGGAGAAAGTTCTCTTAAGTAGAGATGAGTGAAGGAGTTTGCATGTAACTCCCTATGTGTATGAGTGCCACATTCATACTATGTGTGTTCCAAGTGTGAGTATCCTCATAAGGAAGAATAAACTAATTTTCTTATTAAAGGATTTATAAAAATGAGTGGTCATCCCACTTGGACTACAGGACAAAATTACATGTAGAGATTCCTCTAGGAATATCCTAAAACAAATAAAAGGAGGATACTTTGGTTTATCCTCAAATTAAATAAAACAACCAAGGAAAGATTACTAATTCTAACAGAGCATAAAATTGTACAGGGATACAATTTACGGTGCTACATTTAGCTCCCATATTAGTGGGAGTATAAATATACATTCATACTCTTAGAAAAGTAAAAAGTAACATTGAAAAACTTTCATCAAGATACTAAACAGGCAAGAAGCACCAAACCCCTATGGGCTTGGGATATTATCAATCTAATACTAATTAAGATAAAAGGAACAACACATGGATAGAGGGGAGAGTGTGGTTATTCTATCCTAGTAAGGTTATGTTTACTATGAGTAATGTCGATAATCATTGTAAATAAAAACTAGTGCAAAAGATTACAGAAGCAGAAAGAGCGGTATGCAAAGTAACTTGAAAAAATTCTAATAGAAAAAATTGGTGCTACAATATGCACCAAACATGTTATGTTGTGTGCAAAAAGTTTAATAAAGAGTGAAGTGTGTTCCTTCACTTTTAAGTGATTGTGTACACCTAACCTGGAGAAATTGGTTTAAGGTAGCATACATGCGTCCAAAAGATAAGCATGTTTCCACAATTATATGCCCGTAAGAAAAGAAAAATCAAGGGAAATAAAGAACAATACAAAAAAAGAGCATATAAGGTGTCCACTAACTAGGGTCAAGATGTTTGTTTGATAAATCATGTATATCAAGTATGATTGCAATGAATTGACCTCATCCCCCAAAGATAGTGGAACTAAAAACATAATGGAAGAAGAGCGCATAAAATGAACATGTATTTTTGGGTCAACATGGTATAGACCAAAAATAAATATCTTGACACTTTACAACGTCCCCAAGATAACACAAAAGATCATTTACGACAATAGAACACATGTACAATATAACATGGATATGACATATAGAAGAACTGAGATACAAATAGATGAATGCTACAATAGCTTTGGCCCTTCATTACCTTGTTCCAATGGGGAAACAAGGGTCATCCAAAGAGAGCCTAACATAATGCAAAGACATATCAAGCAACACATTATAGGAGAAGCATGTTACATGTAAGAAAACATACAAAAGAGTCTACTATGCAAATGAAGCTAATGAAGCTAATCATCTACCTCCCAATTTTTTTCAAAGTCATTTGTGGATTGTGTAGAAGATGCAAGAGGAGAAACAAAATAATGACATATGGATCTACTGTGATTCCCAAACAAGGACCATGCTCTAATAATGGGTCGCTATTTTTATCACTAGGAGCTAAGAATATTGCTTTTGAAAATCTCTAAGAAAGCTCATGATTAATCTTAATTACCTCATACATATCATCAAAATAGTTAACATCAATAATTGTATCATCCATATCATCATCCAAATTACTCACAATAAAATCTTTAATGCACAAAGGAAATGAACAATCATTTTGCATAGACAATTTTAACTGGATGATCTTCCATATTAGGTTAGTCAAAGTTTGGTCAAATGGGATCAAATTAATACTTGGTGTCTTCAGCAAGGAAATAATTTTGGAAGTAATTTCATGAGCCTTAGCATCCCTTTTTCTTTAGTGATCTTTTGTAGTATGAATTCTTTTGGTTTGAATCAACACTTGAAAAGGTGTGAGATCAATCAACATGGGCTCATTTTATTCCTTTAAAGGAGGAATTGAAAAAACCTCACTAGGTATAGGGATGTGGAATTTTGGGCATGTTCCTTTGTAACATGTAGGAGGTGGGACCAAAACACATATAGGAGGAATAGTAAGTGTAGGAAGAAGTCCAGATTTAGGACGAGGAGACGGAATATCCTTAGGTGAAGGATCTGTAAGCTTACTTAAGGTTAATATCCTTTAATATTTACATTTTTTATAAGATAAGAAAATGGCATCTTAGGGTTTCAAAGGTTCTAAGTTTTAGAGGCCAAAGGAATGAAGGGTGAATTTTCTACATCTTGATAATGGCTTATAAGGACTATAATTGATTGTGATAATATACCCATTAATAGGTAACTTAATAAAATTATGGATAGTAGAAGGTATAGCTTTCATGAAATTGAGCCAAGGATGCCCCAACTTCCCACAAATTTGGTCAGAGATTGGGATAATAACAAATGTAACATCTATACACTTAGTACCAATCTCAATAGGAAGAGTGATAGAACCTATAGTAGGAAAAGTGAAACCATCATGCACCTTAATCATAACATCAATTTTTTCATATATATCTTGATGCATTTTTGTGTAAATAGATGTTCTTTAGTAATAACATTCACCATACATGTTGGATCAATGAGCACTCATTGTGAGAGCTTTCCTTTAATTTTTACAATAATGTATTACAATCCATCAGGTGCATCAAGAGTCTCCCTTGAATTAAAGGTAATGTAAGGTTTAGATTTAGGCTTGGGTTGCTCAATAGGGTTCAAGAAGCTATTGCCCTAAACATACATATCATCAACATTCATGTAATCACATTCATTAGGCTCAATAAAATTGGTAGAATGAGAAAGCAAATGATTGATAAATATTTCTAAATTTTCATTAGGGGGTGTTGTGGATTTATTTATTTTGTCATTCACAACCTCCATAGTTATAGTGTTGAAATCAATAAGATCTTGAATCACATGCTTCAATCTATAGTACTTCTTAGTTTCATGGTTGATTTTACAATGGTATTGGCAAAGGGCTTCATGATCAAAGGAAGATAGAAAATTATTAGAAGTATTTATAGGTTTGATGTGAGGAAGCTTCATCACATTAGCATTAATCAATTTTAACACAATATTATAAAATGATTTAGAAAGAATAGTAAAGTTACGACATGTAAAAATTAATTCAATAAAAGAGTCAAGCTTGATGTTGCAACTACCACTTGTGTATCAATATCATTTGAAGAGTTATTATTGATCTTGATTAATCCTTTCTTTTATTTTTGGAACTTTTGAAATGATTGTTGAGAACCCTCATTCTTATCAATATGAGACATTGATGAAGAGGATTCAAATTGGCTCACTTGAAGCTAATAATTGAAGCAATCTCTATACAATTGAGCAAAAGATTTAAACTTCGAAAATATAAACTTATCTCTAATATCACTTTACAAATTATTAATGAAAATTCTTTGAACATCACCATCAAGAATAGGATAAGCAATTTGTGGATGTAAATTTTTATATCAACTAATAAAATTAGTCACTTTTTCTTCAACTCTTTTTTACAATGTTTCAAATCAGCCAAAGTAATCTGAGGACCATTTTTATTTTGAAACTATTGTATGAATCCGTTAGATAATTTTTTAAAACAATCAATATAACAAGGAGGAAATGAGAAATGTCATTGCAAAGCTTTGTCTCTAAAAGGATGAGCCAATAGTTTTGTCAGGAGTATATGATCATTTGAGAAATCATTACAATTTTTTTGAAATGTCATGAGTTAGGGATCACCTTTTCTATTGTGAAACTCCAATTGGATAATATCCATGTATTGAGGAATAGCACAAACAATATCTTGGGAAAGTGATCTAGCTATATCACATGTGGGAACATTGAACCTAGATTGAGTTAGCCAAGCCAATTGTTGTTGTAAGAATGAGACACTTTGAGCTAAATTGTTGATTGTGGCTTCGATGGATGAATTGATGTTAGACATGTTGGATTGTGATAGAGGTGTAACATTGTAATAGGTAGGTGGAGCATTGGAGTAGGAAGGTGGAACATTATGATAGGAGGATAAAGGGGATGTTTGGGAAACAAATGGAAGTCTAACAAAAGGAGGTACATAGGAGTATTGATTGATAAGAACTCCCTCATGACTAACATGTGTAGGATTAACATTTTGTGTACAAGAGGCCATGATAGATGTATATGTAGAAATATCAGGCAATGATGTAGGCATAGGAATGGAATGCTCAACTTGATTTGTATAGCTATTCATGGACATAACATTAGTACCAAAAATATGAGTAATTTCATGCAACACTTCTATGACATGTTCATCAATTTGAATCATTTTCATCAATCATCAATCTAGGGGATTGTGTTACTAGTTTTAGTGTTTTTGAACCATCCATTGTTGAAGCATATCTAACTGATGATCAAGCTTCCTCAATCAGTCACTAGGTACTCGAGTTAAGGAGTCATCCTCATCATGAGAAGTGTGCGAGGAATGATTTTGCACTATATTAGTATTAGAAAGATGGTGTTTCAAACTTGCAATAATTAAAATGTATTAATGATAAAAGGGTTACTATTGATATGTGAGCACAAGAACAGAGGGAGTGCGGTTGCAAGGGAGGTACCCTTTGTGGGATCTAATCCCCTAACTAACTGGGGGTTGCAAGTAGTGCACTTAGGTAGAGGATTTTGTGGGAAACACCCCCAAAACAAAACTTCATGTATAATTTATATTTGCAAATCTTGATCATTTATCATTAGGATATTTTGTGTGCCTTTTATTTGGATGGTTTTAGCTCATGGTTTTGTAATATAGATTGAAAGTTTCATGTTTTGTATCTCCTATATTTTAGGTGTGTGAGATGTATTGTGATGTATTTTTAGAGTCTAATAGTTGTTGAGTAGCTTTTGAATCTCTGTTGGTGATACTCCTGTGAGAAGCTTTCTCTCCAAGTATATTATAATCTATTAGTATTTTCTGAATAATATAATGGGAAGCTTTTGGAGTGTTGGGTTTTCCTCCTAAAAGGGTTTTACACACTTAAATCACTTTGTTGTGGTATGCATGTTATTTTTGCTCATTTTTGTTAAGTTTCTAAAAGTAGTGTAATGATTTGGGAAGTTTTTGTATAACCCTCCTCTCAAGGTTAGTGTAAAAAGTTGTTCCTCTATCTTATCTTCCTTACAGTTAGGTATGTCTTGTGTAGGAATACAGGATTCACTTGAATTCCCATGGAATAAATTAGTCAAATCAGGGTTAATATCCTTGTATTTAAATTTTTGGAAGCAATAATTATATAACTTCTAAATGTAAATTTTCAATAGAATGATTAGCTATTACATAAATGATATATTTTATAAATGATTGCAAATATGAACTAATTAAGTGCATACAAATCAAACTTGAAAATGAAAATAAGAAGTAAGCATAAGAGACGTTAGATTCACCAAAATGTAATGTGTGGAAATGAGTGTTCAGTAGTTTATGCATGCAAACTAGGAGTTAAATCTATTTCACAATGATTACATCAAAGAGAGTGGATCCACTTGGTTCAACCTCAAATCATTTTAAAAAGGATTGGACACAAGGTGAATTCAACACTCCTTGATTGAGTTGAAAATGAGTTGTTGAGAGATGTGAATTGAATGCTAGATCTAGAGTACAAAAATTGATGATAACTAACATGTACATAAAGCCTCATTTCATATATGCAAACATGGAGTAGAGAGCTAGAAAGAGGAGGAAGAGAGAAACCTGTGTCTGAAATCTAAGCTTGAAAGTGGTAATCAATGACGGTTTAAATAGATATTAACCAAGGGGTGTACAATATGGACATAGATCACATTTGTCACATTAGGATACTATTCAGAACCTTCCCTAGAAGTTTCATAAAAAAGGTGTCGCCTCTACACAAGTTGGTTTTGTAGGGCTTAGTCTACTCTTCCCAAATCAAGATTTGTGTCTTCAAATCCTATTATGTGCACATGCAAAAGAGAGAAAATATTGTTGGGTCGATAAGGGTTTGCGTAGGTCAAACCACAAGTTTAGAATTTTCCCTATAACTGAAATTGAAATGAAAACATGCCTTGAAAGGGCACATGCTAGATCTAACATTGAGATGTTGAAAGGGAAATGTTATAACTTCACAAACCTCCTTGTGTTGAAGTCTCCATCGAAATGTTGATGTTGATATACATAATTGACCTCATAATTGCTTGATCATGGATTTCATCTTGAATACTGAGAATATGAACTATACTTCTGTTTCAATGCCTTGATAATGCTTGATTAGCTTGCTCAATGATATGATATGTGATGTGATTGTCCTTAGATTATGTCTCAAATGAGGGGGTAAACGTTGTTTTTATACCTCTCCTCATGAAATCTATCTGAATTTTTGGAGTAGGTTGAGATAAAGGAGGAATTTGCCTACATGTTTCAACCATTGGAGGGTCAAGAAAACTGCCACTTTAAGTGGGTCAATGGTGCCCAAAAATTCCATTGACCAGGTCAAGGGAACCTAGGGCACCACCAACAAGCGAATTAGAGTTAAACAAATGACCAACAACCCAGAGGTAGATAAAGTTGTCATTTTGAAGCCAGTGCAAGCAAAATAAAACATAAGTGCTAGCAGGGTTCCACAATCCATAACGATTTACTCTTTATGCTTCTAGATCTTGATTGTGTAAAGCTAAAATGAGGCCTAAGTAAACATAAAATTGTACAAGGATACAATTTACTACATTACAATATCATGTACCAATAGCCACCAACTTGTACCCTAGTAGGAAGTATTTTTTGAATGACTATTAAGACATTTGTGCATAAGTATTGACAATATTTGAGGTGGTTGTAGTGCATGGTTATTGGGGCATCTTTACGTAGCTATCCAATGACACTTTGAAATGATCACTTTTTGACTTTTGCATGCATAATAAATGTGCGTCTGTCTTTATTATCCAAAATCCAAAACAACAGCTATAAGTAGATAAGTTGCATATCGAGACAACAAAAAAACTTTCAAAATCTGATGTACCATTTAGGATCTATAAGTGCACAAAATTAGTTGTAAAGACTATTCACACACTTTCCCTATCAAACCTATGCTATTATTTTTTTAGAAATGAAGAATCAATCCAACACATCATCAACAGCAATCCTTTATCTACAAACTATTCCTAAATACCTAATCAGTAACTGCTAGCCAAAATAAACTAAGCAGCTTTCCATAAAAGAACCTTGCCCTAAAGATGGCTTTAGGCCCTTGCCCTATTTTAACACTTAATGAGGCATGGCTGTAAGAGACAAATTTGCCAAGCGTAAAGCAGCCAATTAAAGGCAAACCAATATGGATCAGACTGCTCTTTACAATCTCCTCCTGCATAATTCCAGCCACAAATCAATGCATGCAACTTAGTTGTCCATCTGTGTCATTTTTCTCTGTATTACACCATATCTGTTCACTTGGAAAAATCTGTTCGCCTCGGCATATCCACTCAAGCCTAGATTTACAGTCTAATTTTAGTATACACAATAAAGAAGCCACCTTGGAAAGTTTTTCAGGCAACCAGGCCATTGGCAGTTACTTGTCTGTTACTCAACATTGATAACAGATCCAAAGATTCTGGACAGTAGCCCAGTACCTTTTCGACTTCTTTAAAGGTAGAGATATTATTAGAAACAATTGCATGTGTGACCTTTCAAGAAAACTGAGTGGGGTCCCATTAAATTTAGGGATTTTAAGTAGGTTGAAGTCGATGTCAGAAAAGCCTCTCTGCTCAATTCCACCCAGTAAGAATTTTTCCAACGACCATTTAAATCATTTTTCATGATTTTTCCATGGACCATTTGAATCATACTTCCTGATTCGTCGTGAGGATGAAGGTAATCAGAAAAGGGCAAGATAACGTTTAAACCGTGAAGCTTGAAATCGCTATCAATTTAAACAAACTTTCTAAGATCCTCATACCCTTACAATATCATTTGAGGCCCGAAGTTCATCGTGATCCGGGGGGTCTGAATTAGATTGGAAAACCAGGAAAATTTTTGTTATCATTAGTCTATTTTAGTTAAAAGACCCTCTATTGGTTCTCAAGAATCAATTTTTATCTTAGGCCTGAGTTCCTGGATTTGACCTAGTTAAGAATGTTTTCATCGACCATCTGTGTCATACTTAATGATTAATGATTTTTGTTGATCATTTGAATTATACTTAAAAGAAAGAAAAGAAAATAATTTTAACATCCGCAAGGCTAAAGATAGTCTATGGGACAGACCGTCTTAGTTGAGATTTTTATTTCCACCCTTTTCTTGTGAAGCTTGATGATGAGTGCCCCAACTGCTCAACTGTCCCTCATTGAAAAGGTCAAACCACGGATTCACGGTCAAAAAAGTATTAAAACTGTCCCTACTGTCCTTGAAGACATCACATTCTAGAATGAAGTGTTTTTCTGTTTCTACCTTACTGGAAGTGCATCGTGATTTGGGGACCTGAAATAAACTGTCCAGAATAAAAAGTTGGGCACATTATGTGTTCGACGAAGAATCATATCGAGAACCCTTTTTCCAGGCTAAAGAGAAAATGTTCCTTTTTCATCAATCCTTTTGAAAATACAGCAAAATGACAAACGAGCTTAGTTGGTAGAAAATGCTTTTTAAAAAGTTAAAGACCATGACAAGGGATTATCAAGTGAGGTAACATAACCAATCGTGCAATGTCTTTAAACAGTTCAAACAGACTAAAGCTTTAGCTTTACAGCCTGATTACATGGACCTTTTGTAATGTGCATTATGGTGCAACAGATAATCCCAACTTATACATCAAATTATAATCAATGGAATAAGACATCTTTAGATTGGGTCCACCTTATTAAAAACTTTCTCAATTTCAACGCCAGAAATTTTCCATAATTCATGACAGTGACCAATGCCCGACAGAGGAGGGAATTGGAAGCAGGTTAAACAATTAGGTCTCTTGGCAAAAGTTGAGGGATCCTCAGTGTTTGAAAGAAACAGACTTTTCATGATGATCGCATTGAATAACATATCAATTCGACAGAAAATGGTCATTGGTGTGATGACTGGATTTTGAAAATATAGATAATATAAATTGCAAAATAAGGACCCTTACAAAAGTCAAGGGATCCTGTCTGAATGGAACAAACTTTGCATGATGGTTTTTTTGCAATTAGGTAATAAATCAATGACACGATGACTGAGTTGAATTAGCAGATGCCAATGATTACAAATGATAGAGATTCCCTCAGAAATGTCCAAGCACACAGAAGTCGCCACTCACATGATAGAGTTTGAATTAACAGATAATAATGATCACTAAGGCATAAGGATTTGTTCAGATGTGTCCAAGCACATACAAGTAGTCACTCTTAATAATACTTTTTCAAGATTGAGTTGGTATCAAATGTATCAAATGCAAAACCCAAATCTATCAATTAACCATCTAACAAATAACAGCATTTATTAGGACAATATGTTTGGTTGGTATAAAGTCTCCTTTGAAGCATCTTTCTAGTGAATGCTTGATGTAGTGCTCTTACACTACCTCTCCCTTTCTAGCATAAAGTTTGATTTATTTACTATATTTTGATTCAAACAAGGATATCTTTAATAGCACATCATTAGGACTGAGTACCCACATATTAGATTTTGTCCTTTTAATAGCACATCATTAGGACTGAGTACCCACATATTAGATTTTGTCCTATGTATCTTAATAGATTAAACTAAGTTATTTGCAGTTAGCATGTTTTAAATATCTGATTCAAACAAAGATGTATGTCTGAACCTCCTACGTTGAAAACAACATAATGGTCTCTACAACTTAGTAATCTCCAGCTTCTAAAGTCGAATATTTAAACTGATCTTTGATAAAGTATTTATAACATTAAGATTGTTTTTAGATTTACAATTTATGTTTTTTCATTCAATGTTTTTGCTCTCACTTAATGATCCATCTTCAGTTAAAGGACAAGTAAACAGGAACCAAAGAAGAGAACAATGAAACAGGTGTTAGATGAATTCTGTGCCAGTGGCATGGTCATCAAAAGGTCATTTGAGGGTGTAATTTCGATGACAAGAATAAGCTCTTCACAAAATGGACTCGAGGAAATTTGCCTCGATATACAAATCCACTACATCATTTTACCAGGAGCTTTTGTCTGTGACCGTCTGCGTCCATGATTAAACAAATCAAAATACCCAAGAATTTTATTGGTATAACTTTCTTACTGAAATTTACAGAAATTAGTAGACAAAGTTATTAAGTTTTTCTTTTATTACCAATTTACAGATATTAGTTGACAAAGTTATCTAGTTTTTCTTTTATTAGCTGATAACTTTGTCATAATTGTTACAGGGACATCCTTCTGTTTGTCTTGGTTATGACAACATGTGCCACACCTCATTACCAAAAATAAAAGAGACTTGAGGAGAATTCTAAATGATCTAGCTACCACTCATTTGTACTGGGCTCCATTCTCAACAAATATGTTTGTTGAAGGACACAATCAGTCTTCAAATTAAATCCCAAAACAAGATGCTTCCATTCTTCAAAATTAAATCCCGTGAGCTCTTTGAATCGCTGCTCAATGAAGTTCCCAGTGAACCCGAGGTTCAGCTAGAACATATAATACCCAAATAAGAACAGTAACGTCTAAATGTCCTGGTCAATATTTTAAAAATGAAACATAAGTTTAGTGGTGTATTATGGTTGCAATAAACAACGTTTTTGAAGCTAAATGTAGCCAAAGAGAGACATATCACAGATATAATATTAGGAATCTTCCCAGATTCTTTCATTGGAACTGCATAAGGTTTTGGAGGGCTTATGTCCACAATTGCTTGAACCAGACCGGCAGCATTCAAATCTGTCTCTATATGTATTTGGCATAAATTTCATTGATTATAAACCTGGGAAGCAACTACACCATCAGGTCATCTAGTCAATCATCATAAACACGATATCAAATTGTGTTCAATAAGGAACTTGGTAAAAAATAGGAAATTCCCAGATATTGAAAAGTTGTTTTCAGGGCACATGTTCCATAGTATTAGCATTTATATCTGAACAAAACTTGAAAAAAATGCACATACAAACTCCCTAAAACTTAAATGAGCATTGGCAAGATTACATGAAACCACAAACTCCGTTTTTTGCCACTTTTGTGGCCCAGAAAACTGAGTTTTATCTTGTACAATTTAAAAGGGCATGGAAGGTGGCTGCTTCATAATTTATTAGTCTGTAAAACATTTGGCAAACTGAAACTTGCTCTGATAGTTTTAATTTTAAAGGCCAATAGGTTTATGGAAAGGTGCCCCTGAAAAAATGATAAACTGTACATGGCAAGCCTCACATGAGCTTTCCATGAGAGGTTTAATTATTCCTTTTTGACATAATGGCTGCTACGGCTATTCTCCTGTTGTTATTGAACTTAAATAATTGTTGGTCCAACAGTCACAAACCTTCCAGCTTTCCTGTTTTTAACATTTACATCCACACAAAATGTACGTAATTCAAATTTGTGGAAGGTTTTAACTTTTCTACTCTAAATCATAGAGAACTCTGTTACATGCAAGTAGATCTATTGGTAAGGCAATTTTGCTATAAAATGATATCTTTCAACATACTTTACCTAAAATGTTTGAAATATAAGTATGCCAGTTATTAAACTAAAATAATTGTTTGGTTGTGAGGTCCAACTATCACAAACCTTTCAGCTTCCCTGTTTTTTTCGTCTCTTTCATGTTTTTTAAACCGACGAGTTATATAAACTTCAGAAATGTAACATTTACTCCATGAAGAACTTATGTGTTGCTGCAACTGTTAAAAGAAAATAAACCATATAAATTGTTAACTCTATGCAGTAGGTTCATATTGCTCTGTTTTTGCTCTGTTTGCTCAACAATAATTTCTGATATTCTTATGCAAAACCATAACAAGTGCAAATAACTCAGAAACAATCAGAAAATCATCACAAGCTACATGTACACATGTGAACTCTATTTCCAGAGTCCACTGCTGCAAATTCCCATTCAGAATGACATATTTAAGAGTAAATCTGGTAATATTTTTGAAATGGAACAAATTAATAACATGATTATAGGACATTTTCTAGAATAAGAAAGATAGGTTGCTAAAGAAAGAATGTATTTGTTGCATTCAAATTCATGAAATTCCCACAGTTCTTAATGCTGTCAAGATTTTGCTTCTGGAGTTGACTATGTATTTATATGAAAATAAGGATGTTATCTATTAAAATTAAGGATGAGTTTGTTTGTAGCACCAAAAGTATGCTTCCGTTGAATAGAAAAGTTAAAAACTGCTAACCATGAAAATCCCATAGAACGGCTCTCCTAAAACATAAGCACAACCCCCGAAATCCACCTGATAGTAGGCTGCATAAACAATTAACCACCTCACTGGGTCCCCAGAGAAAATTTCTTCTTCAAACCACAAAAAAATTAAAATTAAAATTGAACATTGAATACTATCCTTCATTTAAACAACAGATCGATTATTTTTCACTCTGTACAAAGCTATTTAAAGCTCTAATCGAAATGCAAAACATTTGACTCCTATTCTCTGTTCCAAAGAATCGTCGTGTCACACATAAGAAAGTCGTATCAGTCGGTCTGATTACTCTCTCATATAAGTTATCCAAGAGTATAGGACACAAGTTCAATATATAACAATGTCTTAAGTTGGACAGCAAATACACGACAGTAAAACTGTCTACTAAAATGCAGTAGACCTATACATATCATATGCCCTCTCCAAAAAACTTGATAGACAGGAACTCAAATCTACACAATGGTCAGAAAGAAGCATCTTGACAAGTGACTAGATTTTCAAGTCTAGATCACAAGGATTGCATCCTTCAATTTCAGTGGAAAGGGTACATATAGAGACCAACGATTTTGAGAAGCATAGCAATCTATAGCCATCGAAAAAGTCGAGGATGCCTTTTAACAAAGGCACAAAGTTATGCAGACAAAACACATATCCAATCCATAACTGCAAGTTCCCTATACAAAAGGTCGAGAATGTACAAGCTTGGAAACAAATTCAAGATAATGCAATACAAATTTTCAATACAAAATCCACCTGCACTACTCTTCCCCCTTTCTCCAATTAAAATTTTAACTGCTGATGAAGCATAAACATATAGAAACCACAAGAAAACCTGACTTGATTCATTTCATATTATGGAAGGAACCTAGTTGCTATCACTGATCTCTTTGTACAAGAAACAAGAATAAACCACCTTCAAATTTCAACAAGACTAATCTCCACTTTCAGATGTTCAAAGCCGATGGCTTAGCCAAGTTTCTTCTCTTCCAAAGATATGCTTCCGGAGCAAGATTAACAGAGACCTTAAGAGGATCAGATTTAGATCTTTTCAACATAAATGCCTCGGGAGGACTGAATTTCGCTTGAAGCATACTGGGTACAACTTTAGGGCGCTCTTCCTGATCATTACTCTCCTTGCTCAACCTCCTGCTACCTTCTTCGCTAACCATAGGCCTCCTAAAATACTCTCCAGTTGGCACCCATGTTTCCTTAGATATCTCCAGTGACAATTTTGTAAGCTCTGGCTCGCATTGCATAAGAAGTAATCCTTTAGTTAAGCTCATCTTTGCATTTTCTTCTGGCCCCTTAACCTTTGTAGCACCTTTTGTCTCGTCGTCATTACAAGCCTCATCTTCATCTGCAGAAGAAATCATCCTCGATTCCTCACAATGTGATTCAACAACACAACCCTTGTCGTGGTGCCCATCAGCATATAAGGGAGCCTTCCAGCAATCCGAATTCAACGACAGTCTCAGAGGAGCCGATCTGCACCTCATTAACAAAAGTGCGTTTCTTGGAGGAACACAAACTGGTTCTCCCTCGTCTTCATCATCACAAACATGGCTAAATCTGTAACCCGCCCCAGACTTTGCCCTGATCCAATCTTCCCCTTCCTCCTCATCATCATCCTCCTGAAACCTCCTTAACCTCGTCCTCAATCTCTCCTGGTCTTCCTCATATATGTCCTCCCTTTTACCAAACGGGTCCTTTTTTCTATGAAATGGGTTATCCATTTTCACTGAATCCGGACCTTTCTCTTGCCCGCTGGCATCTGGGTCCAACCTCCCATGATGCTTTTCATCACCATCATGAAGTATCATAACAAACTTAGCCAGCAGGGCACTCCCACATACCGAAGAGTGCTTTCTATCTGATTCCTTAGCATTTGGGCTTGTGGGTGTGCCTCCAGTGCAAGGAAATATACAACTAAAGTCTGCCCCTAAGCTTTTAAAACCATCGCATACCTCCTTCCTAAAATTCTTAAGACTCTCAGTCCCCTTCCCAGCATGCCTAGATTTGACTCTTACCTGGCCAATGCATGTGACCTTGGGCGAAGTGGGCTCTTCCTCTGCAGTAGTCTCAGAGCTGCCACCTGCATTCTTCCTCCTTAGCAGCAATGGAAACATAGGGCTGGATTGCCCCTTTCTCCTGCTGCCAAAACTTGTAGACCCACCACCTTCCTTGTATTTTTCTAGCCTTCCAGGACTGTGCAATGATTTGGGCACGGTCCTCATTGATGTCCGAGAAGGAAAACACACAAACAAATCGTTGTATACTTTGTTTCCCTCCATCCATATCCTTCAAAATTGCCCTACCCAATTCCTGTCGGTGTATCTCTGATACATTAAAACCACTTAAACAACATCTTGCTCATTAATGGCTTCCTTTGGGAGCCAATTCACACAGAGAACCGCTGCTCTTATTTCCTGTAAAATCCGCCCATATACGAGGACAACGCTGCCGATTTGTTTATCCGGAATGAAGGTACCCCATTAATAGACATTTCATTATCATCTCCTTGAATTCTTTTTGGGAGCACTAAAACTAACAAGTTCTAGATAGTCTTTAAAAGGTTTGACCCAAAATTTCCAAATGTATCCTATGCACTTTGGAATTCGTTACGAAGTGTTATAAAATATAATGCAGCGGACATCGGAACTCGTTTAAGGCTGAATAAGGCTTGGAATCCGTCTCATGGTGTATTTTATTTGTAAAAGTAGAATCTAATAATCATTTTGTTTCTGCAAAAGAAAGAAAGAGCAACAATTTCAGTGTATCCCAAATAATTAAAGGGCAGTTCACTCACACTACCTACTCTTAACTACACCTATATGTGAGGGGCACACCTTGTGGGCAGCGGCTACTCAATATAGCATGCCTAAGATCATATAACATCTAAATGTATGTAATATATAATTTATATTGTTTTGAATTAGTTACAATAATGGTGTAATGTCCTCTTCTTGAGTTCAACATGAAGTCTAGTCTTTAGCTTATATTGTTGTGGTCTCGAGGGGTTTAATCTCCTCTTCTTGAGTTCAACACGGAGTCTAGTCGTTAGCCCATATTGTTGTGGTCCCGAGGGCTAACTAGTACTATCAGAGGGATCCTGGAGGGGTTTGGCCTAGGCAGTTTTAATGTCAGTGATTGGGACAACAAGTTCATGAGTCTCTTATGACAAGAGCTCTTTAGATTGTGTGGGACAGAGCTTACCCCGAGCATTAGCTACCACCCTCAAACTGATAGTCAAACTAAAATCGTTAATAAGTGGCTTGAAGGATATCTTTGTAATTACACAGCAAGACAGAAAGCATTGTTAGGAATAAGGTGTCTCAACCTTGGATAATTCCTATTCTTATTATTTGTTTTGTAAAATGTATTTCTTGCAAATAATGTTGATGTGTCGGCATCTTGAATTGTGTGTAAGGAGATCATGGCTAAAATGGTTATGACGGATTCCTATGACACGTAAGAGCTATGTCAGGAAGATTCAATGACAGGTGAAGACATGTGGCAACTTAATACGGTTATCTTTGGGAGTAGCCCTAAAAAGTGAAGCGCATGATATAAGCTTTTTTAGGGTTGCGAAGAGAGGTGATGCAAGTGTATGGTTGGAATGTTTTTATGCTGTCATGATTTGTCTTCAAGTTTTTGGAAATCTTCTGAAAGAACTTGCATTGCAAGTGTATTGTAAGTTGTAATAGTTTTGATCAATACATTGTGCAGGTTTTGGAGTGCCGAGGTTTTTACTGAAAGGTTTCCCCAGGGTATATCATTGTGTCATTCTCTATTTTTCTATATGCATGGTATGTGGTTGCAATATCTTTGTTAAAGTAGTTAACGAATTTGAAATTGTAAGGATTTATAAGAATTTGCACAATACTCTCCTATAGAGATTAGCGTAGGAAGCTGTTTCCGCACCTGAGTTTCCTTACAAGCATGGGTAAAGTGGTTGCACCTTGGTGAACACTAATACAACACCACATACCACATGTCTATTCAAATAACACCATTTGTGGCCCTTTACGGATATGATGCTTTGAGATTCTTAGATTTGTTGTTCAATGATAGCAGGGTACCCAGGGCTAGAGATCTGTTACAGGAGAATCAAGATATCATGAAATCTTTGAGGGAAAACATGCAGAAGGCACAAAACCAACAAAAACAGTATGCAGATCAGTACAGAGTAGAGTGATTGTTCGTTGTGGGTGACTTGGCTTACCTCATGCTACAACCCTACAGGGAATCTTCCCTTAAGAAGAGTGCTACAGAAAAGTTGAAGCCATGTTACTACAGGCCTTTCAAAGTGATCAAGAGGGTTTGGGAAGGTAGCTTGTGAGTTGGAGTTGTCGGCAGACAGCAAGATACATAATGTATTCCACGTGTCATGCCTCAAAAGGGCACATGGACACAACGTGGTACCTTCAATAGAGTTGCCTCCTCTCGATGACGAGGGGAAATGGGTATTGGTACCAGAGGTGATTTTGGACACCCGAGAGCGTATGCTCCGGTGGAGGACTATCAGAGTATACTTGGTGCAGTGGAAGGATCTACCGAGTGAGGATGCTACATGGGAGAGTGGGGCCATCTTACAACATCCAGGACTGAGATTGCTTGGGGTCAAGCAATTTTAAGGAGGTCAGACAGTAATGTCCCCTTTTGAGTTCAACATGGAGTCTAGTCGTTAGCCCATATTGTTGTGGTAAAGGCTAACTAATACTATTAGAAGGATCCTAGAGGGGTTTGGCCTAGGCGGTTTTAATTTTAGGCCAAACAAAGTTCGATTGCTTTTTATTTTAAATGAGCAAGGTTGTTCATAAAGTGACTATTCAAATATATTATTTTATTTCCAAGGGTCACTTTATAAACTTAAATTTTCATAGCACATTACTATCCGACTAAAACTATACCTGGCGGCTCCTTGATATATCATGAAAGGGAGACTTCGAATCTTATTTCTTCCGTGTATGTGTTACTCATCAAGAGTGACACCTTGCAGAGGATGGCTTTCATTATGGGAATGTTACAGCAAGGTGAAGAGTCGCCATGAGGAAGAGGGAGATATATGCAGGGATGAAGATTGAATTACGGAGGCAAGAAGAAAGGGATTGGAGAGATTTTATGTTGGTATTAACACATCGAGTTTGAGGGACACAAATCCCTTCGACTATCAGTCTTGACGCCATTTACATATGGTCTTGGGACTCTGGAAACCAAAGCGTAGCTCAGAACAATTTTTATTGTGATAGCCTCACAAACTGACTGTAAGCTTTCCTTTGGATTCAACTTCATAGAGGAGGCACCGTCTGGAGTGAGATCAAGTATCGTGTGTATTCACACTCTCGGGTTGAGGACATTTTTGCTACTATCATCACGGGGATATATTCGAGCTACTTCAATATGATTGCTGGTAACATTTGATTGATCTCTTGTCGTTGTATTCACGGTTGTTGATACCTACGGCTCAGAGGGAGTGAATTATAACCCACACAAATAGGTCAGGATACTTGTGAAGGCTTTCCTCACTGCTTTGTGAAGTCTAGTTGCTGATGGCTTAGCACATGGAGTTGGAGATACTATCACAGACTAACTAAGCAGCGTACTGGAGAAGATAGTGGTGAACGTGGACCATCCAAGCTTGCTAGCGCCCTCACATTGATTCCTATGCAATTGGGATGAGCACACGAGCTGTGGATATCATGGTATAAAATTGTTTGTAACCAATCCATGGGACTTTGGTTGGGCATTTATTAATTCTTGTAGTGTAATAAAGTCTGAGAATATGTATACGATATGGAATAGTTATAATATTTTGAAGTTCCAAGGTGAATTAGTTTTGATGAACGAACTGTGAAACTTATTTTTCTGCTATTCAATTTCATTATCAATTGTATAAAACCTTATTAATTCATGACTGCAAACATCTCCAAGAGAAATCAAACAACTGCATTAAACGTGAACACAAAACCCTGTCAATTTGCATAAACAAAGAGACTCACTGAACATCTTGATTAGCAAACTATTTCTTAGAATTTTCCAAGTGACAGAGAACAAAAATTAGCAGGGAAGGGGTGGGCCATTTCAAATGGAAC